>JAZEWT010000002.1:3045968-3059286 GCA_036362905.1 Mordacia mordax
GATGAGGGATAAAGTGCGACCATCCGCTGGTTTCCAGGGCAATGACCGGTGTCAAAGGTAAGGCCGCTCCCGTCTGCTCAGACCCCCCCTCCCCGCAGCCAAACTTGCCTCCCGACCCCACGCGCTCCTCCGTCCCCCGCCTCCCTCCTCCAAGCCCTTAGCGCCGCTCATCGCACACCGCCAGCCATCGACCCCGCCTCGCCGCCCGAGGCTCCCTACCTCAGCGTTCCGCATCCCGGTCCGCCTAATGCACGACCAGCCTCCAGCCCGTCTCGTCACGTCATCCAACCCGCCGTCCCACACTCTCCGCCTCTCACGCGACGCTCATTCTCCCCCCACATATTCAATCTGTGTCTCGCAGCTGTTTAATGCCCTCCAAATCTTCTTGCGCTGCCTTGCGCGCTCTCTCTCGAATCCTCCGCCCACGCGTGCTACCATCTTCCACCCACCTTCCATACTCCTCCCCACTTATGCACCCTCGTCACCCAACTCAAAGAACCACCTCAGCGTGTGCCGTAGCGACTTTCATAGTCGAGGAGGTGGGTGACCAGCATCACACCGGTCGCCTTTGTCTCCCGATAGTGACAATGTTGACACACCGTATTGCGTGCTCATTTGAGGCTGACCCAACCTAGTGGAGGCCCAGAACCGCTTCATAAAATCTTCACTTGTGTTGACAGTGAGCGGTCATTGAATTCCGGTCGCCCGGTTCGTACCGCAGCGCGCTCACCGCCACGCCACCGCTCCGCACAACCCAGCACAAATCCACCTTATCCTCTAACAACCGTGCGGCGCATCCACTGCACCACCCACAGACTCGGCGCGCAGTGCAACGCTGATTAACACAGCGCCCCCCCCCCATCCCCCTTAATTAGAGCAGCGGCCGGGCATGACCGGCTCTCAGCAGACGAGCCATCCATTAACCCTTTAAGCATTGCACTCCGTTCATCAGGCTCGGCCCGTTCGGTATTGTAACGCCCTTCGCTGAGCGCACGCACCTTAGCTCGCTTGATGAATATTCATTGCATTTTCACGAGTTACATTCAAAGCTGCGTGGAGTGTTAAACTCTCTCTGCCCTCCTGCGTCTGCCGAGAATTCTCGAATAATTCACGGCAAAGTCACCTCGGAGGAAACATGCTGGAGGTGAAAAGGAAAGCCACGATTGATAATGATAATAATAATTGGTTCATTTCGGTGTTGCATTATTTCTTTTTGCAGCTCATGAATATGCCAAAACAAGCAGTGGGAATTTTATTTGTAAGAATAGAAGATATGGAATAGGGCGGCACGGTGGCCCAGTGGGTAGCGCTGTCGCCTCACGGCAAGGAGCCCCGGGTTCGAATCTCGGCTCGGGTGCCTTTCTGTGTGGAGTTTGCATGTTCTCTCCCCGTGTCCGCGTGGGTTTTCGCTGGGCACTCCGGTTTCCTCCCACAGTCCAAAAAACATGCTGCTGCATAGGTAAATTGGCTTGCAGACTAAATTGCCTGCAGTGCCCGGTGATGGACTGACGTCCAATCGTGGGTATATCCCTGCCTTGCGCCCTGTGTCTGTCGGGATAGGCTCCGGCTCACCGCGACCCTGTACAGGACTTAGCGGTTTCTGATAATGAGATGAGATGAGATATAGAATAGGCGGTGTAGACCTTTGTAATGTAATTAAATCGTAGATGTGTATGAGCTTCTTTGTTTCTGCGTTGGACGATTGTCCGCGGGACCTTAAGCTTGTAAGCGAAAAGATCTCACAAGCAGGGCCTGCGTAATATTCCCGTGAAGTTTCGCTCAAACACAGCAGAAATACGCACAAACTTCACGGATTTGTCCGGATCGAGCGCAGCGACGCAGCACACGTTTCCTCGGGTTTAAATATACGGACACGTGTGTGTGGGGGGGGGAGGTTTCGTGCGAAAAAATAACAAGGTTGACGGTTTATTAGGACAAAGCGCTTGCTCTCACCGCATGTATATTTTGGCTCGGAACGCAGCCCACCTTGGCGTATAAGTTATTTAATCAGATTTTTATTTTTATTCCACTGGGTGGGCGTGCAAACCGCTTATTAAGGGTTTGCTGCAGGCCGATGGAAAGTCTCGCCAAATGTTGCCACAATCAGGCATGGAATTGGACAGCAGCGCACGCAAACGCACTTGCTAAAAAAAAAAGAAATTTCCCAGAGGAAACGTGTTAGGCTTTCGTGGTATTAACTATGGATAGTTATACATCTCTGAAGTTCGAGAACTGCAGGAAATGCAATTGTGTAACTTCTGTAACAAATTCTGGAACAAATTCTGTGGAAAAATCTGGGGGAGGACCCCGAGGCCCTCCCTATAACGGGAACGAGGCCCAGGATGTTGTTCACACAGTGACTTTTGTTCCATTTAGAGCCTCTGGCTACAGTCGGTGTGATCATTGCTCGTGCGATAAACGCCTCCTGCTTCAACACTTGCGTGTGGGTTAATTTAAAGATACGCCGTGTAACTGTGCTGACTTCAAAGTGAATGTAAAAGCGTTGATTATTGTGCTAGCAAAACAATCATTTTGGTTGGATGATTTTTAGGTGAGAAAAACTAATTTTGTCATCGTTGTAGAAATTATATCGTCGCTGTCTTTATTAATGTGTTTTTCACCGGTGGTAGGCATAAAAATTGCATCGTCTGTAATAAACAACGGTAGCTTTCTAAATCATTCATTTATTATCAGTACCTGCGGAATCATTTGAAAGGTCGCAGTGCAGCTGGAGCTTATCTCAGGAGACAGGGTGCACGGTAGGGCTATACCCATGATGGAAAAGCCAGTCCATCCCAGGGCACCAGGTGAAATGCAGTCAGTTAACCCAGCCAGCAGCAAATCTCTGGACTGTCAGAGGAAACCGCAGTATTAGGCGAAAACCAAGGCAGACATGGGCAGAACGGGTAAGCGCCAGACAGAAAGACAGCCAGGCCAGGGATTTAACCCAAGCTCGTCTTGCTTGAGGTAGTGATGCTCTTCACTGCATCATCATGCCACCCAACCTTGTAATTATTTTTCCAAATACTACCGTGCACGGTTTCATGTCTGTGCATTACGAGTTGTTTGGCATGACAGCCACATTCTGGGAGATTCTTCAACAAAGCAACCATATTGTAGATGCTTCAGGGACTAAACTTAAAATGCCCTGGGAATGTGGGGCAAGATGTCGTTTATCCTAACCAAACAACACTTGTGTGCCACCTGAAAACATTTCAGAGAGCTGTGTTTCACCGAATTCTGGCAAAATTGTTTGACAGCAAAGCAACAGCGGAGGTGAAACGTCGCGCATTCGAGAGGAGGAGCGATCGGCGCGGCTATCCCGAAAGAGCAGTTTTTGGAAGCAATCATCCCGCATCGAGCCGTGAAAACCAACACCAGTACAGCAAAGAATGAAGGTTAGAGCAAAAAAAAAAGAGACATTTTAAAAGAGTCGTGTACTCATGTAGGTTTACATGGCTCGATGTTTGACAATGGCTTGTTAAAGCTGTTCTTTTGAGATAGTAGTGTGGAGTGTTTAACACGCCATAAAATATTAATCGTTCATCAAACTCTGAACCCAGTAGGGTCTTACCTGTTCATAAATACATGACATTAATCTGTCATGTGAGCCAATATATATGTTCATGTACGGTGTTAATAATATGTATGGCTTTATTTATTTATTCTTCACGACGTGAACGTTTACCTTATTTTCACTTCTGTAGTAAAAGTGATAACGAAGCTGCAATAACAAATTGACATTATCACATCCTGTGATTCGGTGTTAAGCGGAGTGAAAGGTAATTGTTTTGAATGCTAGTATAAAGAACTGAGCCTGCTTATTCATCAATGGCATTCTCAGCTGAATAAGAAAGTGCTTAAAGTCATGTGACATTAAAAGAACACCCAATATATAAGTTTTTCAGTGTAGCGTCCCAGAATCGCCTTGTTATCAATGTAATTCATACAGCGGGAATATGACAAAGGGTAGCAAACAATTATTACTAATATAATACATAACCACCCATTACAGTCGTGCGTTATATACACTGAGGTTCGTAATTCCTGCAGCCACCACGTGGAATCCTGCTTAGTTTCTGAGATTAATAGGATCAGAAGCATATCGGGCGGATTGGTAGCAGGGCATAGATCTTAGACGAGGATGTGGGTAGTAAAGGCATCTGCACAAACAGCCTGTTGTATTGTACTATTCCCGCACTTGTATGCTCACGGCCTTAAAAAAAAAACCCTCAGTGTGGTGAAATATGTTCAGAGAACCCAAATGACTCACAGTCATTTGGAATTCACAAAAGGGTCGTACGTATATATTGCAGTGGAGCAGGGCCAAAGTGATTAATGGATTGCGATGTGAACCCATTCACCTGACTGTGATTCCTGGCCACGACTCACATCAGAAGCGAGTGAAATCGGATCCAGTCCTGGGCCCTTTCACCATATCATATTGACCAGCATGGTAGACTATGGTGTAACAACCCCCATCGTCCACTCGATGTACCTAGGAGCCACGGTGCCCTATGGTTCAAGAATAGTGAGCATGATGTGCAAGGGATGAAACACGCCTGGGAGGACGACCGCTAAGGAGATGGAGCAATGAAACAAGCTCGTGTGCAGCCAGATGTCAGGTGGAAAAAAACCCACCAAAAAAAAGTTGTTGTTTGCTGATTTTCAGTGCCGTTCTTTCCGCAGCTCTGTGCAGCGCTTTGTGACCCTCGGGTGAGAGGCGCTCTATAAATGCAATTATTTTTATTATTATCCAAGAATTGTGAGCGATTGGAAGGCCAGGGCGCTGTTCATGGCTGATGATGATAATAACTATACTACAAAGGAGAATTGTGCTTCTTTAAAAAACAAATCCATTGTCAGGTTTTCCATATTAATTTATAAACGAGTATTTTGCGTTAACATTTTGACCTGAAAAACATGAGGCGCCACTGATATCGATGTTATCCTCTTTATTTCATGCGCGTTTATTTACTTCGCTGAATAAATACCGTTTTAATCGAAGCAGATATTTTATGTGGGTGAAAACGTACAATATTTCACACACGAGAAATAATCACAGATGGCTCAATATTGTTTGTAAACATTTTATTGCTGCTCAGTCTCATCACCCTTCAAGATTCTCTCTTAATTGTGAATTATAAAAACATTTGCCTGCGGCCACTCCAGCGGCAGAGATCATCTTTGAGATTGAAATTGGCGAGACCAAAATGTCACGGTCGCTTGTTTGCAAAAAAAACCCCCAACCGTTCGATGCAGTCATCTCTCTCTGCGCTTGATGTCGGCGAAGTCAGCTGCAGACGACACTGGAAGTAAACAAACTTCCAAACAAATGACGCATCAAGAAGATGCAGGCGGACGGGCGACTGAATGGGGCAGCGGGCAGAGATGTTTCTTACCTGCGATGAAAAGTTCGCATTGACGGCAGGCGGCGGTGAAGTCGCTCGAATTCTACGATTCGCCTGGGTTCGAGAGCCGCGCGGGATTCCCCCCTGACCCGCTCAGCTCGTTTTCGCACATTATTATCAAGCCTCGAGCAGTATTAATGATAATTATAAATAATTCCACACTTTTGAATACACCGCGCGAAGAATGAACTCTCAAAGCGTTAGTGTTGTTTTTTTTTTGCACCGTCAGCGATCCGCGCGCGTCTTTG
The DNA here is from genome assembly GCA_036362905.1 of Mordacia mordax. Taxonomy (NCBI): domain Eukaryota; kingdom Metazoa; phylum Chordata; class Hyperoartia; order Petromyzontiformes; family Petromyzontidae; genus Mordacia; species Mordacia mordax. Next base: position 3,051,628 of record JAZEWT010000002.1, read on the forward strand.
CAATCCTTCGCAATGCTCTGTGATAGTTTTTCCAAGAAGGGGGGGGGGTGGTGGTGCAGCCCTGCCCGGACGTGGCAATCACTGGCCATTGTCTCCCAAGCTTCGTTCATCTCGTCAAAGAAGGACAATAGCCGTGATCACGATCCATGGCACGCGGCATGCGCGGACGCTAGCGTAGACAACATTTAGAGCGAGCGACCTTCATTTTTTTTGTTTTTGCAGATTGCATTTCAGAATTCCCTTCTTTAAAATTACGCAATTACCGCCGGCCACGCAATGATGCATTTCGGCATTGATTGAAATAGATTCTCACGCGCTCGCGCATTGCATATTTTACGCCCGGGAATCGATCACTTACGATTCGTGCAAATGTTCATGCAAATGAGATGCAAATATCACGTTTAGGCTAATGGAGCGGGCAAAACTCTACCAGCGAGACGGGTGTGAGGACGATTGGGGGGGGAGGGAGGGGGTGACGAAAACGATTGGACGCAACGGTGAACGAGGTGGCGATAACAAGAGAAAACGACGAGGACAAACTCTGTCATCCAGAATCGAATCACGGTGCCGCGATTTCTCGCAATTTTATTGAATCGCTCTGTAATAGTGGGGGCAGGGTGTGACCAATCACAGCGGCGCTGCAGCTCTTGGCATTGACGTCATCAGTCCGTATTGATGACGATGGTCCTTTCTTCTTGTTTCGCCATTAAAGCGCGTGCTTAAATCATTGCCTTCACGTTTCCCCTTTATCGTCGTCCAGTCAAGCAGTTGACCCCGGGCATTGTGCAGATGACCCCGTAGCTTCAATTTAGCCGCAGTGGTTTGCAACACCATCCTCGGAATAAGTTTGGCTCCCAGACACATCCGTTTCTCCTTATGTTGCCCTCGTGATTTTCTTTTTTAAACAAACGTGTTAATGGGATTGTAGGAATATAGGGTACAATGATATAGGATTAGTGGAGATAGGTATATCCTGTGCTGAAATGGCGGCAGCTCATGCCAACGACCTCTCCTCCTGGGTCAGTCTAGCAGTTGTCCTGGAAAATATGGAGCAAGAAATTTGCGGCATGTTCCTAATCCTTAATTTAACTCGGAGCTCACTGGTTGTCACGGGCGAACGTTACTTCATCAATTTCCCAGAGACAAATTAAGTTCCGCGCCGAATCCTCTACTCGGAGTGTAAACGAGAATTACCACTTTCTCTGGGTCGTTTTTATACCAAATAAAACCACCCACGTTTGGGACTGCCTTTGCACTTATCCCAGCATAACTCTCCGGGTTAATCTTTTCGGATCTATGTAATTACATGGCCGTGCCATTAGAGTCTGGCTGTTTCTTAGCAGAAGAAAAAAGACCCAACATATATACACGTATATACAAGGACTTACAAGATAGCGATAAGTCGTTGTACATAAAGAATTACATAAAATGTGTTGGCACAGTGAGCAGCGCTGTCGTCTCACGGCAAGAATGTCCGGGTTCGATTTCTGGGCAGGGTTCCTTTCTGTGCGGAGTTTACATGTTCTCTTTCTCCCTCTCCCCGTGTCCGCGTGGATTTTCACCAGGTACGCGGGTTTCCTCCCACAGTCCAAAGACACGGTGCTTGCCTCAGTTAATTGACCTGCTGAGTAAATTGCCCCCAGTGCCTTGCCATGTACTGGTGTCACATCCTGGCTATAGTCTCGCCTTGCCCCCTCTGTCTACTGGGAAAGACACCGGTCCACCGCCACCCCGTACAGGATTAAGCGGGCATTGATAATGATAAAATATGCTTTTATCCGCTTAGTGCCATCTTCTTTCTTTCCCCTCCCTCTCCTTCCCAACACAAAACACACGAGGCAGCTTAAAGCGAGAAATAAGTTTTGATGTTGCACGTTTAACTTATTGTCGCAATTGTGATTCTGTGCTTAAAGGATATACAAGCAAGCAATGGCACGTATTTGTTGCATGCAGAATAAATTATGAAATATTCAAGTTTTCTCTCGGCACCCTGGTGAAGAGGCCATTCTTCACAGCAATGCAATATCTTGTTGGTTCGCAATGTTACCACGCTTTTTTAGCCATGTGTACCTATATTTAAATGTGTGTTTTACGAATCGAAGTTGCTTCTACCTTCGTGTCTAAGCTTGCTGGAGGACTCCAAATGCTCTGATCGCTGTCTACACGTGCTCTATTTGGGCCGTGTGCTGATGGCTTGGCTACAAGCGCCCCAATTCCAATCAGCTCCAGCTTTGTAGATAACTCGGCACTTCTGAGAAACGGCCGAGACCACCGATGGAATTTTAATGCCACCAACACAGTTCATCTTGTTCGAGCTCTGGCTGCAACCAATTTCGATGTCAGAATTTAGAGCTAACCGTGCGAATGATAACAGTTTTGAACGGTGCAGGAACGTTGCCTAATAGTACACAATGTTTGCCTATTTACTTAATGGCTTGTGGATTGGTTAAATAGGCCATGGGTAATGCCAGTGGGGCATGATAGCGGTACCTGTTCATGCCCCCTCCTCTTCGCGCACATGTACATCCAGTATGGACAAACAGCCTCTGCTATCATCCAGTAAGTAGCTGACAAAGGGAATTGTTGACGGTTTGATTAATTTGTAAATCATAATTTCAAAATATAATGTGCCCTGTATTTGTTCAATGTCGAAGGTATTCGTTCGACGAGAAAATGACTCAAAGGCGCGAGGAGACGGCAGAGAGGTTGGAGGAAGGTTTTTATACGATTAACCGGCGCCAACATTTGCCAGACGCTGTGTCCTATAAATGATGAAGTGATCGGGCCATGAATTAACTGGGGGGGGTTTTGTTAGTGGAGGAAGAAGCCCATGCATATCAGGGGTAGAACACACAGACTCCGTATTGAAAGGCAGTCAAGGTGGGACTCAAACTATGTCAGGTGGGACCTTTTTTTGTCTGTGAGGCGCAGATGTTACTCCAGCGCCACTCTTACTGCCCAAGTTGGCCATAATGAATGTGTAAATAGCAACGGGGTGTGTTTGACGAGATGCATCGAACTGGCTTTGGGAACCAGTCCAAGTATTGAGCTTAGCTGCTTAGACAATTTTGCATGCATAGGGTCGCTCATACACGCTATCGTCAAGAGCCGTGATCAATCCACTGCTGAATGGTAGCACCCCCATGTTGTCCCCACGCTCTGGTGACACCGCGGTCTATCCGTCTCGCACCCGCGCGGGAGAGTCGCTCTTTGCTCCATCTCCACGATGACCGCGCTCTCGGGCGTTCTGTCTTTTGACTGGCGTTTCGCTCCACTCGTCCATCGGTGGGCATCCTCTGTGTCCTGCTTTCGTTCATTACTAGTCAATGCGTTGACGGTGCAAACATCAACATGCTCACGTTTGTTCAAAGGCAATGTTCCCCGGCAACAGTGAGAGCATTGGAGCGGAATTTTGCAGTCGCGTGCCTGTCCTGTTGCCAACCTCATTTAGTCAGAGGGTCCTCGCATCGTTGTGTCGACTCGTTATTTGCTGTCGAATCAATGCTAATCTCGGTGTCTCCCCTCCGAGTGTAATTCCAATCTCCCGTGCTGCCTCGTGCACTTTGCGGCGTGTGTTTCGTTGCCTGCGAGTCTTTTGCGTGCGCAGTTGGTCGGCGCTGTTGCTTTTCGCGATCAAATTCGGTTTTCAAAAGAATCACTCCCAAACCTGCGAGCGCCCGTCTCTTTAATTGATCATCGTGATCTCGGTCCACCCTTAAATGATAATCTAAAAAGAAATAAACCCTGTCACTTTTCCTTAATTGGTACAAAATGGGTATGGGGGGTTCCATTCTATTCCACAAGAACATCGGGTCCCATGTATAAAACACTGCACTCGCTATCACCCGAAGGAAGGCGGCTGTTTTTTTTAATAAGCCATTCACTCCCAGCAGCATGGCTTTTGCAATCAGGGGTGACGTCCCAATAGCATTACGAGACAGTCCATCTCGTGCAAGCACTTACCTGGAGGCTGTGTTGAATCTCAAGACCTACGTGTTGGTCGTTTAGCATTGTCTTGGCGAGAAGACGCATCTCCATTCAATAAAGGGAATCCTCTTGCTCGGTTAATGCTCACTCACGCATTTGCACACATGCCTTGAACACACGAACATTCCCTAATCCTCAAAACACAACCTTCTGCTTCTGCGCACAACTGCATCGTGCTGCAGCAAGCGCCGAGCGCATATGTTTTGCAAAACGAAATTAATTCCCTCCGTCTCCACCGTTGCCTACGAACGTTTGCGTTAAACTGCGCAGATGCTATATTGAAGAGCGGAGCCGCACAATTGCCTGCTTGTAATCCCCGTCATCTGTCTTTTATTTGCGAGTCATGTGTACCGTGGTGCACGACTGCAATCCGTTTACGCATTACATTGCGTTCATTGCGAGCCATTGTAATATTCGAATTATCACAAGTGCACGCGGGGCAAATGGCTGCAAGCCACGGCACCGTACGGCTGAAAGGATTACGCCGACGTGGGATTGGACCGTTGTCGATGGAAATCCTGAAGGCATCCTACTAATACTGAGAGAAATGTTACATTCGAATCAAATAGGATAATAAAAAACGAGACACTTTGGTGCTTGGGGTGGGGTGGGCGGAGGTGTGACGGCTGCACACGTGGCGTATTTTCCAGCACTGCAAGGTTTCGTGGATCGCCGCACACGTGTTCTGTGTAACTCCCTTCTCGCCGCCGTCGGGGGAGGTGCCATCCTCTGGCCGGCCAAGAGATGGCTGGCCGCAAGCCAAGTGCGGATCATTTTCGTCTGTTCCATCTGCGTGGGATACCGTGTTGCTCGCTCGCACAGGCGGGTTGGTTTCCTCCGTGCGCTCCACTCTCCTCCAACGCGTGCAATCACTCATAGTTTGTCTGGCAAAAGATTCGCGTATCCGCCGCCGTGTTTGCGAAATGTGCAACGTGATGCATTTTCATAAAGCACGTTACTATTCATTCGTCTCATCTCGTTGTCAGAAACCGCTTAGTCCTGTACAGGGTCGCGGTGAGCCGGAGCCTATCCCAGCAGACACATGGTGCAAGGCATGGATATACCCACGATGGGACATCAGTCCATCACCGGGTACTAAGGGCAATTTAGAGTGCAAGACAATTGACCTATGCAGCAGCATGTTTTTTGGACTGTGGGAGGAAACCGGAGTGCCCGGCGAAAACCCACGCGGACACGGGGAGAGAACATGCAAACTCCACACAGAAAGGCACCCGAGCCGAGATTCGAACCGGGGTCCTTCTTTCTGTGAAGCGACAGCGCTACCCATTAGGCCACCGTGCCGCCCGTTACTATATATTTATATATATATAAACAAATCTATATCATTATCATTTCAATTGGCTATACTTTATATATGTTTTCAATGTCTCCCAAATACGCTTCGAAAGCCCGCTTCGCCGTAGAGAACAATCGCTCGAGCGTTCTTATTGAGCACCGATTACATCCAGGATGGGATGCACAGGGATGCTGATGACATCAAACTCCACACATTGGCTGCCTCTGCCTCCCAAGTCGTGATGTTGCCGCACCATCGTTCTGGACATGCTGGAGTCTCGGGCCAGGAACAAATCCGTCGTCGCGTCCACACGCGCACAGAGGCAAGCGCAATCCACCACACTCAACCACACGGAGTCAGCGCTTGTACCAGGCTAGGTTGCACAAAGACACCAAGTAGCCCCATTGGTCTCGTCGACTGCTGTGGAGAAATCGCTGTTTGCGTGGGAATCGGTTAAGGCTGTGATGGCGAATGAAGGGTTGTTGTGGTGAGATATTTAAAATAAATTTAACACCTGACTGCTTATTTCCTTCAGCACGGGCGATTATCCAGACTTGAACAGATATACATTTAAGGTCGAGTCAACCTAGGGGAGGCCAAGGACATATTCGATAACGTTTTCCATTGACGTTATATGTGAAGCGTAAGTAAACTCTGTGGAGAACTGACGGTCGCGTAATGACAGAGGCGAGTTGATTCACAACGTGCAGCCATCGACGTTTCAGGGAAGAGCCCTGGTCAGAGCGAATCAGACAGAGGCAGCGTTTGTGACGAGAGTGTTGCGTTTTTAATTGTGCGCCTCGATCATTTGGAGTGATATTGAAACGATGACTTGAGATTCCCAAAAGAATAACTGACTATTGCTCAGCGTTCAGACTCAAAGGAAGAGTGTCAATCTATTTATCTCGGACCATCCGTGCAAACTTCCACGGCAGTGTATCTTCAATCTCCATGCCTTTACTTATTTATGTATGTATGTGTCCGTCTCTATTCCTGTACGCGGGCGACGGGGAGCTGGGGGATTAATTTGGTTTTATTTTTAAAATGTTTTTTTTTTGCATGCGACAGGAATAACGGCACACAACCTTTAACACCCAATTGAAAGCCTATATATATATTTCTCACATGTTAAAACCCATTTGCCTGAAGGTATGGACAGCACCGAAATGATTGACTTGAATTTATTCACATTACAAGGCTCCATATTTGGCACTACACGCGCTATATGGAGCAATATGTCAAAGCCACACATTTCCGAGCTTGGTTTTATTGACTGTAAAAAAAATGCTTTACGTGTTACGGTAATAAGCTTGAAGGTGTGCATTGTCCTCACCACGAGGAAAGACAATAAAGTGTACATATCACGGGCGCGTGAGTTTAATTAATTGCGTCGGGGAAATGTAGATGTACGTCTGGTAGGGTGGTGCAGGGACCTGCTGCGCGTTATCTGAGCGCGTTATCTGAGCGCATTATCTGAGCGCGTTACCTGAGCGCGTTATCTGAGCGCATTATCTGAACGTGTTAATTTTGGTCGGATGACTCACGGCTGCGCGGCGTTACCCCGCGCATCTTAAAAAAATCCACGGAGCTCCCGCTCGCTCCTCTGCCAGATGTGGGCCTCGGAAAGCGCGTCATCGTGACGTCATCGTCAGGAGCACGCATTCGCCCACTGTCGAACGAGGGTCTTCCCTCCTCCCATCGCCATCTGTCGCAGTCCCACGATGACACAGTCTCGCTGGTTTGGGAATTGCTCGATCTTACGAGACGGCCTTTCGGTGATGCCTTTTTGAGCTTTCCTCCTCTCTCCTTTGCGACGTTTTACTTACAAAGCTGGAGGCATCGTCAGGTTTCTGATACCCCCGTCGATGCCTCCAGAAGTCTGATGATGCCTCCAAGGCGGTAGGCGAAACATCGTGACGGGGAGAGGAGGAACGCTTGACATCGCAATCCTGAAAGTGCAGCTCTTTAGAGCAGTATTCTGCATCAATACAGGATCAGTTTGCTCCATCTCCACGATAGACATGTTCTCGTAGCCTTTTCGTGGTGGAGTCATTTGCGAATTCCAAGGAACCCCAAAGCTATGGCACCTGGAGTCTAGCGCTACTGCTAGGGCTCCCCTGATGAAGAGGTATGGAGTCCGACGCCACTGCTGGGGTCTCTTGTGGTGATGAACAGCTCTGGAGTGTAGGGTTCCTGCTCGGCATCTCCCTGGGTACAGAGGTTAGGGGTAGTTCCAGAAAAATACCGACCAAAGGAATTTGGCATCCGGTCATAACGTTTGGCTCCAATACCTCCTCCACCTGGGCGGCACAGTGGCCCAGTGGGTAGCGCTGTCGCCTCACAGCAAGAAGGTCCCGGGTTCGAATCTCGGCGCG
>JAZEWT010000002.1:3071905-3086620 GCA_036362905.1 Mordacia mordax
GGGGAGCGGGCGGGGTGTCTTCTCCAATCTGCGATTATAAACTTTATAAAAGTGAGAGTTCAGTTTGGTCAAAATACTACTTAATTATATTTCTGTAGTAGCGCGTTTCACCCAGAAGCCCAAAGCGCTGCAGGAAACAGAGATGGGTGGGGAGATTATCCATGCTGACAGCCGGTGCAACCCACCAGACACTGCGTTTCCATATATGATTGTATAAACCAATAATTCATGCGTGGTTTTTGTTTTACATTTTGGGACAAAACCGGGGAATCCGTGGAGAAATCCGCGCATAAGAAAGGAAGAACATAGAGCTCTGCACAGAGAGGCGCCCGAGACACGAATCGAGCCTCCTTGGGAAGGAACTTTATTTCCGTGAGTCGTGGATGTTACCACCGTGCCGCCCCTGCTGCACCGTCAACCACTACAACCACTGCACTACCGCAACCACGACAACCGCGACAACCAACTGAGGCTGTCAGCGGTGGCAGCTTTGGCCGTGGGACCTCCGATCCACTCAGCCACGTGCCCTGCATATCGCGCGTGCGATGTCGGCTGCCACGACTCCTCGCTCGCTCTCAATAAAACGGCGTGACTTTGAATCTCATCAGCGCTCGTGTCCTCGTTGTGCCACCCGAGTCAGGTGATGAGCGGAAGACGTTATTTTCAAGACACTTTTAAATCGGTGGAGCGAGCATCGCACTCCGTCAGACGACCCTGCTGAATGACTCGATTGAACCACTTTGAGAGTCACTTCAGCGGACCCCTTACTCAACATGAGACAGTGTCCTTTAATTCTCTTTAAAGGGCTGTTCATCAAGAGTTAATGACTATAAATAATTTTGCACGTTTGGTCTTTTTTTCTCCCGCAATTATTTTCTGATCGTGCTACTGGCACCACACCACGACCCCCGGCGCGCTCGTTTAGAAATTGCGGAGAGCAATGTGTAGCTGTGTGTTGCAGAAGAGCATTTTAAAAACAGATTTCAGAAGTCTGCTTTAGAGATCTCTTCAATTCCCTTGTTTAAACGCTTACAAGGGCCACACCTAATCCAGATGTCCTTCACGGTGATATGCTCGCCACGTGCCAGTCAACCCAATAACTTTTAATACTCGCCGCTCGCATTTAGCGACATTAACTCTAAAATGATATTTAATGTGATCCAGATTTTGTGTGTGTGTATGCAGACGGTCTCACGGGCTTAACCGAAGAACAACCACTCAGCAATTCGGGAACCCGGGTTAATTATGCGCGGCTGAAAACCTTAAACAAAATACAGAAATAAATAGCCTTGATTTCAGTGGCGAATGATCAATGATAATAATAATAATCGCAGTTATAGAGCGCTTTTCACCCGAGGGACACAAAGCACTGCACAGAGCTGCAGAGAGAACGGCACCTCAACAACATTAGAAAAGAGAATCAGCCGTAATGAGATTTTTTTGGGATTTATTTTAATGCTCTGACTCTTGACCTCTGAGCCAGTTAACCACCTCATTAAATTAAACATAATACTTTCCGTGCCGAGTGGCACGGTGGCCCAGTGAGTAGCGCTGTCGCCCTACAGCAAGAAGGGCCCGGGTTCGCATCTGGGCTCGGGTGCCTTTCTGCGTGGAGGTTGCATGTTCTCCCCGTGTCCGCGTGGGTTTTCTCCGGGCTCTCCGGTTTCCTCCCACAGTCCAATACTCACACTGCTGCATAGGTTGATTGGCTTGCAGACTAAGTTGCCCTCAGTGCCCGGTGATGGACTGGCGTCCTATCGTGGGTATGTCCCTGCCTCGCGCCCTGTGTCTGCCGGGATCGGCTCCGGCTCACCGCGACCCTGTACAGGACTAAGCGGTTTCTGACAATGAGATGAGATGAGACTTTTCGTGCCGTCTTGACAACTGACCTCAATTTCGAATGACTCACTTGTGAATAGAGCCCTTTGATGTGCTTTGGGCCGTGCCGCGCGTCTCAGGCAGGCAGCCCATAACACCTGGATCTGCCCCGTGACCTCCTGTCAGAGAGCCTTCGACACTTCACGTGGCTTCAAGGTGCTTTCGGCCCGGCACAGGCGCCGTGGCGACGTCACCGCCACTTTAGTGGCGAACGGCGCTTGTTGTTGCCGCGCATTGTCAAAGCTCACCTCGGAGAGCGTCGTGCCACGAACCGAGGAGGAGAAAACTCAGCGTGGCGCAGACACGTTTGAGTTTTTCCATCGCACGTGGGAACTAGAAACCCACGTGACGCGCGTGTCGCTGCGACTCATGCTGGGGTGGTGGTGGGTGTGAAGACAGGTGCAGGTGTTTGGGGAGTGGGCAAGCGAGATAAATTGTCAAGGGATTAAAGTGCTCAGGGATGCAAACGAGAGACCGCACGTCCCTGGGCGATCGTTTTCCAGTCTCGCATCGCAACATCTGGGCGTAAAGTCATGCGCACCCGTCTCCCGACTCCTGCACCGCGACAGCGGGCATCTGTCTGTTCATTTGCCTGTCACGACAAGGCAGCGGTTGTCCCAAATCAGAAAGGTCTCTCTATCATCCGCGTAAGGCGTTTGCCCTCTGCAAGAGCACTTGCGATGAGGTCCCTTGCCGATGCGGTTACACATTGACAAAATAAATGGGGCTTCACGAGCGGCGCAGAGCACGAGCCAATGCGATCTGCTTAAAAAAAATGTGTCAAAATGTGGGGCAGGGATCCTGAGCCTATGAAGAAAATAATATAACATTCCTGCTCATTGACAGTGCAAATTGAGTGTTCCTCTGAGTGGCATTACACTGTGACACACAGAAGTCTGGCAAAAGCAAATGAAACTGAATGGAATATAAAATGTAATCTATAGAATCAATATTTTAAAAATGTTATTCCAATGAAAACTCTTATGTAAATTGGATATTGTCATCGTATTTCAATAATGTCAATTATGGACAATGATAGAAGTAAAAACTATTATTGAACAGCTTTTGTTACAGCATTGCTCAGTGCAATGATGGCAGATCTTATATTGGAGCTATGAATCACTATTATGGAACAAATTGTACTTCATTTCATTTTTTCAAACGCCAGCATGAATAAAATAACATCTGAAATAAATAAATAAATCTGCATTTAAAGAAATGCAGTCACTGATTTTCTCCGTTGCACATCAACTCTCACCTTCTGAAGAAACGGCGAGTACCACTGAAGCTCGGATGATTATTGCTGCAGGAAAAAAAAGTAATGAGTTCAAGACCCTAAGCACCCTGGGGGGGGGGGGGCAGTGCCTACTCTGGCAGACAGAGGGCACACGGCGGGGCTATTCCCAGGATGCGACGCCAGTACATCGCAGGGCACTTTTTTTGAGGACATTTTACTCAGCAGGCCAATTAATCTGGGCAGCAGCGTGTATTTGGATGGTGGACGCAAACCGGAGTTTGCGGCGAAAATCCACGCGGGCACGAGGAGCGAGAACACGTAAACTCCACACATTCAGCTCTGCATATTTGAGTCGACATTTGGCTATAGGCGTGCAGCAGGGATGACGCCGGAGAGAGCGCATTGAACCAACTGGGGGAGTTTGCGCCCGAGAGGAACAGAAAGAACCATCATCAACCGAGCACATAATGAGTTACCGGGGCACATGGCCTTGTGAGCGGTGGACCATAGCACAGCTTTCTTTGGTCAAGCAGACACACACACACGTGCTTGCTCTCCTGCACACTCCCCCAACCCCCCACGCACGCGGATATTCACACCAACCCACACACGCGCCGCGAGTGATGAACGCGTCCGCGCACACGGAATATAATTGCGTAATGCGCGACGAAACTTCTCTTTCCTGATGCCGGAGCCCGTACAGTTAAGGGTGGCACGCGTGGCGAGGAAAGCCCAGCCAGCCGGGAGCCTTTGCCCTTCACGCCGCGAAACATGCCCTTTGAAGCCTTTTAGAGGCAACCAATTACAGCACCTGTAATTTAATATTAAGCCTCCAGCCAAAGGCTGCCTTGCAGCTCATCCTCAGCCCCGTTGCAGCGAACCAGAGAGGCAGGTTGACCCCGTGTCCTCGTTAACCCCCCTCTGACACTTTGTACACTCGAGAGATGATTGGCTTTGCAAGCCAATGCTTTGTTCGCACCAAACCTTCAGTGCGGGTGTTTTTTTTATTTAAGCAGGAAAGAACACGTGAGCTATGTAGCTTGTCTTAACAGTTGTCCAGCAGGGAGGTGTAATCATCTTACAACGTCGCAGGGCACAGGGGGCGATCTAATCAGGATACTTACCCTTGGCAGCATGTATTTGGAATATAGGAGGGAACGGAGTACCCGGAGAATTTCCACGTGCGCCCGGGGAGAACATACAAACTCCACAAAGACAGGCACCCATGTCAGCAATCAACTCCGTGTTCTCCTTGTCTGTGAGTTGACAGCGGGACTCACCACCGTGCCGCCCACAGCGAACTCACTGTGGTTGAGCTCTGACACGAGAGGCGACAGAGACATCTGCGCGACGTTTTAATGATTAACTACCCTTTTGAAAGAAGACGGCAAATAATCGCAGTCCCATTGATATCTTTGATTAAAAACAACACACGGCAAGAGATTAAATTGCTGCTATGTTTGTGCAGCCAGGATGTAATTACCATGCAGTTACGACAGCCCGCGGTTGGGAAGTTTGGTAGCAATTTTGTTTTAATGCATGCGTTTGTAAACCAAATTCATACGTGTAAAGCAACTAATTAAGTAAAGTTGCCCCAGTTTTTTTATTTAAAATTATCCATAAATGCGTTTCCATACGAGCTTAACCAAACGCGACTTCAACTGAGTTTGGCGCATGTCTCCAGTTTTAGACTTTAATTAGTCTGTGCGCACAAGCGTGTGTCTGGGTTTGTTGAAGCTATTTCGGTCAGTTTACTCATGGGCCTGACCTGTGACTTCCAGCCAGTGAACCTTCAACGGTAAACGTGGCCACAAAGTGCACCTTGCTCAACACAAGCGCAATGTGTGTCAATCAGGCCCAATTCCTCACCATATTTAGTAGCAGCATTGGCAATTCGTGTCTAAACATGACCTGAACATTCCGAGGTCAACTCAGATAAAGGTGAGTACCTGTCACAGTATGTCAACAGATGCAGTGTTTATCCTTCAATCTGTTGGATGTGGGAGGTCCCAGCAACACCGCCAACGATGCGTGTTGTGCCGCCCACAGTGGTTGCTCCCTAATGACACTTACCACCCCTGTAAAGGTCATGGAAAAATTAGAGAATTTTATGGCAATCTTCACCAGAAATGGTCTATAGATGGCCGCGCTGTTATAGAAAAATCGTGAACGTGTAATTGGGCAAAATCTGATCATTGATCCCTTAGTGGGGAACTGCAACAGCAATGACCAACCAGATAAGAGACGAGGGGCTCTTGAGATTGTGGATCCTGTGGGCCTATCAACGTTCATTATCACGCACGTCTCCACAAACCGCGTGCGCACTGCCTCGACAGAATTTACTCCGCCCCGTGACCAAAGTGAACTGCAATAACGGCTCACAGCAAACGCGCCGACAATGATAATTGCCAGTGATAATTTTTCTAAAATTACCCGAGCTGCCTAGTATTATGACCTTGATATGAAATAATAATATTATTTGCATTTCTGGAGCTCCATGGGTCACGTAGGGGGGGGTGGGCCTGTGTTTTTGACGGTGTTTTAGATTTACACGCGTACATATCGGGCGGCACGGTGGCCCAGTTGGTAGCGCTGTCGCCTTACAGCAAGAAGGTCCCGGGTTCAAATCTCGGCTCGGGTGCCTTTCCGTGTGGAGTTTGCATGTTCTCCCCGTGTCCGTGTGGGTTTTCGCCGGGCACTCCAGTGTCCTCCCACAGTCCAAAAAACATGCTGCTGCATAGTGCCCGGTGATGGACTGACGTCCCATCGTGGGTATATCCCTTTCTTCCGTTCTGTGTCTGCCGGGATAGGCTCCGGCTCACCGCGACCCTGTACAGAACTAAGCGGTTTCTGACAATGATATGAGATTACATATATATGAATCCTTAAAATGCATTCGTGCAGGTTGACATATCACCCGTTAACTTTGGCTCAAAGTCGTTTCAAAATCATCTCGGTATTCTTTGTGGATATTAAGTAAGTAAGTGGTTATGTGTAAAAAAAAACCTGATTAAGTAGTGGCTTTTTAATTTACCCTCTGTGAAATTAACATTGCAAAGTGTGTGTAAGAGCCATATATAGCGATCACTAAATTTATACTCTATTAGTACAGGAATGTGATATGTTCTGGCGTGCACAGGGATTTAATGAATTGCGGTATTGTTGTAAGTGTCCATCTGTTATTTTAGCGTTTGCGTAATAAATATCTGTGACGATCAGGTTCTATCAAATGTAATTTTGTGGAATAATAGCACTAATGATACACTAACATAATGAAGCTGTGGTGACACAGGCGTTATTAACGCTGCGCACGAGACCCAGACAGGCATGATAGCAAACTTCGGAGGCAAGTGATGTCTTGCGTGTCACCAACTCACTATTACCAATGTGGTGAAGTATGGTCAGAGCAATCCACATGATTGATCCAACATGGGGTGGTAATTGTCCAGCAGTGGAATGATAAGAGATAAAAACATTTAGGTTTTTTAAATTTTATTTTTACAAGTGTTTGTTGTGCACGTACATTTGGTATTTTGTCTAAACTCCCAGAGTGTAATTTCTGTGTGATGGATAATTAATAAATCAGTTCGCTTAACTGTGAACGTATCTGACTTCCAAGCTAATGGACCGATTTTTGATGGGCGATGACTCATTCTAAAGGTCTCAGTCTAATTAGAAATGGACCTGGTTGTACTGGCAGCTATAATGTATCTCCTTGACCATGGAAACTCAGAGAATTGTAGAACCACTCTTTAATGATTGTCCTGCGAGGACAACGTGACATATTATACAAACCGCTGGCTTTTACTGGGATTGCGCACACGTTAGTGAAATGTGAGGATGCACTGCACACATTTCCTTTACGCCTGGGTCCAAATGAATAATTCACACGGCTAACATCTGAAAATCTAACAACAATTTTGTTACTATTATCAATACCCGCTTAATTCTGTACAGGGTCGTAGGGGCCTGGAGACTGTCCCGCCAGACAGAGGGCGCAAGGTGGGGCTATACCCAAGATGTGACGCCAGTACATCGCAGGGCACCGGGGGCAATTTCCTCGGCAACCTAGGCAGCAGCGTGTCTTTGGACGGTGGGAGGAAGTCGGAGTACCTGGAGAAACCCTACAAAAATCATAATGCAAATACTCTGCCTAAGAGTGGGGGGGGGGGCTCGCTACAGCGGCCTCTAGTGGAGGCCATTCTGCAGGCAGTGGCGAGAGCGTGAGGCCTTAGTGGTTGCACCGTCATCGTTCTTTTTTATTTGGAGAAATAGACGGAATTCCGCATCGCAACTAATCGATCATAATCGATTCCTACGCTCGCAGCTGATTGCGTTGAATCGCACGCGCAGTCAATGGCGTTTGCGACTTGGTTAAATTACATCCGCGCGGTGCTTTGGCCATAGGAGAAAGGGAGTTGTGCCAGCAACGTGGAGCAAATGGCAAACAGTACTAATAGAGTTGTGACCCATCTTGTGAATCATGATCGTGCGTCATTGTACTTACAATGTCCAGTGTATACGCATACAATCCCCATTCACACACACATACACGGCAACACCCACCTTTAAACAAATAAAGATCACAGGGGCGGCACGGTGGCCCAGTGGGTAGCGCTGTCACCTCACAGCAAGAAGATCCCCCGGGTTCGAATCTCGGCTCGGGTGCCTTTCTGTGTGGAGTTTGCATGTTCTCCCCGTGTCGCGCGTGGGTTTTCGCCGGGCACTCCGGTTTCCTCCCACAGTCCAAAAAAACATGCTGCTGCATAGGTTAATTGGTTTGCAGACTAAATAGCCCGTAGTGCCCGGTGATGGACTGGCGTCCCATCGTGGGTATATCCCTGCCTTGCACCATGTGTCTGCCGGGATAGGCTCCGGCCTCACCGCGACCCTGTATAGGACCAAGCAGTTTTTGACAATGAGAGGAGATGAGATCATAAAGGTGATGCACTTGTTCCTGCGAGCCCCTGCCTCCGAGTCGCGGTTGAACTTTAGTCCGTTTGTGATTTATTATATCGATACACACATTACCAGAGGCTGCTTAATCCGGTAAAGGGTCGCGGTGAGCCTGCCCAACCGCATCTACGTTTCGTAACAGTCGTTATGAATGATTAACTATGCGTGCGTTTCCATATGCACGAGTTCCTTTTCCTGTCTCTCGGTGTCTTTTGAAGCACTTTACTTTAAAGATTCTGCTCCACTCGTTCAGTCATTATCAGCACCCACTTCATGCTGTAGTGAGTCACGGCGAGCCGGGGCCTATCCTGGCAGACACAAGCTAGTGCCAAACACAAGGTGGGACCAAAGTTCATCGCAAAGCGCCGTGGGCAATTTCGCAATTTAGTATTTCCTAGTTCAACAAGATGTATTTGGACTGTGGGTGGAAACGTGAGTTAAGTTATTACCAAAAATTCGCGTGGATTTTGAGTTAAGATCAAACATTAAGCAGCGATGAAATGCGTCAGTGCACTATTGGCCAGAGCTCCGCAAAGAGAGCTCAGACACAAATTTTCTACAGTAGCCCTGATATCAATTTAATTGCCCGGTAGGTGACTACATCGCACAGCAGACACGTTCCCAGCACTGCCCGCCGACGATAACTCCGATCGCACTCGCAAGTCAGTCGAGGAATATATTTTTATTGAAGCCGGAAAGAACCGTTCAGCTATGCAGCTGTTTTTTTTTTAAAAGATTTGTCGAAATCCCACGCGGACACGGAGATATCATACAAACACCACATAGACCTGGGATCGAACCCAGGTCCAGTTTTGCTGTGAGACGACAGCGCTACTCGCCACGCCACGCACGCACCTGCAGCGCCGCGTCGATGAGGCAGAGGGGCAGTGGCAGCTGGGGCACGGAGCGTGGGTCCAGGGCACGTGGGGGAGGCCTCGTGCCCACGGCCGCCCGGCCGGCGGGTCGCCCGGCTGCCCGCCGTCACGCCCGCCCGTCCGCCCGGCCGCCCGGCTGCCCGCCGTCACGCCCGCCCATCCGCCCGGCTGCCCGCCGTCACGCCCGCCACACTCGCCACGCGTCAATGCCTTCAGCTGCAGTCAAGACTCGAGGCGTCGCGGCTGCCCGGTCAGCGCGGGCATTACCGCCTCCCTCGGGATTTCTCGTACCGCGCTCCCAACTGCCCACCCCAACTCCCCTTCGTCTGCCAGCCTGACCCTGACCACGCGGTGCGACAGTGGTACGGAGAGAGGCTCGCAATCAGAGGGCTGAGAGTTCGAATCCCCGTTGCTTGGTTGACGCGTCCCATCGTCTCCCCCAGGTTTAAACAATTGTGTACCGCATTGTGGGGAAGTCAACAGCGGTTGTTTGGTGGATTTACTTGGCCCCGTCATGAGAATGTGGAAATTCCACCAACGGCAGAAGATAAGCACCATCTCAATGCTCATTAGAGCAACAGCCACATTCGCGTTATTTTTCTCTCTCTCTCTCTTGGTTCTGCCAGTGTACCGTCCCAATTAAACGTGTTGCATATGTAATAGCTTGTGCTTAATTTCTCGTTAAATATTTTCCCAAGTGAGCAAATATTTGCCGGTACTCATCTTCAGACAGCTCTGGCTGAAATGAAGCTCTCATACCGGTAGTAAAAATAATAATAATAATGTTCGTCCATACATCGTTCTACTGCCGAATAAAGAACGCTACGCGCGCTGTGTTAGTTTTGGGGGTTGTTTGACAATATTTCGAACACGCTGGTCAGAGTGGATTGCTGAAGTAAAGCCCGAGAAAGATTCACATATTAGTCACCACTAACAATAGCCATATCTGGAAGTCAAACTCAGGTTTCTGGGTTCAGACGCAATTGTTCTATCTACTGTCAGTACTGAGTTAGGCTGGAAGGAACTGTTGAGTTAGTTTGCTTTTTTGTTTAACAGTTCGAGCTAGGACTCGAACCTAGATGCTTCTTGCTTTGAGGCAGCAGCCGCTACTCATCACGCCACCACGCTCCACTCAGTCGTATTTATAGGTGTGACGTAAATATACATGACAGGTTTGATGAATCTAATCATAAAATGAGTCACGTAATTCACACCATGGAAAGGTTAGGCTTTTTTTTAAAGCTTCAACTTTCGGTACTAATAGAGTATTGATGTTACAGGAATGGCATCTACTTTTAAACTAAAATGTGCTCACAGCGTTATAGTCAACCAATCTACAGCACTAATGCGGAATTAAACTCAGGTCACTTATGGGCTTAGCACCAATGCACCTCCAGCACCCCCCCCCCACCCTTTTCACCTCCTCCTCGCCCTAGAAATCTAACTTTTCAAGCTGTCGTCTGTCTTCTTAAAACTTTGTACCCCTGATAGATTAAAACTATGACAAATTGGGAAAAATATTGAAGCGGACTATTCATTTGAAATGTGAAAAAAAAATTCGGCTCGGAAAAAAACCCATATTCTTTCTTAATTAACGTGGGCATACCCATTGAAGTGGCACGCACATAAATACTATGAATTATTATGCAAAGCACACGCACGCACGCAGACAATTTGAGCATTAGGGAGCTCGAAATAATGCCTAATTGCCGCTGGAAAGCGGGAGCGATGGCACACAACATGTTGTGTGTCCCAAACGTGGTAAACAAAACGGCGACGTTCAAAATACCAGCGGCGTTTCTCTTTGACAGCCACGCGTGCCTCACTGCCTCTCCGTACCCTCGTTGTTTCCACTTGAGCTCAAGAGAATCCCCGTGGAAAACGATCGGGGTTTTTTTTTCCTTCCCTCGTTCTCCTTCCCAACGCCCCAAAACCCGGAGCTCGATAACTCTCCTCCACATCCACCGACTCAGCAAGGAGCCTGATTAAGAGCCTTCATTTGCCTGTCTGCTCTACCGAGGCGTGCATCCGCCGCGGTCCTCTGCAATTGCTCTCGGGGAAGCGAGCGTCGTGGGTCGGGTCGAGAGTGTGTCGACGCAGCGTTTGTCGTGCTGCTGTGTGGGCTTTCGTGCGACCGACGCGCCGGCGAATGGGTGCCATTCGATAGTCGAGGCGTGCGCGATCCATTCCCGAATCCTGAGATTTTAATTCCCACTCCGGCTCGTGGCGATCTATTTCACGCACTGAGTGAAGGACGTTGGAGAAGCGCTCGACACGGCTATCCCCCAAAAAAAAACAACCTCGGCAAGCAACCGTCGTCTGTCCAGCCGTGACAAGCCTTCGGCAATGCAATAAAACGCCTACACATGTATAAAATATGCACACGAGTTGGACCCAAAATGCCACAGTTGCCAAGGAAAGATCGGAAATGTCTCTCAGTGGCAGCGATCCTCTGGCGTTTGTATGCAGTTACGAACGTTTCTCGTCTAATAAACACGGACGCTCATCGCTGACCGATGATGTAAGTGAAGGTGCTTGAGGAGGCTTCCAGCGCTCCATTCTTGCGCATACATTCCCGAGTCCAATCTAACGATCAGCGCAGGCCAAAAAAAAATAAAAACGCCAGGAATTTTGGACCCAAAAATTACGGTGCAGAGGTCGATGGCCTTTACTTATGGCGTTCCTATACGCGATAGCAGATCGATGCCCAAATCACTGAAGCGCTTCAGTGCCGCGCCGTTAAGTTCAGTCAGCCTCTCCATTCCGCCACCGGCGCAGCCGGTCCTCCACGCTGCGCGCGGAGCGGACGGAGCGAACGGCTCTGCTGCTCCGACTGCGCGGCGGTGAGAGCCTCTCCATTCCGCCACCGGCGCAGCCGATCCTCCAGCTGCGGACGGAGCGAACGGAGCGGACGGAGCGGACGGAGCGAACGGAGCGAACGGCTCTGCTGCTCCGAGTGCGCGGCGGTGAGAGCGTAACTTACGTCCGTGACCGGTGCGCCTCGCATCGTTTACCGTCACGGATGCCTCGACCACTTTCTCGCCGGTTACGCCGTACCGGGCCGTGCCGGCTCACTGTCGCCTCTGCGTGTTAATGAGGGTGTCGGGCAAAAAACCCGAGCGGTTTGTGAGCCGCAGGGAAAAGTCAACCCGCACGAACGCAGAGGAATGGGACGCGTCTCCTCGCAGGTCTCCTGCGAGGAGATGGAGCGCCGGGGCGGTTCGCGAGCGGAAATCGGATGGATTGGGGCCGTTGCTGAGTCGTGAGAGGCGGTGACAGGAGGACGAGGGCGTCATCATTTAGCAGTGGATTGACCACAACCGTTGGTGCCCGCAGTATTCATTCATTATCAATCCACGCTTGATGCTGTAAGAGGATCGCAGTGAGCGCCGAGAGCCAATCTCGGCGCACGCAGGGCACAAGGCAAAGCCATACCGAGGATGGGGGACACCAGGCCATCGCAGGACACGGGGAAATGTAGTCAGAAGGCCAGTTAACCTCGCCAGCAGCAGCGTGTCTTCGGAGTGTTGGGGGAAAACAGAGTATCCAACGAACCTTAGCCTTTTTGCTGTGAGTCAGCAGCGATTATCACGAAACCACCGTACCGACACCAGTGCTAATGACTCATATACCTGGTACTTAAAACTCTGGGGTAGCTGTCATCACTCAACCAATGAATTGTTCAAAGACGTGCTACCTAGTTTTAATGGGCCTCAATAATTCCCCCGGTCAGCCTGAGATGGACTAGCGTCAAGCTGCGGGGATAGCCCAAGGTACCAACTAACTAACTTACCCTCTTTACTGGACAACTCTTAAAAAGGGCTACATAGATTAACATACGTACATAGATACATAAAATATGACTGTTCCACTCATTTCCAGTATTATGTGAGTTTAAAATTTCAGTAGAATACAGACACAGCCCATTGCCGTTTATTATTACTACGATTTATCTTAGCTTTAATGTAAACCTATACTCAGATCATTTCACACGTTTTATTTTTCTTCTGCACATTATTCAACTGCTATGGTACGTAATTTATTTTGGCTTTATGTACGTGAAGCTAAATCACTTGTACAATACTGTGGGACGCTCATTTCTCCGTGTGAGCTTTCAGTGCATGTGAAGGGTGACCTGGTCTGAAAATATTTTAGCTGTCAGAGGAGACATTCACGCGGATTATTGGTTCACGTTTTTAAGGAAAAATACGTGGGTCCAGGGCAACACTTGCCTCTCTGATGGTGCAAGGCAAACCTAGAAGACCGTGTTGAGACTGGAGAACCTGAATACTCCACTGATTCTGTCCGCGCTTTGAGCTTTGAGATCTCAACGGGTGCCTCCGTTACAAAAATAATCGTGACCTCCGTAGTGACATGGAAGCAAAGCGTCTCTATGGAGTGATTGTATGGAGTTATTGTCCCCTCTGTAAATATATATACATACCTGCCACACATTATCCGGTATTGTCGTGGAATTCCAACCACCAATTGGTAGAGTTGTATGGAACGGCAAAGTGGATCTGCAACTTTACCCTAGTTGGGAGGGGTTTGCGATGTTCCAATGATCTCCAGAGCTTTGCCACCTGGAGACTAGCGCTCCTGCTGGGGTCTCCCCTGGTGAACAGGTCTGGAGTCTAGCATTCCTGCTAGGTTATAGCCTGGCGAACAGGTCTGGAGTCTAGCGCTCCTGCTAGGGTCTCCCCTGGTGAACAGGTTTGGAGTCTAGCGCTCCTGTTCGGGTCTCCTTTGGTGAACAGGTCTGGTCTGGAGGGAGGGAGCGTTAAAATAATAATCTGAAGGCCCACCGGCGAAATGAGGTTGGCGTAAAAAAGGATGTCTGCTACAACACGATCAACATTGGGGGTCCGGCCAACACGGGTCAACCCGGATACAAGCCGTTCTGGCGCAAGCAACGTTTACACTACAACCCAGGGGGTCTGGAGAAGTAGTGGTCAGCACACAGTGCCATGAAGCCAGAAAACCCCAGTTTGATTCCGAGCCATGGACCAATGTCAGTGGCACGTGACACCTGCGCCAGTCTTGGCACAGCCCCACCCCCCGCCCCCTCTACTCCGTCAAACCCTTCACCAGTGTGGTAAAGTCTCGTCAAACAACCCCCATTGCGCTGCCACAGCATAAGTTGGGGCTCCAATAGAGTTGTATAACAAAAACCACCGCTCATAATCGCAGCAACATATCAGTACAGTACAACAGTGAGGCGTACCAATGACACGCGTAAGCTTCATTTACCAAGCTCATTATTGACCATCAACAAAACGCAAACATTTATTATCACCAGTGGTTAGCCACCGGGCAGCCAGATACAACAAACAGTTTTCGTCCCAGCTGGGAGAGAGAGAGAAGGTTAATTAAATTTATTATGGCAAACAGATTCATCTTTGCCGTACCTGTTACGTTTACCCCCCTCCCTCGCCGAGTGTCGCGGGGCCCCTAGGCGGTGTGGGTGTGTGTGGGACAGGGAGCGGTGGCTCGGCGATTAGCGCACTGGGATAGAAAACTGGCGACCTCAGTTCGAATCCCGCTCAAGGCCAACATCAGTTATCATTTTTTTTTTACCAGTTCTGGGCCTCCCTTCAGTTGACTCAGCCTCAAATGGGTACCAAGTGCAGTGTCAAAAAATTGCCACTAGAGAGACAAAAGCGGCCGGGCGTAGAACTAGCCACCCAACCCCTCTTGAGCTGCGCCGATTTTCATAGGCGCTCGCCAACAGCACTTGACCCTGCAGTCTGTTTAGGCTACACGGGGGGG
>JAZEWT010000002.1:3134282-3148753 GCA_036362905.1 Mordacia mordax
TAATATAAACCGTTAAACGTATCTGTATTATGTACTTTAAAGCCATGAATCTATCTCTAATTTGTAGCCGTTTACTTGTCTGTACTATGCAATATAACTTGATATACCTATCCGTTCTATGTAATATAAATCGGTAAACCAATATATATCGCCCATCTGTCTGTACTGAGGAATACAAACCCGCATACCTATCTTTAATATGCGAAACGCTTTGACACAACTCCATTATTCTATAGATAGAGATCGATAGGCGTGTAACTCTTAAATCCCACAGGTGTGTATAATTCTTATACATCTGTCGGCTACCGCAAGTATTTGCTTGCATATAAGTCTGATATATATATAGAAGGGCGCATTCGACTCTGTCAATGTCTGAAGACGTTCACTTTCATTTGTTCTTCCATGCCTCTGAATCAATCTATACGCATAAAAAAAGCAACAATAAATTATGCTTGCGGTGAATTAATCGTCTGTTCTTAGTAATAATGAATACGGCGGACTCAGAGTCCGTTGTTGAATCGTCGTTGGAAAAGTCTTCCCCACTCTTTGCCTCTCACGCGGGGAGTTTGACCATACTTCACCATCCTGGTTGGTGTAAATCAGTAAAGGGAAAGATGGGAAAAAAAACCCAGAGCCAGTTTTGCTACCACTCTCTGCTGTGGATAACCAGGAGTCGAACTCAGGCCATTAGGCTCATGGTGCAGTTACCCACCACTCGGCCACTACTTTCTCCCAACAATGGCAATGCCCAGAACGTCTCATCTCATCTCATTGTCAGAAACCGCTTAGTCCTGTACAGGGTCGCGGTGAGTCGGAGCCTATCCCGGCAGACACAAGGCGCAAGGCAGGGATATACCCACGATGTGAGTAACTCTGTCGTCTCACAGCAAGAAGGTCCCGGGTTCAGTTCCTCCCACCGTCCAAAGACACGCTGCCGCACAGGTTAATTGGAATAGACACAACACTGCAGAGGGCGGCACGGTGGCCCAGTGGTTAGCGCTGTCGCTTCACAGCAAGAAGGTCCCGGGTTCGATTCTCTCGGCTCGGGTGCCTTTCTGTGTGGAGTTTGCATGCTCTCCCCGTGTCCGCGTGGGTTTTCGCCGGGCACTCCGGTTTCCTCCCACAGTCCAAAAGCATGCTGCTGCATAGGTGAATTGGCTCGCAGGCTAAATTGCCCCGCAGTGCCCGGCGATGGACTGGCGTCCTATCGTGGGTGTATCCCTGCCTTGCGCCCTATGTCTGCCGGGATAGGCTCCGGCTCACCGTGACCCTGTATAGGACTAAGCGGTTTCAGACAATGAGATGAGATGAGACAACACTGCAGGTAAAACCTCCAGCATGAAGGCTCCCCAGGCAGTCCCCCCAACCCAGAACTAGGTCGGCCTACACCCAAGCTTCTCTTCCTAAAAGGTCTGATGACATCTCAAGCGTTCAAGGGTGAATTTATCACCACTCCTTACTCGATCATCTCTGCTCTACTCGGGTATTAATATATCCACGAAATTAGTTTGCATGCATGCAAGCATCACGCTGTGAAGTACGTACGATTGTGCAGGTGTCATGAACACGTGCTATCAATGGGGCGATTTTACTTTTACGTGAACAGGTTTTGTGGTTGGCATAAATACGCATCCACGCGCATCTAGGCTGGAGAAGAGAATGTGCAAAGGGGTCAGCTTTTTATGCAAACGCAGCTATAGATACCGAGATAGGAAATCTCCATATAAACGAGCCACGCTGCTCAATTTACACGGACCAGCTATGAATTTTGAATGCGACATTGTCAAAGTCGAGGAGGTGAAAGCATTCGCACGGTGCACCAGCAGAGAACTTACTCTGGTCAGAAATCGTTGACCTTGAGATGACCTTTCGAGATGTATGCAAAACTGCAATTTATATGTAACTGCAGTATGAACGCGATGAAATTACTGTCTGGAAAGCCAGACGACCCTTTAATGACGCTTGCATTTTTATTTTATTTCAATGACATTGTTTTGTCGTCTTGTAAAAGTGACTACTTCCCAGTCGTGCGCAACAGGACATTGATACCGATGAGCTGTATTGAGAGTTTTGCGGTTTAAATGACTTAGGGTTTCCTGCAAATGCATTTTTTTTTCGTATGGAAATGTACAACCCGTCTTAAGACGGCACAAGTATGAGTGTCCTGTCTGGTCGTCTTGAAAACAAGTCTACTTGGATGACATGAGAAAATGTTCGTGTCGTTAGCGTAAGCGGTGTTCTGAAGAGTTAAAAAGAGCACTTAGACTCCGCGCTGCGGCAAGAACAACACCTCGCAGGAAATGACAGCAGGCTATTCTCTCTCCCTCTGTTGGCTGTAGTCACACTTCTTTGTCATTGTCGAGCAGTTGAATATCTCATCTCATCTCATTGTCTAAAACCGCTTAGTCCTATACAGGGTCACGGTGAAGCCGGAGCCTATCCCGGCAGATACAGGGCGCAAGGCAAGGATATACCGACGATGGGACGCCAGTCCATCGCCGGGCATTGCGGGGCAATTTAGCCCGCGAGCCAATTAACCTATGTAGCAGCATGCTTTTTGGACTGTGGGAGGAAAACGGAGTGCCCGGCGAAAACCCACGCGGACACGGGGAGAGCATGCAAACTCCACACAGAAAGGCACCCGAGCCGAGAGATTCGAACCCGGGACCTTCTTGCTGTGAGACGACAGCGCTAACCACTGGGCCACCGCGCCGCCCTGTACTAAACTCCATCACTGGAACCCGTCTTTATTGTCATTCAAATATATATTATTCTGCTTCACCCATTCACAGCAGGCTATATTAAGCCATGTATATGATGCGTGTGCCTCGTATACGTGCGTGTAATTGTAGCCTATTCTTTGATAAGGTTCCACTGTCATTGAATGCTATAGAATCTGGCCATGACAAAAGATGTAAAGGAAGTCTGATCGGGTTATTACGGCTCTCACTTTGTTTAATGCCCATGCTCGCGTCCGCCGCTTTAATTGAAAGTTGTTCTCAATGCGCGCCTCCGCAGTGGTTCCATTGTTTGCGTCCAGATAGAGCAGGAAGAGCAAAAATCGAACCAACAATTCAGATTTTTGTTGTTGCTCAAACCATTCCCGACTGGGGACGCAATGTAAGCTCGTGCAGATATGAAATGCTTTGTAGGGTTTTGTTTCGTCGTTTTTTTCGCGTCTTCTGTTATTTTCCTCTCTCGGAGTTCATTTCCAAGTATGGGCCATCCCCGCGGGCGAAGGCGGACTCGGCGTAAGCTTCCTGGCAGTGGGCAATGAACGAGGCGCATTTGCAAAAGTGCACCCAAACTTACGAAGGAGACCCAGTGGTTGCTGCACACGGATGTGTAAGTGCAGGTTGCTCTACGTTACGCGATGATACATCATCTCATCTCATCTCATTGTCAGAAACCACTCAGTCCTGTACAGGGTCGCGGTGAGCCAGAGCCTATCCCGGAAACACAGGGCGTAAGGCAGGAATACACCCGACGACGGGACGCTAGTCCATCGCCGGGCATTACGGGACAATTTTAGTCTGCGAGCCAATCAACCTATCCAGGAGCATGCTTTTGGACTGTGGGAGGAAACCGGAGTACCCGGCGAAAACCCACGCGGACACGGGGAGAGCATGCAAACTCCACACAGAATGGCACCCGAGCCGAGATATTCGAACCCGGGACCTTCTTGCTGTGAGGCGACAGCGCTACCCACTGGGCCACCGTGCCGCCCATGATAGATTTCTTGAAAAAATATACCTTCTCACTGTTTTCCCTTACAATGTGCCGCTGTACGGGAGGTGATGGTGGGGAGAGGGCTTCAAAACGTCATTGGCTTCATCTCCGGCACTATGGGCGCAGCGTGCAGTGGAAGCCACACAATTTAAAACCAGGAGTTCTCAAACTATTGCACCTCCAACCCCACTCGGCCCGCTCGGGTCTGGTCTCCACCAACCAATAGGTGGTGCTTGCGGCCCACTGATGGGTCGCGACCCACCGTTAGAGATTGGCGGCTTTAGAGCGACCTGAATAATGGGCCACGACCAAATCAAACGATTAAGATCTCCATCCATCCATTCTCATGCCGCTAATCCGCATCCGTGTCGAGGAGGCAACAGGTTTATCAAAGCAGACCAGACGTCTTTTAACCGAGCAACTTCCTCCAGCTCTTGCTGGGGGAATTCCAAGTCGTTCGCAGGCCAGCTGAGAGATATAATTCCTCCAACGGGTCCTAGGTCTGCCCCCGGGGTCTCCACCCAGTTGGCCGCGCTCGGTAACATTTCCAGAGAGAGGCGCCCAGCAGGGCCATCCTTATCAGGTGTCCGAGCCACCTCAACTGACTCCTCTCAATGTGGAGGAGCAGAGGTTCTGCTCT
This sequence comes from Mordacia mordax, assembly GCA_036362905.1. Taxonomy (NCBI): domain Eukaryota; kingdom Metazoa; phylum Chordata; class Hyperoartia; order Petromyzontiformes; family Petromyzontidae; genus Mordacia; species Mordacia mordax. The sequence continues at coordinate 3,138,652 of JAZEWT010000002.1, forward strand.
GAGATCCTCCCGCATCACTGAGCTCCTCGCCCTCTTTCTAAGGCTGAGCCCAGCAACCCTGCGGAAGGAAGCCCATTACAACCGCCTGCATCCAGGACCTTCCCTCTGTCGGTCATTACCCAAAATCTCACGACCGTAGGTGAGGGTTGGAGCGAAGTCTTCGTCGTCGACTGAGATTTCTTTTTTGCGAATTAATCGAACCATTCCGCAAGCACTGCACTCGAGCCCGCAGCGGGAGAGAGCGACAGGGCCCATCACCGCTTGCTCTCCAGCGGAATTAATGGAATCACGACGTTTGATGGCGTTATTTACTCTCGCATTGGAGACTAACTGTAAATAATTGAGCTTAGGCAACAGTGGAATGCATCATTTATCCCCGCTCTCTTCACTGAAGCGAACACGGGCTTGTCTCTCAATCTCTCATCAATCTCCGCGTGATGGAAAGTCGCTCCTATTCAATCGAACCTCCCCGTAATTTGAAACTGTGATGTGTGTGCTTTTAGCTCGATCGCTGTTGTTATTAATAAATACACACGGGGCGGCATAAGTCGCTTTGCCTGGGATAATTATTCAAAACACCAAGAGGTGACGACGTTGAATGATAAGAACGCAGAACTGTGCCTCTGCCACCGCGCTGTACGTTCAGTGATCCAGCGATGCAACAAGCGAATTGAACAACATGTTCGATGCACTTTAAATGTCTGTAATAACAAATAACTAATTGGAAGCAATCATTCGTCGAGGCGCAAAAACATAGCTAATTGCATAACCAACAAATGTTATTCTCAGAAAAGCGACTCATGTCGCATCTTTGTTCACAAGAGGACTTCACCAATTAAGACAGCAGCGTTCCTGGAAAACCACTCTGGCAAAATGCGCTCGCTTGAAAAAAAATATCGGCGAAGCAGTTAATTTATATTACGTCTACAAATCTGTTGACCCATCGTAGATCTGATAATAATAATAATAATTGCACTTCGAAAGCGCTTTTCACCCGAAAGTCACAAAGCGCTGTAAGAGCTGCGGAGAGAAAGGAATGTCAGCAACAACAACGACATACGAATAGAAAATCAGCACCATAAAGTTTTTTTGGGGTTTCTTTTAAAATACAGATCTGAGCTGTGGCGAGAACGGCACGTCAACAACAACATCAGGACAGTTCAAGTGAAAGTCAAATAGTGGAAATAAATAATAGAAGGACGTCATAAAAAAATCAACAAACAAAGAATAAATGTTCCCGAGCAGGCGCAAATCAGCGAGCCATCATCCCGGTACGACAACAGTGAGCTGCATTAACAGTCTGGGCCAGAGGACTTGAAAGCCTTACTGAACAAGTGAGTCTTGAGACGAGGTTTAAAGATGCTCAGGGACTCAGCTGACGATGCATATGCATATGCATGCACATGCGATCTGAGCATATGCAGCAAGCCCGTATTGTATGGTTCCGACAAGAAAAAAACTTCTGCTTTGTCGCCATTTAGTTTCAAGAGATTTTAATTGAGCCAGATCTTCACAGTTGACAGTGAGGACGAAATACAAAGACCAAAGACACTGATGGACAGCTCCACTTGGATGTAGATTTCGATGTTATTGGCGTAGCTCAAATTGAGGCTGTGCAGGATATGGCCAAATGGTTTTATGTGGATGCTGAAGAGAAATAAGCCGCGGCCTGAACCCTGAGGAACAGCAGACAAAACAGTCCGGATCTCTGAGTTACATCCTCGAAGACTGACAAACTGCTTCCGGTCGGAGTAGTGGGAGCTCAGCCAGCGGAGGGCACAGCCAGAGTCCCCTATGCCTTCCAGTCCCTCGACTAAGATAGGGTGGTCAAAAGTATCAGAGGCTGCGCTAAAATGCTTGACAAGCCTTCATCAGCAGCGACAGCGAGGTTATTAATTACTCTGACCGGAGCAGTTTCACTACTATGGCCAGATCTGGACCCAGATTGGAAGGGGTCGAGGAGGTCATTGTTGAGGACGGTACGTTACGAGTTGCAAGGCTACTGCAGGCTCAACGAGCTTACACGTGAATGGCACAATGGAGATGAACATATAAGTACGAGGGATATTGCAATCGAGGCCAGGTGGTTTTGAGTAGAGGGGTAACTGCAGCACATTTGAATAGTGGGGGAACGATGTCGACGTTGGTTGTTGAAGAGATTGGTGACGGAAGGTGGCAAGGGATTTGAAATTTATGCGGTTGAATTTGGACGAGAAGGAGTCCCAAGGAGCGGTTTTGAAAGCCGAGATGTGGTAACTAATGAAGAAATATCAGATTCCGTTAGCTCGGAAGATTCCATGAGTGTTGAGATCAAGGTAGGAGAGTGTATTATTGTTAAAGTAGTAGATGGAGCGGGGGGGGGAGAGGTTGGTCTCAGGAATGTGGGTGCACGGTTCGCTGCGAGTGAGAGTTTTGAGGGGACGGACATTCCTTGCAATGAGCACCTGGGAAAACCCAACCCGGATGCAGGGAGAACATGCAAATTCCACACAGAGAGGCACACGGGCGTGAAATCCTGATGCTGGTGTTATTTATTTACTTCATTTCGGTCCGCTTTCAGCACCTTTCTTTATAACCATTGCAAACGCCCTCGCTATGGCGAGAACGCCACAGTGGCTGGCCCATTGATCCGAAATACGCATGCGTTGAAACACTGCTCCAAGAATAGTGTCGTGTTATGCAAAGCATGGGCACTCTGCGTTTTCTGATATGCAGAGCGTATGTTAATGCACGCTCTTGCTCAGCAGAGCGATCAAGTGTGTTGAGACGAACTGGTCACGTAACGTAACGCGTACAGTACGGATCAAACAGAAACACAAGCGCAGCGCGAAAATAGAACAGTTCGAAGAAAAATCCATTTTTTTGGGGGGGTCAGGTCACGTAAAAAATTATAGATTATAAAAGAGTGTCGTTTAACCCTCCACCACCCGACATGGCCAATCAGCAAGGGGTTGTCACAAAATATTGTGGGGTCGCTTTTCAACGCACCGGTGTGCTGAGATAGTAAAGGAATTGGCGCGTCTTCTGTTCAACGTGACAACCCCTTGCTGATTGGCCGTGTCGGGTGGTGGAGGGTTAAACGACACTATTTTATAATCTATAATTTTTTACGTGACCTGACCCCCCAAAAAAAATGGATTTCATTGATAATATTGGTCACGAAAGCCTTCGAATTAAAGTAGTACAGTTCGAGTTTACAATAATGATTAATTATGGACGGGAAAGGTGCAAATGAGACGCCTGCAAAAGCAGTGGGCACAGAACGGCTGTAGTGTAGTCAACGCTCAATCCAGACGAATTGGTATCAATTATAGAGCAGGGAATGCTCTGGGCCCACATGAAGTGGAAAGCGTTTTATAAATTGGTCGATATATATATTTTAATTTACGTCAGATTCAACGGAAAGTCGGTTCTTTATTCATGAATTCATATCCACGATTAACAGCATCATAAAAATATATAACCATGAAAAAAAAAAGATCCTGTTGACTGTAAAGGAAGAAAAAACTGGAATCCATTGAAGAATCGAATCAGCTACTCTTACAGATGCGTTGAATTGCCAGGTGGTTTAATTATTCCGGCCCCGATCCATCAAAACACGTTCTCACGTTTTAACGATTAACTTTATTTTTTATTGTTTTCCAGCATCCTTGGTTATTCAATACTTTTCAAATGTCATATATTTATGTGTTTGCTCATTGATCCTCACGCGGATTCGGGCGCGGTCAAAATCAGCAGCTGATATGAAGGGAAACGTGATGCCCTAATGAGCCTCCAGAAATGGGTTTTTTTTTTCTTGCAATAGGATGGATACATTTTGCCAAGCGTTCTCTGAGCCACAGTTTCTTCCCTTGCTTTTCCTTTGGGCCCAGTAGTTTGAACGCACCCACCGGCCAATTAAGGCGCGCGTGTTAGAGGTGGTCTGCAGGCCTCTGCTTGGGCACACTTTGCAAATTGCACGTGTGCCCACTGACGGTTTTATTGGGCAAGCTAATGGCACAATGCACGGCAACACCTCCTGTCTGAGGTTTGCACTGAGAGATGTTATGGACAATTTGCTCTAATTCTTGCCCTTTGCTCAGTTGGGCCCACTTACTGAATCTCTCCCCCCCCCCACTCCCCCACGCAAACGCCCACCTCCGTTTCAGACTAAGAATGGGCTTTGGGACCATTGAGCATTTGAATAATTAAAAGGAGTCCTGGTGAGAGGGCGCATGGTGCTCATATCATATTGCGCGGAGCTCTGACAGTTGCTTGAGCCTTTGCTGAAAGTTGCGGAGCCCAGTTATGTTTAATGGCGGAACAGGATGCGGTCCATTTTGCTGAACACTGAAAACGCGTGCGTACTCCGCGCTGCCAAGACAGAGGTCTCTTTGCCGCAGCGGTTAGAGCATTGGTGATAACGGTGATCCACGTCATCACGAGCATGGCTTGTTTACGATAAATAAGTGACGTCATCGTGACTAAACGTGATAAAATAGCGTTTGTCTGCCACGGTTTTGCAGATATAGCTTGGTGCTTTTACTTACATGTTCAAGTACTTTTTTTTCTCTAAGCTGAAGAGGCAATTCAACAGCCAAACAAATTGCCCGAAGGTCCGACGTAGATAAATAATATTCTCGTAAAATGTCTCTTCAGTTGATTTCTATTTTCAAACAAAACGAGCCCAGCACGATTTTGCGTGAAGAGATGACATCACAATTGTGTGCGAATTCCTCGGCTCTCAGCTGCGAACGAGAGACAATACCTGCATCGTACGGTCGTCTTGTTATCCATCCGCTATTTATCTTTTTTTTCTTGACGCTGCCTTAGGATAATGGTGAGCACACTGGAATTTCAATCCAGAGGTCCACATATCAATCTTCCCGTGCAGCAGCTGAACCAATGCTGCGAGTTTCTTAAATATTCCTCCTCTCCACCGTCACACACTCACAGTCTGTCGACCAGTGGGCAGGATAAATGTATTGACCACAGTCAGTGGATCGTGAGTTTCTGCCGGGGTAAAACATGGCTACTGCAACCTCTCACAAGACATCTGGCGGGTGCGGAAGAGTTGACGAAACAGGTTGCGGAGGGAGCTGCGGAGGGCAGATCCTTCTGCCAACAGTGGCGTGCGCAAGACATTTCGGGACAACGTCTTTCACTTATTTAATTGTCTGTCCCAGCAATCTCGGCTCTGAGTCCACGCCTATCGCGAGAACTGTTTGCACAAAGCGCTCAGCAGCGGAACGCCTCGCCTTGACATGCAAAGCACGATGGGATCCCTGTTATTTCACGCCATTTCAAGACACCTTTATTTGCGCGTGCGTTCATGTTTCTTCCTCGTGCAATCTTAATGACAGCGTAATGAAAGCCTTCGTGCCGAGATGCGGGACGAAGGCACTACTGAACAGTTATCTCCGATCCCGTTGCATCGTCAGACGTATGCGCGCCCCCCACCCATCCCCCCCCCTCCACCACCATCTTCGCGATCCTCCGCATAAAGAGGCGCTCACATTTTCTCAAACGTTAGAGGTAAACAAACAAACAAGAAACGGCCCCCTTCCCACGGCGGCGTGTTGCTCGATGTTGAGCCAACTCTTACGGTGGGAACGCCGCGAGAGGGAGTAAATCGCCTCGAGTTGCGTCGGAGAATCTGAACGCAACTCATTCTCATCTCATCTCGTTGTCAGAAGCCGCTTAGTCCTGCACAGGGTAGCGGTGAGCCGGAGCCTATCCCGGCAGACACATGACGCAAGGCAGGGATATGCTAACGATGGGACGCCAGTCCATCACCGGGCACTGCCGGCAATTTTGTCTGCAATTCAATTAACCTACGCAGCAGCATGGTTGTTTTTTTTTTGGGACTGTGGGAGGAAACTGGAGTGCCTGGCGAAAACCCCCGCGGACGCAGGGAGTACATGCAAACTCCACACAGAAAGGCACCCGAGCCGAGATTCGAACCCGGGTCTTTCTTGCTGTGAGGCGACAGCGCCACCCACCGGGCCACCGTGCCGCCCGCTTTTTTAAACATTATTGTTGTTATTAACAAAGCGGCATTTTGCAAACTCCACGCGCCGCATATTTAGAGATGCGCAAAGGCGGGTGCCATTTTTGAACACGCCTGTCGATTACAACAGGTTTCACCGTATCTGGCGATTATGCAGGTGTTAAGATCTTAACACCTGTATCTGGCGATTATGCAGGTGTTAAGATCTTAACACCTGCATATTATGCATGTTATGCAGGTGTTAAGATCTTACCTGCATAATCGCCAGATACGGTAAAACCTGTTGTAATCTTATATATGTATGCTGGCAAAAAAGTACCCATAACGCCTGTAGATGTTGGAAGCCCGTGGCTCTCGTTCGGAGATTTCCACCCAGTTTCCCCTGTGCGTATACTCGTGACTTTCCGTGTCAGTTGGATGACCAAAGCAATGCTGCACGAATCAAGGTTTTGGACGCCATCGGTCGGCGCTTGTTTAGTAATCGATGCTTAGGAGACACCACTTGGTGAGATTCTCAACACGAGCAACATCTCATACGCGCGTGAACATTCCACCAAAACTTTGGTTGAATGCCACCAACCGGTACGAGTGATACCTGGCACTCAGTGGGCAGCAGATTGAAGGCCCGGGGAAGTTCGAGTCCCACCTCTGTGCGGAGTTCGTGTTTTCTCCCCCTGGGTATTTTTTTTTTTTGCCACTACAAAAAAAAAACTTGTTAATTAATTAGCCGATAACATCATAATATACAGGAAAGCAGTGTCTGGTGGGTTGGCGCCGGCTGACCACCTGGCTTACTGACTCCTATTCTGCGGTTTCTTCTCTCCACCTCTCTATGTGTCTCGTCCATCGCGAGGTGTGGAATTTGCTCATGGTATAAATTGTAGTATTCACTGACACACCGGGGTGCGTTTTGCCTTGTACTGCGGGTATCCAGCTGGGATTCCCATTAGTAGTTTGACATAAACATCACCGTCATCACAACCATCTGTCATCATCTATCCACTGCTGAATGAAAGCCCTCCCCATATCAGCATCTGCACTCACAGGCCATCCAACCTCCTGCATCACATAAGCCCATCTTTTCTCTCCACCTCTACTGTGGGGCCTCCTCTCAATTCCTGTTCTCAAACATAATTGTATCTCCTTAACGTTCTTCCCACTGACAAGCATGGTGGATGCAGCGATGGCGGAAGCGTTGTTAGGCACGACTATTGTCTGTTCAGCGGACACATAGCTTCATTGGGGATTTACTGTTTGATGATTGTTTCGAAAAGCTGCTCTCTCGGGACAGCCGCGTCGATCGCTCCCTCTCCCTCCATTGAGACGTTTCGCCTCACACGTTAGAGGCATTCTCAGGCGATTTACTCTATGGTCCGAGGCAAGGATTCGAAACAATGTGGTTTCGTGTAAACGGAAAAAAATTCGTCTGGCTGTGGCACCTCGTTGGCAGATTTTTTTTTGTTCCTGCTTAAAAATAACAACAGCCATAAACTCCTCACTCCCTCACCTCTTGCCTCGCTTCCCTTCTTTAAAATCTCCATCCCACCCGTCCGTCCCCTCTCCTCCCTCACCTCCCTCCAGTCACCTCCACTCTGCAGGTTTTAGTCGGTGCTCTCCTGGTGCAGACTGGGTTCTCTGTTTTCTCCACTCCCCGCACTTACAGACAACATTTGGGGTAATAGTCGTAATTTACATTTGCTTATTAAGAGGACCGTTGCCCTAAAGGTCACATATCTCGGATATGCATATCCCATTATCGATGGCTGTTGTTGAGTTGTTTGTTAATCTACGCGGTACACCGCTCGCAAGCGTGGCGGAAAGGTCACCGGTGTTCTCGAATTGTTTGCGTCGCGACCAGACGGCGCGCTCGTGGTCAATGCGAGGCGTCGCTGCCACACGCCGCGCGTCCGAACCGTCGGGAGCGCTGTCCGGGCACCGGTGCCCGACGATTCCGCTGCGCGTGCTGGAGGCTTAAGCAGGAAACTCGCTCGCTCGTTATTTTAGCGCTGCGACTGGATCTGCCAGCACGAGGAAACAAATGTCGGGCACCACGCAGAGCAACGCTCAGCGCTACGGTCGGTGGTGAAATTGGCTTCATTTTCCACTGCCAAACTCGTATCTCAACCCCGTCTTCTGACAAACGACACTCAATGCTTGGGCGCCTTCACCGACCGATATGCTTTACTGGACTGTACTGGGTTCCTTTCACCTCTGAGTCCAACTGAAACAAGAACGCACCTGAAAGCGTAAGCTTCACTAACAGGCCATCCTAGTGTTTCGTTGCAATGGACAATGCTTTAGAGTGAAGCTGGAGGTGGGGAGGGGTGGATGGATGGGGAGGGGGCGAGAGGGGGAGCCAGGTGGAGTAGAGGGAGAGAGGGGGAGCAGTCTAGCGGCGGAAATGGGGGGGAGGGGGGAGTCTTCTGTGCGAAGGAATAAGTCGAGGGGATGTGGGACAGTCCCCTGCGACGGCTTTTACAAATGCAGCGCGACAGGTGCGCCCAGAGGAGTTTGTGCCAATTGTGTGGAAAACCATCAATCATCCCATTAGCCGTTATGGCCACACCTGATGCAGCGATCGCAGAAAAGGCCACGCCGCATGATGGCTCTACATTCTCAGCGGGCCCCATAATTCTGTCGTATGTATGTATGAGTCATACACACTGTGACGACAATTTCGACCGACTAAATTGTCTCAACAGCGCCGTGCGAACAGATACGCGCGTTGTTTACATCGAGCACTATTTATGCACAGTGCGAGCGTGCAATGAACACGTAAAATCGGACTTTTCCCAACCTGAGCTCAAGGCATAAAAGGCGTATTATGGATGCAAGTTGCGGCCAAATCGTCCGCGCTCGCCACAAATCTACGGGTCTCATCCCTGCACTCGGCGATGAGATTTGTGTCCTGTCCGATGCGACGGGTGACGTCCGTGTGGGGTGACTGCTGTATGGCTGACCACGGCTTAGGCCACCCCCATAAATATTCCGCGCATAAAATCGCGGAGCAGATCTTCGCGCGAGTGGCCACCTGCGTAGAGGCAGATCACAGTTGTGCCCTTTCAAAATAAAAACTACTCGCCACCGGCATTCGTCACACTCACTGCTAACAGATGCATGCGCGCAGTGTACGTCATTCAGTCGCGGAATCACAGCCCAGGGCATTTTGGGCTGAAATTTGGTTGTGGTTAATTCGCCCCGGTTTAGCCAATGCTGTCCTAAAAATATTTAGCCTATTTTATTTTACTTTTGTGCGTTCATTGGTTGGGCGTAGTTCAGGCTAAACAAATGCTGAGTTTATTCGTGAGTCTGTGTAGACTGTAGGCTGTATTCGGCTGAGAGATATTTGTAAGTCCCTCAGTTTTTATTGAAGATCGCAAGAGCTGTTGAGCTACGTAGCTCTTTTGAGCAGTTTTCCAGCGAGGAAGGGTATGTTGCAGCATTTCAGGTTTCCCGGGGCAGTTAATTCAGAATAATTAACCTAGGCGGCAATTCCTTAAACTATGGGATGCAACCGGAGTACCCGACTAAAACCCACATGGATATGGAGAGAGCATACAAACTCCACCAAAAAAGGCACCGGTACCGGGAATCCAACCTTGGGAGCTTCCTGTGAGGCGACAGCGCCACTCAATGCGCCGCCGTGCCTTCATTTTCTTTGTTTTTGTATTTAAAAGAATGGCAAAACACCGAGCTCTAATCGCACCTTTAAAAATTAAATCGACTGCGCTCATTTGCTTCGTGCAGTTCTGGCGATAACGCGGCTCTCGCACATTTCAACTTCACTCTGGTCGCCCTCGCGACGACCGCCCGCCCGCCCCCGTCCGATCGTGAGCGGTGGGCGATCAGGCCGAGCGCCGCGGCGGTGGTGGCAAACAAAGCGACAGCGTCAGCGCGAACGCGCATCGTGGCCTCTACAATTCTTACCGCGCACCCGCGCCCCCCCCCCTCACCGCGCCACCCACTGCTGCCGAGCTGGCAAAACGCGCCGACTCCCGACGCTTCGACGGAGCGAGAAGCGGCTGCGGGCAGCGGCTACCGCCGAAGTTCTCATCTCATCTCATTGTCTGAAACCGCTTAGTCCTATACAGGGTCACGGTGAAGCCGGAGCCT
>JAZEWT010000002.1:3160312-3173611 GCA_036362905.1 Mordacia mordax
CGAGCCGAGAGATTCGAACCCGGGACCTTCTTGCTGTGAGGCGACAGCGCTAACCACTGGGCCACCGCGCCGCCCCCGCGCTGGATAAAGGCGCCTGCTAAATGAAAATTAATAATAATTAATAATAATTGCGGCACGGTGGCCCAGTGGGTAGCACTGTCACCTCACAGCAAGAAGGTCCCGGATTCGAGTCTCGGCTCGGGTGCCTTTCTGTGTGGAGTTTACATGTTCTCTCCCCGTGTCCGCGTGGGTTTTTGCCGGGCACTCCGGTTTCCTCCCACAGTCCAAAAACATGCTGCCGCATAGGTTAATTGGCTCGCAGACTAAATTGCCCTCAGTGCCCGGTGATGGACTGGCATCCATCGTGGGTATATCCCTGCCTTGCGCCCAGTATCTACCGGGATAGGCTCCGGCACGCCGCGACCCTGTGCAGGATTAAGCGGTTTCTGACAATGAGATGAGATGAGAATTATAATAAAATGGAATTGGGAGACAGAAGTCAGTTTAACCGCGACTGTGTTTTGTACCGAGGAAGGCCGCTTCATAGCGCATTGCTCTAACAGCTGCGCCAAAACTCTACCCACGAAATATATTTTTTAGTCACTGACCTCAGTATCAGTCCCCGCTTAAACCTGCACAGGGTCGCGGAGGTGGAGCGGAACCTATCCCGGCAGACAGAGGACACAAGATGGGATATGCGCAGCATGTGAATCCAATCAATTGTCGAGCACTATTTTTTGAGGGGGTAGGGGGTGGCTATGTTCTCAGCAGACCAATTAACCTAGGCAGCAGGGTGTCTTTGGACGGTGGGAGGAAACCAGAGCATCCGGCGATAACCCACGCGGACAATGAGAGAACACGCAAACTCCACACAGAAAGGCAACCCGAACCAGGAACCGAACTTGGGTCCTTCCTGCTGTGAGGCAGCAACGCGACTCACTGCGCCACCGCACCACCCATCTTTTTTTTTACCTTGACCTAAATTTCTGCTTCATATTTTGTGTCTCCTTGACGTACCCAGTGCCCTGACGCATTGTATTCATAATTCAGTGGCATTGTAAAGTGCCTCCTTCTAAATCAAGCACAAAGACCCCATTGTCGCCCTGGTGAGTTTTTTAGGTGGCGAATGCTGTTTGCGTGCGAGCACCTACATTAGAATGATCTCATCTCATTGTCAGAAACCGCTTAATCCTGTACAGGGTCGCGGTGAGCCGGAGCCTATCCCGGCAGACATAGGGCGCAAGGCAGGGATACACCTACGATGGGACGCCAGTCCATCACCGGGCACCGCGGGCAATTTAGTCTGCGAGCCAATTAACCTATGCAGCAGCATGTATTTTTGACTGTGGGAGGAAACCGGAGTGCCCGGCGAAAACCCACGCGGACACGGGGAGAACATGCAAACTCCACATTGAAATGCACCCGAGTCGAGATTCGAACCCGGGATTTTCTTGCTGTGAGGCGACAGCGCTACCCACTGGGCCACCGTGCCGCCCCATTATAATGATGCAAATCATTAACCCGAGACGGCTCGCCGAGTCTGTACCAGAGGTCGTGTTAAGATACAAGCACGATGATTATATTGTTTACCCTCTGATTGGCCTCACAGTGGGTGAGGCTGTGTCGCAGTTATCTCTATATAATGCAAAAATTATTTGTTATTGTTAATGTGGGAGCTGTTTGCGCGATTGTATAATAATAATTGTACTTTTCGAGCGCTTTTCACCCGAGGGTCACAAAGCGCATGCTAGCATCCGGTTTGAATCGCTCATTAGCATACATTTAATTTTAAATGCTTTTACGCCTTACATCAGTACTACTTCCCACTTATCGATTACACTTCTGAAACTTCAGAGAGCCAGTAGTTTCCCTTAAAGGACATCAAGGAAGAAATCCAGGTTTAAATAAAAAAACGTCTACTAAAAACCTCCGAGATATCGGGAAAAAGGTGCTGCCTGCTTGGAAGAAGCGTGTCAGGTGGGGCATGTACTGTACAAGTAATAATCTCATCTCATTGTCTGAAACCGCTTAGTCCTATACAGGGTCACGGTGAAGCCGGAGCCTATCCCGGCAGGCACAGGGCGCAAGGCAAGGATATACCGACGATGGGACGCCAGTCCATCGCCGGGCACTGCGGGGCAATTTAGCCTGCGAGCCAATCAACCTATGTAGCAGCATGCTTTTTGGACTGTGGGAGGAAACCGGAGTGCCCGGCGAAAACCCACGCGGACACGGGGAGAGCATGCAAACTCCACACAGAAAGGCACCCGAGCCGAGAGATTCGAACCCGGGACCTTCTTGCTGTGAGGCGTCAGCGCTAACCACTGGGCCACCGTGCCGCCCACAAGTAATAATAACAATTCTAATTTTGTAACCAACAAAGCCACAGCGAGTGTCAAGGCTGTTGCTCGAGAGTTCAATGAGCACGGAGCCACGTGGTCGCATGTTTAGCTCGTGTGAGACACGTGCAGTGCGGTACTACGATAAAAACCCATGCACAATGCAAGGTGGTGACGTTCAGAGCTGTCAACCCCTCGGGCCGCCTCGCCACCCCATGTCGACAACACCCGGCAAGCTCTGGCGGTCACCCACATATGCATGTCGGTCTCAAAACATGCCTAGCTTCTGAAATCTGATGCGAGTAGGTGGCAGGTTAGCAGGGTGGCAGGGCGGCGGGGTGGCAACATCTGGGATTCAGAGAACGTCCCGCATCGAGCGTCTTTCCGAGTGACGTTTGTGTGTTCTCTACTTGTTCTTGTTATTGCGGCTTTCTTCCAGGATCTCCAGTTTCCTCCCATATCCGTCATTAATTTATTGGCCGAAAGCATCATCATTTATACGACGTGGTATCTGAAAATGTTTGGCGCTGGACAATTTAGTGCCTGCCTTATCCCCTCTGCCTCTCTGTGCTTTCCCGAGTTGTTCGAAAAATAAATTCAACATTTGTATGTGCCGCGCGTTCTAAACAGTATGTATTATTATATTTTATGGTGATCTGGCCAAAGGAACATTTCTTAGAACTGGGCTGCAGGGTTATTTAAGTACTTTTATCGATGACTTTCGATATTCAGTTTGATTACTAGGGCGGCGCGGTGGCGCAGTGGTTAGCGCTGACGCCTCACAGCAAGAAGGTCCCGGGTTCGAGTCTCTCGGCTCCGGTGCCTTTCTGTGTGGAGTTTGCATGCTCTCCCCGTGTCCGCGTGGGTTTTCGCCGGGTACTCCGGTTTCCTCCCACAGTCCAAAAGCATGCTCCTGGATAGGTTGATTGGCTCGCAGACTAAAATTGTCCCGCAATGCCTGGCGATGGACCGGCGTCCCGTCGTCGGGTGTATTCCTGCCTTGCGCCCTGTGTTTCCGGGATGGGCTCCGGCTCACCGTGACCCTATATAGGATTAAGCGGTTTCAGATAATGAGATGAGATGAGTTTGATTACTGACAACCGGAAGAGAATGGGGAAACAGTCTAGCCTCTTGTCACGTGTGCCACTGGAAGATCGGTCATGAGAGGGCCTTCACATTAGGCCTTGTCAGTTTTATTTTCAATTTATATTTATTGCAGCATTTGTAAATAGCTGTCTGTTATAAGAAAACGTTGACATAATTGTACCAAAAACGATATTTTTCCAGTTTCTAATGTATGCTTATTGATAAAGGAAAATAAATTGTTCGTGTCGTTTTATGGCCTTAAAAAGCAAAATTGTTTGGGCTTCATTTGGGCTCAAAACCATACCCAACACACATACCAGGTCACCCTGATGTTTATACGATTGCCTGCGTGAGCATGTTTTATGTAAAATAAAGAACATGGCAGACAGTCACAAATCCTCTTTGTTAACCCAGTCTTATCCTCCAAGCGCCTGCAGTGCAGGTTCCTTCTCAAACAATTCCGAGCGTCAGCCAGACAACCAACTGAATTGAATTAAAAAGTGGCCTAGAAACACACGGACCCGAGGCTCGTCTCTATAGACTGCATTCGTATATATACATTAAAAAGAGAAAAATGTTTTACCCTTTTCGGCAAAAAAATGTACGCACAGATGTGTTCAAATGAGTTGGTTAACAAAGTGTATTTTCTGGATATGCGTGCTTTTAAAAATCAACTACCAGTACAGGTTCCGTGTGGCCGAGTAGAGGGGATCGTAATCTCATCTCTTACGAGACGTCATGCCGACGTGGAATACCAGACTAATTACCCTCTGGAGGAGTACTCGAGAGCTCCCTCTAGTGGAAGCTGCTCCGCCAGCCGTGATGCAAGTAGGAAATTGCAGGGTTGCGCCTTTACGTTTCTTCACCCAATGCTCTACTGTTGCGTCTTGACTGCAACCTTCTGTGATTGAATGGAATCCGTATCGAGTATTTGATTAAAACTAAACTCACAGAGCAGAACCTAACTGACCGGATCTATTCTCGTTCGTGGATTTTCCCCGAACCGGTCCCTTAAGCGCGCACATTATCCAAACCGGTTCTTCAGAAATTTAACGAAAGGCATTAGAAAGAGACAGCCGAAGTTTCTCGAGCATATTGTGTAGACGGAGGACATTGGAAATCTGTTTATAATTGGAAAATTTGATTGGCAAGATAGATCGGTCACGACAGAGATTGACTTATGTCAAGAGACTCTCGAGATGGATGAACATATCAACGATGGACATTCTTCGAGGTTCAGAGAGCAGAGATTTGTGGAAGAACATTGTCACCAACGTCCTGCAGGATGTGGTGCCTCGAAGCAGAAGAACGTCTCATTGGTCGGTGTGTTCATCCAGTATTCATTGCATCCTAAACATGTTTTTTTTAAACCAAAATCGATTTTTACGAATAGCAGGAAGGGCAGGGTGGCGCAGTTGTAACATCTGTGCCCCACAGGGAGAAGGTCGTGTCCAAGGCGGTTCGATTCCCACCTCGGGCGCCTTTCTGTGTGCAGTCTGTGTGTTCTCCCCCCGTTCTACGTGGGTTTCCAACGGGTTCTCCGGTTTCCTCCCGCAACCAAAAACACAACTAAATTAATTGACCGATAACATCACAATATACAGGCTGCAATGTCTGGCACATTGGCATCAGCTAACCACGTGGTTAACCTCCCCCCTCCTCGCCCTGCAGATTACCTCGTGAAACTGAGTCATTCGCTGTTTGAATGAACGCCTTTAAATTTACATTAATTTGTGCCACGCGTTATAAATTGTATTTAATGTTATGGTTATTACTTGCGCTTGCATTCATATTCCTGCTGTCAGATTTTCCCAACTTTTAATTTAGATATTTTAAAGAAAGTTAAATAGAAATGTGTCCAGAGGACACAAGCTTCCGATGAATCTTTGGCAAGGCTTTACGCAATGTTTGTGTGCTTTGTGTGCGTATGCAACCATACGTAGGGAGATAAATATAGGAGTCAAACATTAATGGATGTGTATCATACATAACTGGTCTACCCTGAGCCTTGGCACATCTGAGACAGATGGTCAACGGCTGTCCTTAGTTGCGTAAAATGTGAAGAGAGAGTACAATCGCATACGGTTGCTCTTTAGAACCAATTAGTAAATTTCCCACTCATCTGAGAAACGCGTTAAAATGTAAAGGAGATTTTGACGGACTGATGCAATGTCTAATCATGCTTCAGAAGAGCTGGGGCGTTTCAGTTTGGCACAGATGTGGCAAAGTATATGCTTACAATTGGAACAATATGCAAACCCCCAAAAATCGATTTGTGCCCAATGTGCCTTTGGGTTACTTGGTTTCACTGAAGGGAAAGGGATCAGCACATATTTCTACGTTGCCCAAGGCTCGAGCTGAAACTTAACAATACATGATTCTCCAGGCACTCCGGTTTCCTCCCACAGTCCAAAAAACACGCTGCTGCATCGGTTAATTGGCTTACACACTAAATTGCCCGCAGTGCCCGGTGATGGACTGGCGTCCTATCGCGGGTGTATCCCTACCTTGCGCCCTGTGTCTGCCGGGACAGGCTCCGGTTCACCGCGACCCTGTACAGGACTAAGCGGTTTCTGACAATGAGATGAGATGAGATTCTCATCATCGGTAAAACAAGAAATGTTCCTCCCATGGTGCACGTAGCAAATAATGCTGCTGCGACGTACAGGCTACAAACCTATGGCTAAATCATCCTGAATCTGCCCAATAATGTCAGATTAGGTCTGAAGCAGATTGGAATGTACTTTGACTGGAGACTGCGTGGAAATATTAAATGCATGAACTGCCAAGTAACCGGCCCGTAGTACAAAAATTCATTCTTGAATCCATCTGTGAGTGGCTTTTCCATGGCTACTCCTACATGACACTCATTAATGGAAGGAGACAAACATCGCAAAATCGGAGCTTCTTGACAAAGAGCGCTGTTTTTAGGCTGAGTGCTGCTTTTCCGCGTAATGGAAAATGTTTCATTCTACAAAGGCTGAAAGTACAATTAGCGACGCACAGCGAGAGGCGCGCCGTTGAATTGATAAGGGCTTGGCTCATCTGGCTGGCAATGGCTCGAAAGTTGGCATCGCAAAGGCAGAGAAGAGCAACGCTCGATACGGCAATCTGAAAATAACATCTCTTGAGAGCATGTCGCACACATCGAACCAGGAAAACCTACATCACTACAATGGCTTAGCCCGATGCAAGACCACAGGTTCAAAGGAACTGCTTGTGTGGTCGTTTTCTTCTTGGGAAGCCAACTCAGTACATTGAGAAAATGTTCCACGGTTGTGATGGGACTTTTCTGTTGTGATTTGTTTTCCAAGTCTTTCCAGATATGAATTTCAGGCTGATTCGTATTCAAAGCAACGTGATGAGACACACCTTGAGTACTACACGTTGGAAGAAATGCTACATTATGTATCTCATTGAGACTTACAGAAGTGGGCATGTGCCTTTCTGTGTGTGGAGTTTTCCTGTTTTCACCATCCGTGTGGGTTTTCGTGGGGTATTCCGATTACTTCCCACCGCGCAAAATCATGCTGTCTAGGTTAATTTGCTTTCTGACTAAATTTCCCCTAGTGCACTGCGATGGATTGACGTCCTATACTGGACCGGCGTCCCGTCGTCGGGTGTATTCCTGCCTTGCGCCCTGTGTTTCCTGGATAGGCTCCGGCTTCACCGTGACCCTATATAGGATTAAGCGGTTTCAGATAATGAGATGAGATGAGACTGAGTATGGCCCTGCCTTGCGCCATGTGTGTGCCGAGATAGACTCCTCCCCCTCCCCCCCCACCATTCGGGACCCTGTACGAGCTTAAAGCGGGTAATGATAATGATGATGAGTGGGAATGGTCAGGGCACATGGCTGGGAAGGTTGATTGGTGGTGCATGAGACGCGATGACAAGAGCGAACGGTAGCCACAGGAAAGAATGGACTTGAGAAGGTGACCATGGCAGAGATGGAGCGATGAGTTCAGCTCACGTGCAGAGAAAATGGAGCGAGGCATCTTGAGAACATGAGGTATGGCGACTCTGCAGGGAGACCTTCAACCAGCAGTGGACAGACCATAGCTCACGATGATTGCTGCAGGGACAATCCATACAGTCCGAAATAGGCCATGCATGTAAGTGATCACTATTCTGCCGGTAACACATTTGTCACGTGGAAATCATTTTGAGCTGGCAGCGCGGTAGCGTAGTGGGTAGCGTGGTTGGTAGCGTTGAAGCCAGGTTCGACTCCCGGTGCGGGTGCGTTCTTGTGCGGAGTTTGCGTGTCGTTTCCCGATGTGCGCGTGGGTTTTTACTCGGGTATTCCGGTTTCCTCCCGCAGTCCAAAACAATGCTGCTGCCTCGGCTAATTGGCCTGTTGACTAAATTTCCCCTCCCCCCAGCTCCGCGTCCTGCGATAGACTGGCGTCCAATCCTGGGTATAGCTCTAGCTTGCGCCCTGTGTCTACCAGCATAGAGTGCTGCCCCTCACGACCTGTACAGGCTTAAGCGAGTGTTGATAACGGATGAATGAGTTTCATCATCATGGCATCTTCGACCGTGGTCAATCTTCAAGCCAACTTCATCCCTCATAATTCCACAATGCAGAGATAAATCCATCACTCCATCTCCCCAGTGGACGTATCCTCAGATGTACTCGCTTGGCTTTCACTCCATCAATATTTTCGGCCACTGGGCCACAATCTCTTCTTATAGCGACAGTTTATATTTCATCATTATTCCACAGCAAGAAATTTGAATTGAAATTATATGAATCATCCTGAGTAACTTGTTCTCCAATTGATCCAATGTTAGCGAAGCAATAATATATAGTAGTTCTTTATTGGACCCGCATTAATTAAAAGTACCGTTACTGTAGCGCAATTATAATAGGACTAATAATATGGTACTGTCAAGTAAGTTTTGATGACAAGTATGTGACAACGTATTTGCCATTTATTTTTTAAAAATCAGCTCTTGGCAAAGGCACATAATGTCACTGATGAAAACGTGCTTATGCATGGCTCCTGTTCTGTACAGGAGGTTTAAACAAATAGGCTGATGAGGTAGATTAGTAAATTTGCTGAACTGGGCATCCACACAATGAGAAACCACATTACAATTTATTTGAACGAACAGCAAGCTATCGTTGGGAATGCATTCAAACATTTTCAAACGCTGATGACTCATTTCGTTTCGCTGAGCCTACGAGCCAGCTTCACCCCCCGCCACACGAATTTCCTTCACTAAGATTAGTCTGTACGTTTCTGATTGCTACAAAAAGCTGCTCTCTCGGGATAGCCGCGTCGATCGCTCCTTCTCGCTCTTCCAGCGACGGAGAAGAAACGTCGCGAAGGAGAGAGGAGGAGCGATTGAAAGAGCAGCTTTTGGAAGCAATCGTTATGCATCGAGCCGTGAAAACCTACATTAGTATATTCTAGACTCTGTCCATAAACCTCTGTGCCCACAGTGAAGGCTTCATCCTGCAGCCCATTTACAATGGGATTGTAGGTGACAAACGTTTTTAGGTTGTAAATGATGGCTATAGACTTTGAGTAATCGCAGTCGTTAAAGCTTGGATAAGGAAGAGTAGAAAGTTACTCTTAAGATGCATGAACTAAACAAAAGTAATTTACAGCAAGTGCACGACAAAAAGATACATTATTTGCTTAAGGGGCCCCACTGCAAAGCAAGTCGGACTTAGTGTTTTTAAAAAAAGGCACTACCCGAACCAGGTAAGGCATACAGGGTATCACAGTGTTTAACGGGACGAGCTCGGCAAGGTTACAGTGGTTTAGTAAAGCTCACTCCAATGACTATATCGCAGTGCCATTAATCACAGCACCGCACATAATTATACGGAGCACTCTACGACTGCTACTAAAGCTACGGTATATACATATTAAAGATTTTAACTTTCCCAGTTTACAGGCCCTTGAATATTTACAGCCGTATCTATTCACTGCTGGATAATCGCCACCACCACCACCACCACCACGCCGTGTTGCCAATAGGGGGGTGGGTGGGATTATTTAACATACTTCCCCACGCTGGTTAATGCCGGTTTATGAACACGCGCCCAGAGCCGGGTTTAGGTAATAATAATAATAAATTGTCCCGAGCCCCGGCCGCTGCGCAACTAAGCTTCGATGCAAACGATACCCTGCACCGTCGCTACAGACAGTCCCGTGGCACAGGGGAAATATATATAATTAAGAAATAACGACTCAGAAGCGTGACTCAGAGAGATGGCAGAGTGATGACATCTGCGCCTCGCAGAAAGAATGCCCTGTCAAAGGCGGTTCGATTCCCTCCTAGGGCAACTTGCTGTGCGCAGTTTGAGTGTTCTCTCCCCCAGTTCTGCGTGGGTTTCCTCCGGGTACCGCGGTTTCTTCCCACCGTCCAAAAACAAGGTGCTGCCTAGGTTTATTCGCCTGCTGAATAAATGTACCGGCGTCACATCTTGGGTATAGCCCCGTTTTTCGCCCTCTGTCTGCCGGGATATGCTCCGCCCCCCCGCGACCCTCTACAGGATTAAGCGGCTATTGGTAATGATGATGATTCGTTAACATATAGAACGGCAGTGTCTGGCAGGTGTTGTCGCCACCTGACTGCATAGCTGCCTTCCCATCACCTCTCTGTGGGTTTCCTCGCTATGCCTCTGATGTAAGTCGCCCTGGATAAAGACGTCTGCTGAATAATAATAACGTTAATAGTTATTGTTAATAATCGTTGATAGTATTAATAAAAGAGGTGGGGAAGGCAATCACGCGGTCAACCAGCGCCAATCCGCCGGGCACTGCGTCCCCTATGTTTCGTTACATGTGGAGAAGACCTCTGCACAACGGGGGAGAGAACACACCGACTCCACAGAGAAAGACGCCCGAGACGGGAATCGAACCGCCTCGGGCAGGACGTTCTTCAAGCGAAGCACGGGTTTTAACGGCTCTGCCTACAAGATTTAAAAGCCAACCAATCAGACACCTTACTTAATCCTCTTTTTTAAAATCCTCACCCCATGAGCCATCGGCTGGATCAGTTACCTGGACATGAAACTAAATTAGCTCAGAACACTCACTGCCATGTGACGGATAGATTCGACGAGCTGTAGACGTCACCAGGATTGGAGCTTAAGTGCAGAGGTTCACCGTGCATTGTGCGAATCACTGCACTTGGAACTAGATTTGCATTGGTAGTTGCAGTCTGGGTAAATGAAGGACATGATTTGATTGACTTATAGGTGCGCTCATTACCGTGGGGGCGGGCGGGTTGGCTTATAGACACAAAAACAAAGATCTGCAGCTATAACCTTGACGGTCTGTTGGGACAAGTCTTGTTAGCGGGCATCTAAAAGGCCAACACGGCACACGAAAGGGTGAATGGCCAGCACCACGCCCCATTTGAGGCTGAGTCGACCCAAGTGACGCCCGCGACCGGCTCACCCGACCGTCGGCGGTGTTGCACGCGAGCGTAACCGCTGCGCCACCGCTCCGCACGTGGCTCACGCGAACGCGCGCACTGCTGTGCCACACGCGCGCATTGGTATTCAGAGCCCCCTGCCTCGACGCCGCCTCTCTCCCCGGCGTGTGGATGGATGTCTCCCGCTCACCCGACGCACGCACGCGCGCACCCACGGCGGCGGATGCGCCCGCCCGGCCCTCACGCACAGGACGGGCTACATTACACACAAGGCAATGGTCCCCCGTGTAGCCTTGACGGGATGTAGGGTCAAGTGCCAGCGAAGGGCACGCGAGCGGCTGGGTGTTCAACGCGATGGCCGGATGCCTCTTTGTCTCGCTCGTGGCGACGCCAAGACTTCAGCAGCAGGCGCACGCTGGAAACCGAGTCGACCTTCCCGCACCGCGCGCAGGACAATTTGTTACGGCGATTCATCATCGCGTGGGTTAATTTCTCGTTCGATCCGTCGTGGAGGCCACCACCAACCAGCCCTTGTCGCGGGAAACTCGCTCGGACCACCGTGCGGTGAAACGTTTTGCGGCGCTCGGCTCCGCAAGAGGTTTCAGTCGAAATTAAAAAAAAAATATACCCCCGATTATTTTGTCAGCACGCCCACTGCCGCTGTGCGAGAAAGAAGAATAATAAGAATTAAAAAAAACCCACTCCAAATGTATTTATTTATTTTTTTGAGCTCGAGTCAAAACTCTTGCGTCGCGGCAGATCCGGGTAAAATCCGCGCGCAGTCTTCGTTTCACAAAACGACCTCTCCCGTGCAATTTGATTGCGAGACGGGCTCGCATACAGAATGTCAGTTCCCGCGGGGAATTCAAACATCGCGATACAGATGTTGCCTCTCGAAAGCGGCATGACTTGAAGCATATTTGTCATATTCATTGAGCCTCACGCTATGATGGGGGGGGGGTTGTGTTGCTGATATATGAATACGGCGCGGGCGAACCGCCGAGCTGTAGAACGAGAGAGCTGTGCTGTCGTGGAGAACGCACGGCGCTGTGTTATTTTTATCCGTTCAATTCAGTACCGCTAGCCACGTAATCCCGTACAGGGTACAGGGTAGCGGGGGACCGGACCCTATCCCGGCAGACACAGAACCGCAAGGCGTGTGACGCTTCAACATGGGGGCAATCTACTCAACGGGCCGATGAATCTAGGCAGAGGCCTGTCTTGGGGCGTTGGGATGAAACCGGAGTACCCGGAGATAACCAGCGCAGACACGTGGAGAACGCGCACACTCCACACAGAAGGGTACCGGGCCAGGAATGGATCCTGGAACCTTCTGGCTGTGAGACGACAGCGCTACTCACTGCGTCACCGCGATGCCTCTGTTGTCTTACGATAAAATTATAATAACAGAACTAGTAACGCGGAGCACCAATTCCATGACTAGTCACGGACGAGACACCGGTGCATGCGCGCAGGGAGGAGGCGGAGAGTAAACCCAGCGGTCAGCCGGCGCCAACCTTCCAGACACTGCTTCCTATATGCTCTGATATCATCCAATTAATTAATTAGTGGGACGGGGGGGTTGTAGGTAGAAACCGGAGAACCCGGAGGAAACCCACGCCATTACAGGAGGAGAATACAGATGTTCACCACTGTGCTACGCTGCCGCACGTTCTGTATTTTATTTTTACTCGCCAGCCTAAGTTCGATCGCATGCCACGGCCAACATCATCAGTCAGCAGGGCAGTGACAAACGGAACGCGTCATGGGCTGCCAACCCATAGCATGTTTTCACCAAAGAGCCTGGTTAAGTTATTTACCAGTCTGGTCAGGTTATTAGCTAGCCTGGTTAAATTACGAACCAGCCTGCTTATATATGAGTTCAGAGGACAGCCCCAACGCATTGTCGAATTCCGCATGCGGAGCACCTTCATCTGGCAGTGTATTCTTCATTTTCGCTAAATAATCGCTCAATAATGAATACGGGCAAGTCTCAATGAACCCCTGCCATCGACGGGCGTCCCGCTCTGGATACAGCCCTGCCTGGCACCCTGTGTCTGCGCGGCACAGACTCGGCGGCAGCCCGTGAGAACGTCTGCCACTGGCTGAATGAAACATTCTCGTTGAAATCATTCACGTAGACGAGGCTGCGCGGGTGACAGCGCGCGGTTCTAAAGCATCACACGCGCGTCCCACGTGGCCGCGCAGCGCATCTCCGCCTGATGCACAGCTCGGTGGCGGCGGTGGCGGCGGCGGCAGCGGCGGCCGCGTTGAGAGTGACAGTCGCGGTCGATAATGCCTCTGCCGCGTTGCATAGGCGTGCGCACCAAGACTCCCCGGGCTCGTACACAGGCTACTGTATGCCGTGGTGACCTCCACGGTCTTCCGGCTGCCTCCTCCTCCGTATAATTAACACGCGGCGGCGATCAATAAAGGCACGAGGCACGCGTGGCCCGCGCGGGCGACGCGCATTTAC
>JAZEWT010000002.1:3188590-3209069 GCA_036362905.1 Mordacia mordax
CAAAAAAATAAGATGAAGAATGGGAAGGATGTAAGTAACAGTACAAAGGGAATACATTGAAGACGATTATTGCATAATAAAAGGAGAGAGCATATGCATCCCTTCCAGCAACCTATCAATTTTTGCAATTACAGCTGAGCGCAAAATTTCTATTCTAATTGGGATCTACCGTGGCTCAGGGATGGTAGTGACTACACATGCACGCTCACGCTCAAATGTGGAAGCACTTACCTCGCAAGCTCTTTTGCAATTACACTTCGGAGTAATTACAATTGCGTGGCATGCGTCTTTATTTATACCGACGGAAATTAATTTAGGATTGACTTGAGTGATTAGCATTTATTGTTATTGTTATTGGTCAAAGCACAATTAACCTATTGGGGTCCATTCCAAGCCGTTGAAATCTTTAGCCATTTTAATGCAAAACCAAACAAGTATGGACAATCAAATTATATCTTCGCTACTCTCTTGCCAACCTAGTTAAGGACAGTTGTTGGAAGAGCAATGTGCGATTATGGATCTATAACGCGAACCATTAGTGCCTGCACCCAAAGCTGACGTAATAGCAACTTAATGAAGACAATTTTAAATGCAAAGCAGTTATTGCAAGTACATTACTGCAACCAAAAAAAACCCAACCGATTTAATCTGAAGTTTTAATTGGAATTACAATTAATTTAGCCCAGCGATGGACTGGCGTCCCGTCGTCGGGTGTATTCCTGCCTTACGCCCTGTGTTTCCGGGATAGGCTCCGGCTCACCGTGACCCTATATAGGATTAAGCGGTTTCAGATAATGAGATGAGAATTAATTTAAATTACCGGAAGGTTGACTTGTAAACAGCGCCAACATCACAGACTGGATCTATGAGTGTGGATCTGTAAGCGTGCTTATATTATTACAATTCTCTGAGCACAGTGTGCCGGATAAAACCTTACGTCTGTGTGAGCGAGATTAGTGATTCAGTCACTAATGAGTCTAATTAGAGCACGGCTGTCTTTGTTGTAATTAATGGTAAACTAAAATATTCATATATTATACAGGAATGACACACACGCCTAGATTTGGGACTCATGGTGACATTTAATTAGTAGGTTTCTTTCTTAAAATAGGCATTTGAAATTGCAGCATAACACCATAATTAGGTTTTGTTTTTAAAGATATATGATTGTTACTTAGGATGCAAAATGACAAGATCTGGCACGATCATGAATTTGTGACGTAGTACCTTGAACGCCAGTGGGCGATTACAAATCCCAGCGTGCCTCTGGCTTGATAACTTCGTCTGATAATGAAAACACCGGCAACGATCTGAAACAAATATGAGCATCTTAATAGCGTTCGACTGTGAATCAGCCTTGTGGTTGTTGTGTCGAACGCAACGCGCGATCCCAAACAAACACCATTAGATCATTAAGGATAATTATTAGTCTTCTGAGCAATTCGCAGAGTTTGCTGCACTTGAGAATCTCCTTGTTCGTTCGCTCGTTTTGCTAATTCGGGGAAGCGCTTGCTGTGCGAAGCAGGCCGGCTCGTTGAGCTCTGTCCCTCGATTGCCCATGAGTTGCGCTGCAACAACGTTCACAGTCGCTGTCCGTCGGCTCTCTTCTGTCGCGCAGGACCTCGCGCGAGGATCATGATGGTCCTCGTACTGCACTGCTCCAGCCGCTGAGAGGCCCGCTCAACCCGCGCCAGCTGCCCAGCCAATAACTCCCGGTAGGAACGGCTTCCGTCAGAAATATTCCCACGTGCCGCACGTTGTCTTCGTGTGTACTCACGGCTGGCATGTGATTGACACGCGCGTCACACGTGGTCTCGAACACAAAACACTAATTGGTGCTGGTATACGGCAGTTACC
Source organism: Mordacia mordax (assembly GCA_036362905.1). Classification (NCBI taxonomy): domain Eukaryota; kingdom Metazoa; phylum Chordata; class Hyperoartia; order Petromyzontiformes; family Petromyzontidae; genus Mordacia; species Mordacia mordax. The sequence continues at coordinate 3,190,448 of JAZEWT010000002.1, forward strand.
AAAGTGTGGTTCAATCATCGTGACCTGAGTCCTATCCTCGGCCACAGCGTAAATGATTGGCTACTGATACAGGAAGTGGTTTTGCTCTGTTTATTAGTCCACAGGACCACTCTAACTCGGTCTAACTTGGTGGTGCGCGGTTTAAAAAAAAAGCTGCCTTCGTCTTGCATTGCTGGTGCATTGCTGGATGACGCGTAATTATAGCTGTACCACAATGCTTGTACGTTTTGGGGGGGGTGGTTTCACGGAAATCCTGCTAAAAGAATAAGGCAATTAAGAGAACAATGACACAGTCAAGGATGTTTCTGTAAAAAAAAGTCTCGGATATTACTTATTAAGAAAGCCAATGGAATCTGAGCGTCCTTGCAGAGTGGCCGCAACACGCGCGCGCGGAGAGAGGAATAAGGTCAGGGCAAACGCTTCGGGAGGAAAGGTGATTAACAGTTGTACCACTGATTAACAGTTGAACAGAGGCAGTGGCGTCAACGTCTGGAGCACTCGTCCCAGCAGCGGATTGAGCATGACTGGATAATGACCACGATTTGTTAGCCCTTCGCACCTTCATTCGGCTGACTCCACAATGTTGTACTTCTGCAAACAACAATCAGACAAACGACAGAAGACAATATCCTTGCCTGCCACAGTGGGTTGCTGTTGATTCTGTTGTGCAGGATTTAATGGGGCGTGGATCTCAGTTGAAGGTAACTGAATCTTGATGTATTATTAACAGGGGATAGGATGTAAAGAATATTAACGACCAACCCTTACCAATCTAACCACAACTCGTGGCTGAAAATCAATTTTCAAAAATTCACCATTGTATTAACCCAACATGATTTGTGTAAGCGATGGGTACTTTTGCCAGTGTACATATGTTAAGAACAGAAAAGGTTTTTGCCATTGCTGGCAACCATACAGGTGTTAAGATCTTAAATAAAGCCATGTCTGGTGAAGGCCAATCAGTTTGAAGGACAATGCATAGTTATCAAAGCTTTGTGTTTGCATATTTTGCCACAAGTTTGTGTGGCTTTTGCAAACGAGACACTTTGTTGAAGCTCAAAAGATCCATTCCAATATTTTCACACGAATAAGCCACACCATTGTGTGTCATCGGTTATTCACTCAGCATATTAAGGCTCGTACTTTAATCATCGACGTCTAATGCATTTTTCACCCTTCAGATTAAATATTTAATCCTTACGAAATAGTACCTGCGCTTTGCAAAGCGGGCTGTTCCATTTTGCGACGTGATGATCTATTTTGTGAATTAATAAAATGCGTTTAAACGTACGGCAAAACGGTTGACAGACTGTATTATTCTCCTCTCTTTGGCAATATAATTGTTAGTCTGAAAAATACAATGAGGTTTCCCAGAAAAGAAATTGTTTTGATACGGTTCGAGAGAGACAAACTGTCTGATCATCTCAAATGCACTGTCACATTAAACAAAGGAATGTTACATTCAGCGACATACAACGTGTTTTGTCCACATGTGCATTGCATACAAATCCGCATGCACGCACAAACTTAACCGTGAGCCAACGGTATAAAGCACAGTGACTTTTATACAGCACGTCAATAAAAAGATCAGTTTTGTAAATAAGTAAAGCATTTTTTAATGGTGAAAACTGTTTACTGCGTTCACTGTGCTTCTATGCCCCCCCCCCCGCCGTGCGCCATGTTTTATTGGCAGAGCATTTTAAAAGCCAGATCTGTTCCATCTGTCCACATTTCTTTGGCAGTGGACCTACAAGAAGGCCACCCGAGATGTGTGCCAAACTCAGTAGTCGACGCAGACCCAAATAACATAAATACACAGACAAATATCGCCCGTATAGCCTTAGCAGACTAGGGTCAAGTGCCGTTAGCGAGCATCTATGAAGGTCGACACGGCACACGAGGGGGCGTGTGGCCACCACCGCGCTCGGCCGCCTTTGTCTCCCGAGTGGCGATGTTTACAAACCGCACTGGCTTCCCATTCGGGGGAAGCCCAGGATCGGTTCAGAAAATTCGTCACTGGTGTTGGCCGTGAACGGGAATCGAGCTCAGGTCGCTAAGTTTATAGGCCAGCTAACCACCGATCTCTCACTCCCCACATACATATGTGTGCACACACACACAGCATAACATAGAGCGAGAGCTAGAGCGAGAGAGAAATCATCCTCACACAATTATTCATCATCTTTGTAATGGCCTTCAAAGCCTCTCTCCATCATCGTGGCTCGCTGAACGACTGTTGGCTACGGAGCTAGCTGGGCAAGGTGCGCGGCTTTATTAAGGGGAGGAGGGTGGGGGGAACTTCGTAGAAGCAGTAGATTGTAGGCCAGAGCCGATGGGCAGACCCTGGCGCCGAGTCCCTAACACCGTTTGGGCAGACGCTGCCCCGTAATGGCGGAATGCATGACTCCTCGGTGACATTGGTGGACAAAATTGGTTGCCCGTGGCCCTGGGCGAGGCTCGCACGAACCTTTCCGTGCGAGCCAAACGGGGGGATTAGTTTGTAATGTGGATGATGGGACCGATGGTGAAATGTTCAGAACGATCTCAAGCAGAGCCGGGGGAGGGGAGGGTAGTTGGTCGTCCCGCCCGTTGGGTTGTTTGGCAGCGGTAATGACGTTGTTATAAACGCAGGATTCTCGCCGTCTCTATTTACTTTAATGGGACTCTTCCCGGGACTTGGCATATAAAAGTGTCCATATTGCACGGAAATCAAGTGCAAATGCATGATTAATAAAGTGAATATATTTGCATAAAGATTGCTGATTAGACCCAATTTCGCTGCGAGGAAATGCTCTGAATTGTGCGCCTCTGCCAACTGATTATTATTAAGAAAATATTTAAAAGGGGTCGTCGAAGGTTCGTCCGCAGGCTTTCACGTGAGCGAGCAATATATGGGGCTTTTTTTTTTCATATTTGTAATTTAGATTCGGAGGTTAACGGTACAACATAAAAGCACATCTGCTCACAATACGTTTTATTTCCGTTGACAGCCACTGGCCTTTTGCGCGCACAAGGAAATCATTGAAACGGTTGAAATGCTTTTATGATATAACAATTTACAATTATAGATAGTCATAAAAATTCACCCCCACATTAGTGCTTCAATAGCTTGTCATGGTTCATGGTAACGATTTGTTTAAAGATTTTTTTTTTTTACACACACTGCAGTGATTGATTTCACCTCCCGTATCTCCAGAGGTCACGTGAACACATCACACGCAACGAGCATTGTGCTCAAATCACACCAGATCATATAAACATGTTTCACCGCACCGACTGTGAGCTTAAAGTTTAGGATTTTCCTGTCATTGATTCATCTATGGGCGGCGCGGTGGCCCAGTGGTTAGCGCTGTCGCCTCAAAGCAAGAAGGTCCCGGGTTCGAATCTCTCGGCCCGGGTGCCTTTCTGTGTGGAGTTTGCATGCTCTCCCCGTGTCCGCGTGGGTTTTCGCCGGGCACTCCGGTTTCCTCCCACAGTCCAAAAAGCATGCTGCTACATAGGTTAATTGGCTCGCAGGCTAAATTGCCCCGCAGTGCCCGGCGATGGACTGGCGTCCCATCGTCGGTATATCCTTGCCTTGCGCCCTGTGTCTGCCGGGATAGGCTCCGGCTTCACCGTGACCCTGTATAGGACTAAGCGGTTTCAGATAATGAGATGGGATGAGAGATTCATCTACCTCCCAACATCGCACTCTTCGCCGACTGAGGTCTATGTTCGACTGATCTCACCTCATCTCATTGTCAGAAACCGCTTGGTCCTGCACAGGGTCGCGGTGAGCCGGAGGCTATTCCTGCAGACACAGGGCGAAAGGCAGAGATATACCCACGATTGGACGCCTGTCCATCACCGGACACTGCGGGCAATTTAGTCTGCAAGCCAATTATCCTGTGCAGCAGCATGTTTTTTGGACTGTGGGAGGCAACCGGAGTGCCCGGCAAAAACCCACGCAGACACGGGGAGAGAACATGCAAACTTCACACAGAAAGGCACCCGAGCCGAGATTCGAACCCGGGACCTTCTTGCTGTCAGGCGACAGCGCTACCCACTGGGCCACCGTGCCGCCCCATGTTCGACTGATACCGTTTAAAATAAGAGTGGTGAAAGGGAAACTGTTGAATCCGTGGATGTCACTGTGAATACGTGTTGCCTTGTTGTCAATCCTTCACTGTTCACCCTTGGCAATGGCCAAACCCACAATGTCCAGTTTGAGCAACTCATAGAGCTGATGGATAGATCGACGGATTCTGCTCAGTTGTCCACGGAGAGACAACTGAGTTGACGTTGGGGCTGCAGCTGCGGCACGGTGGTGAACGACGCTGGACTTGAAATCCAAAGGTCGCCGTCTCAATCTCCCAGCGACGTGGACGAGTTGTCGATGGTAATGCTCGAGTCGCCCGTTTAGTCTTCTGTATGTTCCGTGTAGCATCTGACGATTGTGGGTGGTGCGGTGGCCCAGTGGGTAGCGCTGTGGCCTCGCAGCAAGAAGGTCCCGGGTTCGAATCTCTCGGCTCGGGTGACTTTCTGTGTGGAGTTTGCATGCTCTCCCCGTGTCCGCGTGGGTTTTTGCCGGCTACTCCAGTTTCCTCCCTTTGCCTAAAGAAAGGCTGCTGCCTAAGTTAGTTGGCCTGCTGAGTACCTTGCCCCCAGTGCCCTGCGATGTGTTCGCGTCACATTCTTGGTATAGCCCCCTCCTTGCGCCCTCTGCCTGCCGGGATAGGCTCCGGCTCACCGCGATCCTGTACGGGACTAAGCGTTTTCTGACAATGAGATGAGAATTAAACGGAGGGATCACGAGATATCTGGACCACTTTCTAGTGGTGGTCGGTTCGATCTGCCGGCGCGGCAATTGACACGACATGGTGCCAGTTGCTTCAATCGCTCCTGCCTGTGTCCACGCAGCCATAGGCCTGGGCTCACCAACCGTTCGTCAAACTGCAGTTAATGTGTGGTGGCGTAAAGCGGGAGGAGGCTGGAGGCACATTCTCACCTCTTCCAAGAAGTAATGAAATAATAATAATAATACAATTTATAACGCGGAGCCGGGCAAATTGCACGCCTGGCCATGGACGAGACACGGACACAGAGGCGTAGCGAGGAAACCGCAGGGAGGTGCGAGAGGGGGGAAGGCAGCGATGCAGTCAGCCGGCGCCAACATTATGATGTTATCGGCCAATTAATTCACGAGTGGTGGGTTTTTTTTTTTAATACTCGTGGGAGGAAACCATAGATTACATAGGAAACCCACGTAGGCAGGCGCCCGAGGCAGGAATCGCACCGTCTGAGTCAGGACTGTCATGCTGTGAGGCACAGATGTTACCTTTGTGCTGCCATGCCGCCCAGAGTTTGAATAGAATGCACGGGCATTCCAAGTCTTATCTCGAGCGGCTCTCTAAAGCACGCTCTATTGCCGAGCTTTTCTCCCCGCAGTGGAACGAGTACGAAATTGCAGAGCTGTGCCCTTATCTTATAATGGCATGCTATTCATATGTGATATCGATATGAAAATCCTTACGAATGTTCAAAAATAATTCTGTTAGGCATGGTTCTCTGCCTCTATAAATTATCAGCCTCTCTCTCCTCCAGGTCATAAACCATCCCTAGACACATTCACTGTGAATGGGAACAAAGATGACAAGCAGGGTTTAATGATGAACTGCACTCTCTCTATATTTCAATATATGCTTCATTGTTTATTACAACAGGTGAGAACCCCACGGAATTAATTCTGTTTCAATGTGAAATATCCGTGGATGTAGTTGCAGTGGAATTTTCGAAATTGTAATTTTGATGTTGGTTTGCAATGGAAACCTACATCGGTACATTATATATTCCATCATAGCGGTGAATATTCCACTTACGGATTCTGTTGCAATATCACAGGGATTTAAAATGTGGCTTTATTTAAACATCACTCCTTTGGATCGTGTCCTTTAGAAATTATCAAGTAGCCATAGGACCAAAACAATCAGCGCTGTGTAAACTGGCCATCAGTGCGCTATGCAGAATATTCACCTCCTCACATGCTGTACATCTGTCATTCATGATAAAAACATTAAATCAATACATCTAATTTTGCACATTTTTAAGGCTTGCTGAATGGGATGTCCACGTGATGATAAATGAAACTCTACTTCAATTAAACAATCCGCACACTCATTTGTGAAATGAATAAGACAAAAAATGTAAGGCTCATGACTCACTGTACCCCGATAAATCTATTATCATCCGATATCGCACAGCACACACGTTCAACAATCAGGACTATTTAAGACTCTCTCAAGATCCACAGAGAGATTGTACCTCTGTATTTGGTGATTATGCACATGTTAAGATCTTAAAACCCACAAATGGGTCAAGTTTGTAAATAAAGCACACGTGCTTGTGGCAAAATACTCAAACAAAATGCTTTGATAATGAGAAACAGATTGACCCACACTAGAGGTGGCTTTCTTTAGAGTCTAGTCTATAAAGACGTTAACACTTGTATTATTGACAGAAAATTCTAAAACCTTTTCTCTTTTTTACATCTTTGGAATGACAAAGAGATACCCAGAGACGCATGTAATTACGTTTGATTAACACCTAATTTGATCGTGTAAGTCTGGAGAAGCAGCAACTTGATACATTTACCTGCGGCTCACTCATTCACTCCTTAGCGAATGGATCTGCCCGGTGGAATCGCGTAATTGCAGCGATTCCCTTTTAATTATTATCCAGCCGATCAACTTGGCATCAAACGGCGAGGAGTAATTAGCCACCTATATGTTTACGCATCTCGGTGGGCACAGGGCGCCGCGCGTGTCACATGATGGTGGCGTGGACTGGGAAAAAGGTGGCTTCCTCGCAAATTAAGCGCAAAGCCAAAGCGAGCCATGCTCTGTTTCACTCCGTAATGTCGTTTGAAAGAGACTGTAATTAGACGTAATTGTGTTTGCAGTGCCGAGCGCTGCATGCCCATTTAACCCGCCTCCGCGCTAACTTTGGTCAGAAAGGACGGTGGCTTCGCTCTGAGAACGAATCCGGTCTTGTTGTTGCCGAAAGCTGCGCAATGGTCTGATGGAATACGTTTTAACGTGACGGTGCCTGGGTCCAAATTACAATTCCTCACGTGGCAAATGATGGTGACCTTAGAGTAAATTGTTAGTCCTTCATTACGAATATGAAATCTTTTGCGCAGGGTTTTATATATATATACCCATGTCTTGACCGCAGGGCTGTTTGTGGAATTTTAAGAGGAAAATGTATCAAAACCGAAAGGTCATTGGTAAAATCATCACACGGCAAGGATGTCAGTTTAAAAAAAAATCTTCAAATTTGCGGAGAATGTCGCGCTGACTGAAATACGGGCAATTTATTATTATTTTGAATGCGTGCTAGATGGTTAAAGTTTTTTAAATATATATGCCGGGTTATTAAAAATGAACGCTAATTCCATTTTCATTCTGCGGTTTTTACAAGTCTTAGCGGTATCACACTTCATTATATGATTACCGTATAACGGTGGGTATTCTAACCAACTTTGCTACATGCATTTGAACAAACAAAACATTAATTTTCATTTTCACCGCTTCTTTACGACTTAAAAAAAAACCACCGTTTCGAACGGAGGGGTCTCGTTTTAGTTGTTCGAGATTCACAGCAAAACAAATAGGTTCAGGCCAGCTAAGGTGAGGAATGTGTTAAGCATTAGACTGGCGCTAGGCGCGTGTGGGCTGGACCTGCACACGGTTGCTTCGAGATCGTACGGAGCCGCGCCGCGTGACGCACACAGGGGTCTGCACGCATTCGTGGAAAAGCTGCGCGCTAATGAGAGAGGGGGCCCGCAGGGAAAGTGCGCAGATTGGGCGCCCCCCAGAAGCTCCGGGCTGCGGTGAGAAGTTGACAACTGTCGAGCGTTCAGAGGTCATGGCGGCGGGCTGGGACACGGTGACCCTGTCGAGCGTTCAGAGGTCATCGCGGCGGGCTGGGACACGCAGCGTTAAGGTCTGCGAGCGAATTCACCGAGAGAAGGCCCTGCAGGTGGTGTGCGGCCCGATTCCCTTTTCTGTTTGTTTCTTGTCACCCTGTGTTCTGCGTGGGTTTCCTCAGGGATGTCTGATTTCCTCCCCGAATTGAAAAAAACCCCACTTTTTAATTGACTGTAAACATTATAAAATAGGAGGTCTGCACGGTGGCCCATAAGTAGCGCTTTTGCCTCACAGCAAGAAGGTTCCGGGTTCGAATCTCGGCTCGGGTGCCTTTCTGTGTGGAGTTTGCATGTTCTCTCCCCTTGTCCGCGTGGGTTTTCGCCGTGCACTCCGGTTTCCTCCCACAGTCCAAAAAACATGCTGCTGCATAGGTTAATTGGCTTGCAGATTAAATTGCTCGCAGTGCCCGGTGATGGACTGGCATCCCATCGTGGGTATATCCCTGCCTTGCGCCCTGTTTCTCCTGGGATAGGCTTCGGCTTACCGCGACCCTGTACAGGACTAAGCGGTTTCTGACAATTAGATGAGATGAGATTATAAAATAGGATGCAGTATCTGGCAGGTTGGTAACGTCTGACCGTCTGGCTGCCTCTCCCCCACCTCCCTGCGATTTAATGCAGTGCCTTGGGACTTCGAGTTGCAAGCTGCGATATAAAATTAATAAACTATTACTTATTATGCAAGGGAAGCGCTGTGAGTAGGGCTACTGCCTCACAGCATGAAGGTGCCGAGTTCGATTCCTAGCTCTGGTGCTTTTCTGTGTGGCGTTTGCGTGTTCTCTCCACGTGTCCGCGTGGGTTTTTGCCAAGTGCTCCGGTTTCCTCCCACCGTCCAAAGACTCGCTGCTGCCTAGGTTAATTGGCCTGCTGAGTAAATAGTCCCAGTGCCTTGCGATGTACTGGCGTTACATCCTAGGTATAGTCGTTCCTTGTGCCCTATGCCTGCCAGAACAGGCTCCATGACCCTTCAGAGGATTAAGTGGACACTGATACTGAACATATTTCATTATTTATCTCAAGTGAACCTTGGAATCTAAGCCGGTGTAGATCCCGGTTCGTACTTGAATCAGCGACACGAGGTCGCTCTGGGTGTGATAGGCTTGGCGCTGACAATGTGCCCCGTGATATGGCAATCTGGTAGTGTGGCCAAGCTCAATGCATTGGGCCAAATTGTGGCTCGTCGTCTAATCACGCTGAGCTTTAAAGCGTTATCTCCCCATTTGCGAGAATTTTTCTCCCAAGGTATTCTACTTTGCCAAACACTCCTGAATGGAAATGACCAAACCTCCCCATGCTGAGCAAAGAACCCAGAGGCTTGGTGATTAAGCAGCGCTATTATATGTTTTATTCAAGTCTGTCTGCCTCCACGCGTGCGTTGCCACTCGTTTGCCAACATGGGCGAAGCAGCCTCGTCTGTCTATTTGGCCTCGCACTTATTAAGTACACTGCGGGATTGGTGATGCCGATAATTACATCAGACTTTTTGCCCCTCTGTCCCTTTACACGTTTTCTCGTAGCATTGGGAGACAATTATGCGTCGTCGTTTCGCGTCGTCGATTTGGGCGCTCTTGTCTGCAATTATTATTATTATTGTCATAGCACCGCTATATTTGGTATTTTCCGTGCGATGGCTTAAGCTCGTGAGCTGTTATGTGCGTGCGTGCGTGTATGGACCATGACCACCTGCCAGCGAGCGTTCGATAACTTCACGTAAAAGTTCACCTGGCCTGGCACAGGCACCGTGGTCACAGCACCGCCACTCAGTGGCGAGCGGCGGTTGCTGTTGAGTGAGAGTGTGTACGTGGGGAGCGGTGGGGCAGTGGTTAGCGCGCTGCGCTCTGAACCCGAACTCTCGAGTTCGATTCCCGCTCGCCAACAACACCGGCACGAATGTCTGAACCGAAGGCGTGCTTTCTTGCTTTGTCAACTCATCCTCAAACGAGTACCACGTGCGCATTGTAATCGCCCACACCATGGAGACAAAGGCGACTGGGCATTATGCTGGCAACCACCCCCCCTCCCCCTACCCTGCGCCATGCTCTCCTTCATAGGAGCCGGCGTTGGCCGTAAAAGCTTGTTCAGGCTTGTGAGAGACAGAGAGAGAGCGAGGAAGGGCAGAGCACTGCGCCAGACAACAACGGGAGCCACTTGCTATGCTCGCGGTGTCAGCAGAAAGATCAGCGCCTGCAAAGTGTCGCGTTGTCAAGCCGGCGGATCCAGGCGCCATTCTTCCACGAGTTGGTCTCTAACGTGGCCTCGGCTCATTGCTCTCTACACAGAGACCGAGATCAGCTGTGAAACCTTAACAGACTCGAGGGTCCAGGCGCTGTTAGCGAGGAGCACCCAGCAAGGCCGTAACGGCCTTTATCTCGCCACAGCTCTGTACGGCGTTTTGTGATCCTCGGGTGAAAAGTGCTCTGCAAGTACAATTATTATTATCGCCGGCTGAAGGCATGGCTGCCTTCCCCATGCCTCTCTGTGGTTTCCTTACATCTCTATAATGATGTGTGTCGCCCTGGATAAGGGGGTTTACTAAATAATAAATAATAATCTCGCCAGCAGCGATGTTTTTATAGATCGCACCAGGCTCTGATTTGAGGCTGAGTCGATCTAGGAGTAGGCCTAGGGCCCGTTCAAAAAAAATCTTCACCGGTTTATGGCCACGGGCGGGAATTGAACTAGGATGGCCGGGTTCATAGGGCAGCGCGTTGACCGCTGCGCTTCGGATCCCCACGCTCCGCACACAGGAATAGTCAAGCCCGCACACGTGCCTGCAAACGGGCGCGCGCGTGTCCTCTCGTTATACACGGCGCGGTGCCACGTGTCCACGCGCATTCACGAGGCGAAGAGCCAGATTTGACGAGCGGAGGTGCCAAGGACAGGACGAGAGGGCCCAAACGGCAAACAGCCCCCAACAAACAATACCATTAACATTGTAACAGCTTAGCGTTAATGCCTTAAAAAAAAAATTGGAATGCCATTCTGATAAACTCTGGGAAACTAGACAATGGGTGGAGAATTCCAAACTAGCGCTGCGCCTGGGAAGAGGCAGAACGAGAGCGTTTTGACACAGCATGGCCAACGCACAACCATCCAGGTAACGCCTGCAAATGAGACGACCCTGCGTCCTGGTGCAGCAAAATAATCACTGTGTGTGGACATACGCGCACACACACACATGTTGGCGCCGCTGCCGTCACGCACGCGTTAGCGATGCGCACGCGGTTCATCACGCGCGCTGGAAATTTGAACTTGCTGACTGCGCGCTTTTAAATCTTCCGCCTTTCCTGTTTATTTTTTGTCGTTGAAAGTACAGTCCAAAACGTTCCGCCGACGGATGATCTCCAAACCCCGTTGCGTGGGATATCTCTCTCTCTCCCTGTCTAACGCCCGCCCACGCGACTGTTCTCCAACCTCACTGTAGCCGCTTAAATAACAGTGCGTGACACTGGCAGTATTGTGCCAGTGTAAAAGCCCGTAGTCCCGTACCAAATAAATGCAGGGATCCTGGCCCCCAAGCAATCACGCCTTCGCACAGGCAACCCTCCGTCACTGCTCCTCACTTGTCCCACGATCTCGCTCTTCATGTTTGCCCAATCTCGTCGCTCATTCGCATGGAAATTAGATCGCGCGCAATCGCGTGCTTCCGTCGAGCGCAGACACGAGAGAGAGAGAGACTAAAACTAAATATACTGCATGTCATTGTGGTTAACGGGTCACGTGTAAAGAATTAGATACTGTAACTCCCCCTCCCCGCCCGCCCGCCCCCCCGTTGGGATTTACGCAGCTTTGCACAAAGTTTTGGATCAGGAAAACAAAAAGTGGGCACGCGTTATACGAAAGCTACCTTTTTTTAAATTCAGTCATCTCCCCGTGTCCGCGTGGGTTTTCGCCGGGTACTCCGGTTTCCTCCCACAGTCCAAACGCATGCTCCTGGATAGGTTGATTGGCTCGCAGACTAAAATTGTCCCGCAATGCCCGGCGATGGACTGGCGTCCTGTCGTCGGGTGTATTCCTGCCTTATGCCCTGTGTTTCCGGGATAGGCTCCGGCTCACCGTGACCCTATATAGGATTAAGCGGTTTCAGATAATGAGATGAGACACACACTCCGTAATGACCATAATCCAGGTTTGCCTGGGCTGACCGCTTCCTCTCCAACATCCTTCCCTCCTTCGATCTCGGCCCTGGTATCTTCGCGGTGAGACAGGCAAATTGCCGTTGCGTTTCCTCCGAAGAACTGCATTCAAATGGAACGATTGTCCGGTGATTCTGCCGAGTTAATGGCAGTGGTGCGTCAGCACGATCGACGGAAAATACTGAAAGCATTCGTCAATAAGACTCTACCCTTATGATTATATACATATAATTGGTGACGCGTGGGGTAATTGCCTATCTCCATAGCACGTGCACACAAAAGAAAAAGTCAATAAGTCAGATAATGCAAGTGACACCGTGGGTGTTAATAGGCAATAAATAATTTTTAAAATATATATTCTGATGACCAGCATAAAAATAGCACGTGAATAGATTTCGCTGGGCACTTCGGTTTCCTCACACCATCCAACAAGACGCTGCTGCCTAGGTTAATTGGCCTGCTGAGTAAATTGCCCCAAAACGTCTGCCCTGCGATGTACTGGAGTCACATCCTGGGTATTCCCCCGCCTTGTACCCTCTGTCGGCCGGGATAGGCTCCACCACCCCACCCCCCCCCCCGCGACCCTGTACAGGATTAAGCGGGTATTGATAATGAATGAAACTTATGGAAACTCTTAAGTAATTCAAGCACAATGCATTAATTAGGACCCTAATACTTTTGCCATTTATTTTCATTTTTTTCTTCCAGAAATGCTGAGTCTTTGTTGTGAGAGTACTACATTGGGATGTTTGGCCATTTCCTGTTTACCAGCTGTTTTGCGAGAGGAAAGCGTAGTAGTTGAAAACCCGTACATGGTGGACAATGACCCTTAAAAGTCCGCACAGATGGATTCACGAATGTAAACAACTGTTCCGCCGACATTCTGGTTGCATCTCATCGTGGACAGGTTTGAGAGCGCGACAGATATTACAGTCCACCAAACCGCGCTGACAACGACCTGTCTCCCAGGCATTCTCCATCCATACCTTGCTGATAAAATGAGAATCACGCGGTGAGGTGTGTTCAAACAACGCCCTTTAATAACACAACACAAGCAGGCTTTCGCGTCGCGCTGGGCTTATTGTTGTAGAAAATAGCGACATTGCCATTGTAGATGTCGAGTCCAAAATGATCCGACTCTGAATCAACACACAACACAACAATCGTCAGGAACAACTAAACCGAAAATACAAAAAAAAACCGCGGATGACCTCCACCACCACGAAAAATTGTTGGCGACACAAGGACAGAAAAGCGAAATAAATAACAAACACCTGACACAAATGAAATGTTTTCCCTTCCGTGTTATTTTTTTATTCTTAACCCTCCTCCCCAAATCTCTGCGGGCAGCAAATGTTGGAGGCGTGCGCGAGTGGAGAAATGAGAAAGTGCAGTGGTGGCTGCTGAAACGATGCATTATTTAACGCGCAAGGCCCCCCCTGGGGGGTGGGGGGGGGCTGCTTGTTGTGGGTGGCAAGCGGCAGGGCGCGGTTCGCCGCCGCGGTGGCCACTGCGGTTGGTAATGACCGTGTAATTCACACTAACAGGCGGCCCAGACCCAGCCCGCGTGTTCTCATGATTATGGACTAATAGGCCGGACCCGATACACACGCAAACCTTAATCGGGGCCGGGGGAGATTATGTCTACCCCGGCGGTGGCCAGCGCTTCGTGACAGTCCGCTTCGTGACAGTCCACGTCGTGCCCACCTCTGCCGGTTGTGTGTCGCGAGAGAGCGGGAATGGCGCGTTGTGTCGATGGCCAATTACACGTTTGTGTTGCCGGTTTGTGTGCGCGTGGTGACAACCTGTAAAGATCCGCGGGGGTAGGGGGGAGGAGGACGGTGAGGCGTCTCTCTCTCTCTCTCTCTCGCTGAAATTGCTGTAATAACATGCGCCGATGTATGGAACAAGACCCCAAATATCTTGGGGTCTTGTTCACGAGTGACGGTAAAGCGGGAACGTGAGGTTGGCCAGCGGATTGCAGCAGCGTCTGCAGTGATGCGGGCACCGTGGTGGTGAAGCGGGAGCTTGGTCCTAGGACAAAGTTCTCAATTTACAGGTCAATCTATGTCCCTATCCTCACCTATGGTCATTAGCTCTTGGTAATGACCGAAAGAACGAGATCGCGGATACAAGCGGCAGAGATGAGGCTTCTCCGCAGGGTTGCTGGGCTCATTCTCCGTGACGAGGTGAGGAGCACGGAGATGCGGGAGAACCTCAGAGTAGAGTCGCTGCTGCTCCGGAGTGAGAGGAGTCAGTTGAGGTGGTTCGGGCATCTGGTAAGGATGCCCCCTGGAAGGCTCCCCCGGGAAGTACCAGGCACGGCCCACTGGGTGGAGACCTAGGGGCCCACCCAGGATACGCTGGAGGGATTACATCCTTCGGTTGGCCTGGGAACGCCTGGGAATCCCCCAGGAAGAACTGGAATCTATTGCTGAGGAAAGCGATGTCTGGTCCCACTCGCCTTGGACTGCCGCCACCGCGACTCCGGAAGAAACCCACCCAAAACAGGGGGAGAACACACGAACTCCACACAGAAAGTCACCCGTGGCAGAGATCGAACCGCCCTGGGCAGGACTTTCTTTCTGCGCGGAGCAGATGTTACAGTTACGCCTCACAACACTGAATTCCGCACACACTGTGGCCTGACTGCTCACAGGGTTCCGTGCATAGAGAATACTCCTTAATTTGTATTAAGCGAGGGGCAAAGACAACGGAGATAAAGATGCCTCCGTTTAGCCTCAACTAACTGTTTGGGCCTAATGCAACCAGCGAGCACTCACAAAGGCCAGCACAGAACACAAGGGGGTGGGTGTCCAGCACCACGCCCGACCGCCTTTGTCTCCCCGAGAGGCGATGTTTACACACTGCTCCGAATAATTAATTTGAGGCTGCATCGCGCTCGGGGAAACCCAGGACCGATTAAGAAACTTGTCACTGCTGTTGGTCCTGAACAGGTATCAAACCGGAGCGGCTGGGTTAATGGAGCAGAGCAGGAACCGCTTCGCGACTGCTGCTCACACTCACGCACACAGTCTCAATCTCATCTCATTGTCAGAAACCGCTTAGTCCTGTACAGGGTCGCGGTGAGCCAGAGCCTATTCCCCGCAGACACAGGGAGCAAGGCAGGGACACACCCACGATGGGACGCCAGTCCATCACCGGACACTGCGGGCAATTTAGTCTGCAAGCCAATTAACCTATGCAGCAGCATGTTTTTTGGACTGTGGGAGGAAACCGGAGTACCCGGCGAAAATCCCCACGGACACGGGGAGAGAACATGCAAACTCCACACAGAAAGGCACCCGAGCCGTGATTCGAACCGGGGACCTTCTTGCTGTGAGGCGACAGCGCTACCCACTGGGCCAGCGCTACCCACTGGGCCACCGTGCCACCCACACAGTCTCAATCTGTCTGAATTCGCACTACCTCGGACTGTTTTTTGCGCAGTCATCAGGCATGTGTAGTATGTCACGATTCCACGTATATTTGAACGTAATAGATCAGTAAATACTTGGCGCATAACATTGCATCCCATCCAACTTTTGGATGGATTTTCACGATTTGTGGTTATTAATATTCTCAAAAAAATAATCATTTCACATTTTATCGCATTGTTTACCGTGCTATCCATACGACGCGGAGGGGGGGGGGAGGTTGTACCTTGTTTGTTCACTTTTCGGTCACGCCGTCAATCCCCAAATGTAACGTTGCAGCGGCATATCATAAACAATCGATCCTCGTGATTGATGAGTGTATCACGGGTGGAAGCGTCCACTCTAAGTGATGAGCCAGTGTGTCGTGACACACCTGGTAAACACCGCAAGTACCGGCGATTATTTCAACCGTAGCTGCCCAGGGCTGAACTACAGAAAACATGTATCACCGTGACACCTGTCTCCCTCTTGCCTGGGATCAGACTTGAGTGCTTTCAGCAGAGCCACGTTAGAGGCGGGAGAGCAAGTGACTTAGCGAGCATTGTGGAAAGTGAATGCATGGTCACTTGCTCTGTTGCTCAGCAGTACTTGCTCTCAGCCTGCGATGCAGACAATAGCAGAGCATTGCAGGCATAAGGGCTTTTTTTTATTTTGTTACAAAAGCAGCCCTTTACTTTGTCAGAAGAAGAAAAAAAAACATTCCATTCAAAAAAAAACCCCGCACGGTATTGCAAACTAAACAAACATAGTTTTGACATGTTTTGTGCTGGGTTTCTCAGTTCTCAATTTGTAAATAAATGTATAAATGCGCAGCGTAATGATTTTTTTGTTTTATTTACATGAGCGTGCAATTTGTTTTCTCCGTGGCTGCTGTCTTACATCACTGCGCGTCGAGATTTCGCGCTGAGAACTTGTAATGCGTGCAGAAATGCACTTTGTATGCACGCTCAACAAAGTATTTCTTTGCGTAGCAATCCAACATTTATTTGTTCGTGTATAGAAAGTGAATTCTATCAGATCACATCCCATGGTTTATTCATCCGGATGATGCTTTTTCATTTTATTCGGGAGGTGAGCAAGAGAGGACTATTAATTGTTGGGTAATCTTCTTCCATTAAAATAATTTGATACATGCTCACCATCATTCATTGTCGATGCTCGCTCAGTCCTGTATAGAGCCACGGGTGGCTGGAGCAAATCCCGGCAGACAGAGGGCGAAAGACGGGGCTATACCCAGGATGTGACGCCAGTACATTTACTGAGCAGGCCAATTAACCTAAGCAGCAGCGTGTTTTTGGACGGTGGGAGGAAACCGTAGTACCCAACAGAAACCCACGCGGGCATGGGGACCTTCTTGCTGTGAGACAGCAGCGCTACTCACTGTGCCACCAACTAAATGCGTTTAAATTTTAACTAGCATTTGAAACCATGTATTATCTAAATATTTTAGAGTAGCACGTTATCAAAGTCATTTATTTTCCTCGCCAGACTGTTTTTTTATGTATAGCAGTACTCTAATACCTCACTGGAATCGAACAACCATAATCTTTATTTATGCGCTGATTTTATACCAGTTATATGCAGGAATTTTCTATTAAAAAAACGTATATAATCTTCTTAAAAAAAGGCCCTGTGAATTACTATGGTTTGAACAATATTGAATCGTTGCCTTTTACAAAACCTAACATATCTGTTAGATGGCTTTACATTTTAACCCGTCATTGGCTGTGAGTGGTGTTGTTAAAGTGCAGACAACACAAAGATCCGTGTCCCATACATCCGTATGAGGTGCAGCGTTGCAACAGATGCAGCATAGGCAAAGCATTGTCCCTCTTGAGCGAATGTCACATCTGAATGCATGGCGGAGTCTGTGTCAGATGTAACCTCTGCCCCGTCCCTGCCTGGATACGACTGCTCATTAGTCAAAGCATTCTTCTCCAGAACAGACCCCCCCCTCTACAGCCCCTTTCTGCAGACACGCTTGTTAGAGATGCAAAGTTGGAGCAAAGAAAGGCAAGTGTGGGAATTAGAGGGGAGAGTGAGGATTAGAAGGTGTGTCGGGTGGGGAGAGGGGGGCGGAGAGAGCGGGTCAAGAGAGGAGGGTGGGCAAGGGGGCGTGAGGTGGCTTTGTGAAGGCAACGCTTCTGCGGGCTGCGCAGATTTCCCACTCGGGACCTCACGTTCGGTCATGCATTCTGCTTTGTGATTCTATTTGGCACCAGTCCTCTTAATTCTCATGCGTGTTAGCTTTATATTTACTCTATTGTTTGTTGACATGCCGTTCTCTGCGCAGCGCTTTGTGACCCTCGGGTGAAAAGCGCTCGAGAAATACAATTATTATTATATTACTGGAGTTTGCATGCGGAATGCCAACGCAGCTAACAAGCCATTTATTTGTTTGTCCATCTGTTTATTTTGGTGGTAGATCAATAGACTAAATAACATTAGGCTGTGGATGCAAGGCTGTACACACACGCACACTAAACAATAAATTACAACAATTATTTAAATATACAGCTTTTTTTTCATTCGCTGCTCAATGGAGGCATCTCCAGACTGGGTCAGTTACGGACGTCATCTGGACATACTTCGCCACATTGGTCAGTGTGGGTTGGTGAAGGACCCGAGTGCAATGCAGATAACGCCGTGACCCAGAATTGAAATCGAGCGAGCGCGTTCATAGGGCATTGCAAAAACCGCCGCACTACCAGAATACGGTGACATCAACATCGTCAGCTGTGGTCAGCCCACTGCTGGATGGTGGCCTCCCCAAGCCACCGCCATCTCTCGCGATGCTGCAATGATGTTATGAAATCCATCACACAGACATTCAACTGCACGCCTATATAAATCATCTCACACCTCTAATCCATTTGTCATGTTGTGTCTTTCGTTAATAGGCAATTAATCATAATAATATTTATAAACCATGGTTGTTTTTTTTTTGCACAATTGTTGCAATTGTTAGTCTAATGTGTCATTGTACACACACACACACACACAAAAACTCAGCACCTCATCCTGGAAGGGAATGTATCTCATCTCATCTCATTATCTGAAACCGCTTAATCCTATATAGGGTC
>JAZEWT010000002.1:3268230-3280501 GCA_036362905.1 Mordacia mordax
TGCCGCTGTTGCCCGCGTTGATGTTCTTGTTGTTGTTGTTGTTTGTGTTGTCGCGGTTGTTGATATTGTTGCTCGCATTGTGGTTGCTTGCGGTGTCACTGCGCTCGCTCTTGGTGTTGCTTTCGTTGCCAATGCCGTTGCGCCCGTTGTCGATGCCAATGCTGCCGCCGCCGTCGGCGACGACGCCGTTGTTGTTGCCGACGCCGCCGTTGTTGTTGCCGACGCCGTCGGCCGTTGCCGGCGCCGTCGCCCCAATCGCGAACGCCAACGCCGCCGGTGCCCGCCCCGCAGCTGCACTCCGACTCTGACAAGGGCGACGGCTCGGTCAAGTACATCCTGTCGGGCGACGGCGCGGGCACGCTGTTCGTGGTGGACGACCGCACGGGTGACGTGCACGCCACGCGGCGGCTCGACCGCGAGGAGCAGGCCTACTACACGCTCACGGCGCAGGCCATCGACCGCCGCACGGGCCACCCCATGGAGCCGCCCTCGGAGTTCATCGTCAAGGTGCAGGACGTCAACGACAACGAGCCTCGCTTCCTCGAGGGGCCCTACCGCGCCTCGGTGCCCGAGATGTCCAAAGTCGGTAGGTTGGCGCGGGTCTCGGGCGAGTGTCTGAAGTTGTCTCCGTCTCATTGCTGCGAGTGGTTCTCTCGTCATCTCATGTGACGGTCAGAAACCGCTTAGTCCTGTACAGGGTCGCGGTGAGCCCCGGAGCCTATCCCCGCAGACACGGGGCGCAAGGCATGGATATACCAACAATGGGACGCCAGTCAATCACCGGGCACTGCGGGCAATTTGGTCTGCAAGGAAATTAACCTATGCAGCAGCGTGTTTTTTGGACTGTGGGAGGAAACCGGAGTGCCCGGCGAAAACCCACGCGCGCACAGGGAGAGAACTCGCAAACTCCACACAGAAAGGCACCCGAGCCGAGACTCGAACCCAGGACCTTCTTGTTGTGAGGCGACAGCGCTGCCCACTGGGCCACGGTGCCGCCCTTTTTGAAGAGTGATAATATCGTGGGTGGAGTGAGAAGTCTGTATATTCCGTATATTTGGAAGGGGACAGCAGTTGGGTGGTGGGGGGGGGAGGGAGGAGGTGGCAGGTCAGGGGGAGGAAATGCAATGAGTGTTTTCATTATTTTAACTTTCACATAGAACAGTTGGCACACTCCGATACAATCTCAACGACCTGGATTTTATTCCCGGACATGTCCAAAATTGGTAGCGCTTCATATCTCAGCATGACCTGGGTCATCCCTTGGGTCACCCAGGACCGCAGTGATATGTGGTCTGTGTCACAATGTAACAACAGGGGAAACAAAAGCAACCGGTCCTTTGTGGCGCGCATCACACTTCCCCTTCGTTTCATTTTCTGTTCTGCAATTATTCACTCAACTCTTGCCCCAGAAATGGCAATACATGAAGGTGTGCTCACAGACAACAGGGAGGCCCGACCTTTCCTTGCATGCGTGTCACGCGATCCCTTATGTCGCATATTGCTCCTGTCTCAGCAGTACATGAAGCTGAACACATAGCTTTAGTCTCTTCGTCGTGTTTCTTGCCCACCCCACACCCCGCTCCATCCCCCCACTCCCAGCTATGGTCAGACTCAACACGTCGCTCGAATACGCTTAAAGGTTACAGTCACACATTTGTCATGCTCACCATCTCCTTAGATTCACCGAAGTAGGAAACTGCAGATGAGCAGGCAGGCAGCCAGATTCGGCGATGAGAATTTCCCAAACTCTTCAGCCCTAAATTAGGGATGGTTGGCCGACGCCAATAATGTCTGATTATACATGTGGGAGAGCCCGACATCCGCGAGGGGGTTAACGCTGAATCCCCATACGGATGGAAAGGGAAGGAAATCAATCCGTGTGCTATAGCACCACCTCCAGGCAAGTCAGAATATGGTGATTTTAACGCTCACGCAAAGCGCCTTTCACAAGATTGTGTGTTGCTGCACCAACCCTCTGTGCCTTCACAGTGCTTGGCGTAGAGGCCACGAGCATAGCCACTACCGCCCGACTTTAAATCTGAGTTAAGTGGACGGTGACATCGTTAAGCAATTGCCATCACGTTTGGTAGATTTAACATATCGATATTTTGAAGCGACTGAAATTACAATTATGAAATAAAATCAACATAGCCCTTTTGTAATGTCTTACAAATCACTTCTCAAGTACAGCACCTACCGGTCGTCGATTAATCAACCTGCCATCATGCGCCGTCGTATTAATCCACCGCGTCCGTGTGTTTTTGATCTACTTACAACTTGATGAATTAGCCACGCTCTCTTCCTCCTTCAACAGATCGGGCAGACAATTATGGACGCCTTGGCGTGAAGTCGAGCAATGGGGGCCCGCGTGATTGGCTGGGCATTCCCTGGTGGGGCGGAGCGAACGGTAGAACTAATCCATCAACGGCTGTTCGATTCGAGGTGCCAACGTCCGCCCTCAAACGTTGGCACGTTGGCAAGTGACGCAGTTCCCCGCAATTGTACGCAGCGTTGTACTTAGTCACTCCGTTAGACACGACCATCCATTTAATTAGCGGATAATTTACACATTCTCTGCTTTTCACAGCTCTTTCTGGTGCGTCTGGAGCTGTGATATTCAGGACCTCAATATATTATGGGAACACAATAGAGTTTTTTTCTCTCTCTCTCTCTCTCTAAAAAGATGGAGGGTAATGAGTCAATTCAGCTCCCCTGGTATTAACTGCAAAGTCTCTCTCAGTCTTCGACCTAATTAGCCATAGGGAGGTGGCGTGGTAGTGCAGTGATGAGTGCACTGCGCTATGAACCGGCCCGCCTAACTTCACATTCGCAAGTTGCAAGCGATGCTCTGGTGTAGGTTTTCACGGCTCGTTACACGGTGACTACTTACCAGAGCTGTCCTTTCGAGATGGTCCTGCAGTGCGCTCGACACGGCCATCCCGAAACAACAGCTTTTGGGAAGCATGGAATGACCGAAACCCCACTCCTGAGCACCCACCAACCCGCAGTGACCGGCATGGTTAGTTGTGGTGAAACAGCCTCATGGTAAAAAGTCAATGGGCAAGACTGTCATCAGTTGACCAGAAAAGACCTGAGGAGAATCGCAATTCTGAATTGGCGAGACGATCGAGCTTACACGTGTTGAGACCACACCGAGACAGAAATAACTCAACAGTAATTCTTATGGGCGGTGCGGTGGCACAGTGAGTATCGCTGTCGCCTCACATCAAGAAGGACCCGGGTTCGATTGCCAGCTCGGGTACCTCTCTGTGTGGAGTTTGCGTGTCCTCGCCGTGTCCGCGTGGGTTTTTGCCGGATACTCCTGTTTCCTCCCACCGTTCAAAGGTATGCTGCTGCCTAGGTTAATTAGCCAGCTGGGTAAATTGCCCTACGATGTGCTGGCGTCACATGCTGGGTGTTCCCCGGCCTTGCACCCTCTATCTGCCGAGATAGGCTCTGGCCCCCCGCTGCCCTGCACAGGATAAAGCAGGTATTGATAATAATGATGAAAAACTCTTTATTGTCCAAGTGATGGAGGACGGAATCGTCCTCACTCTGCTGAGTCCTCCAGAGAGAACTCCCCAAGGATCACCATTCGTCCCCCTTCTCCTCCTCCACCCATTACACGTTGTGTGCAGTGCATGGTGCTGGGTCGCCTCAGTACTCCACCTCAATGCCATACATTGACTACTGTCCCCAATGCCCCCAATGTCCCCAATCTCCCCCAATATCCCCAGCGTCCCCAATGTCCCCAACACGCGCGTTTCAATGCTCTGTGTGAGCCACAAGAGGCATTAAACGCCATAGTGCCTTTAACAAAAATATTCTGTGAAAATGAGCAGCTTGTCAATTGCGGTCAGTTTAGTCCTAAGTATAATCTCATCTCATTGTCAGAAACCGCTTAGTCCTGTACAGGGTCGCGGTGAGCTGGAGCCTATCCCGGCAGACACAGGGCACAAGGCAGGGATATATCCACGATGGGACGACAGTCCATCACCAGGCACTGCGGGCAATTTAGTCTGCAAGCCAAATAACCTATGCGGCAGCATGTTTTTTCGGACTGTGGGAGGAAACCGGAGCACCCGGCGAAAACCCACGCAGACACGGGGAGAGAACTCGCAAACTCCACACAGAAAGGCACCCGAGCCGAGATTCGAACCTGGGACCTTCTTGCTGTGAGGCGACAGCGCTACCCACTGGGCCACCGCGCCACCCCCTAAGGATAATAATAATAATAATTGCATTTATAGAGCGCTTTTCACCCGAAGATCACAAATCAACAGCAGCAACATATTTTTTTTCTTGGGTTTTTAAAAATTTACTCAGCGTTGCAGAACAACGAGCAAAACACGATCACACCTTCAACTACAATCTTAAAACGCATAATTATCAGTGAATATAATACATACGTTGGGAATGGTCTAATTCGACATTTATTGTGTAATAATAACAATAGCACTTGTCGAGCGCTCATCACCCAAGGGCCACAAAGTGCTACACAGAGCCGCCGAAAGAATGGCCACATCAACAACGAGACACGTACGGCAAATCAGCAACAACGGTTTTTTTTTAGAGTTTTTGTTTTTGAATACGTGACACTGTTTATTCAAAAATAGTTACATTAAGCTTTGAAGAGCATACTGTGCTATTTCATGTGCATTGTGTGCTGGTTATAAATACATCCATTATCTCTGGCCCGAGCTGCCAAGGATTGTTTTCACCTTAAATTGAAACGAGCGTGTCACAGCGTGACTGTAAGCCAATAAGTAGACACGTGCGGCTTAGTTAAACAAAAAATATTACTTCCAGAGCGAGACTGCAAATGTGGACCAAATGCCGATTGATGCCGTGTGGTATGGTCTTTCCTGTAAGGACATTGCCATTTATTTAACTCACGGGCTTTTTTTTGTGTAGTGAAGTGATAAAACTCTTGTTTCGCCAGCGTGCGGAGGCAGGGAGGAAACGGCACGGAGGAAACGGCACAAGCAGCAAGCATTTGCTCTCTTAGCTGTTTGGACTGCGTCAAAAAAAAAATTGCCCGTAATCTGTTAGTCTGGATTAAAAGCCACACGCGAGATAGTGTTTTGTTTGTGAGCGCGGCCGGCTGAACTAAGCTGCATGTTAGAAGGAAATCCAGGTATCATCCCTTGCAGTGGCAGCTGTAATTGAATGCTGTTCTGAACTTGATTTTATCGGCGTTGACGCTCTGATGTGGAACTAAGCCCCTGATGAGGTCATAGAGGTGATCTGACTTAACAACAACAAAAAAAGACCCCGAACGGAACGAATGTCGTGTATGACGCGCACTGTGTAGTCGTATGGAGGCGTGAGACCTGCTTTCCGTACACCTTGGTTCACGCCGCATTAAAACGTCCATTCACTGAGTTCCTTCGCAGGGTTTGAATTTACGTTGGCGTGCACAGTCTTGGCAAGCGTCTGTGAATCGTAACCAAGCCACGTTTTTAAAATCGTACTAATCATCGCAAAGGGTTTTGTTTTCATAATAACGGGGTAAATAAGCAAATTTGTTTAAGTGGCGACTCCCAGGTAGATTGCGCCTAAAATAAAAACCCAGGGAGGACCTCCCCTCGATAAAATGTAATGCGAATGAGTACCCGGTGCTGCACTTAAATACGGTGGCGGCAGGAATCTAGTTAACGCTCTCGTTGCAATCGGTATCAAGCTCCTGCGCCTCTGGTTCTTAAACAAATACGAATTGCACTGCTTTTGGGATGTGTCACACTCTGAGATCTATGGGTGCCTGTTTCTCTTCCCATAATTGTGTTTTCTTAAGTGTCCCCTGTGCCTGAAAGCTTTTTTGGTCAATTTTTAGAAAATCAATTACTGGTCAGCTTTTAGCTTGTAGCCCCTGCCGTGAAGGAACTGCAATGATTAGGGCCCTGGGTTTCCTATACGTGCGTTGTATTTTCTGGCACGCACGCGCGTGCGCGCGCGCTCCATTTATTTGGATACTTTTGGGGCCGGTGCTGAAAATTTGAAAAGTGAAAGCAATTGGTGATGGGCGTGCATCACAGCCCGAGGGACTTATTAGCACTGCTCGCTGAACGATGGCTCTGCGCGTAAACAGTAGATCGGTGTCACCGCGCGTTGCCTCGCCTAAATTTGCGCAAAAAATTTACGCATTTCCGCGCCGTCACTCCTGCCTCATCGTGACACTTTTCAAAGTGTCTGAGTTTGACTGGGAGCGCCTGTCGGCTTTGAAATTTCGAAATTGATTACGGGGAGAGCAAAAAATAATTCAACCGCACGCCGTTGCGGAGAGCGACCCTGCATGCTATCGCCGTTGCGGCGAAAGAGCCAAAACAGTTTTTCGGAACATTGATATGAAATGAAAAGGGGAAGAAACAAAAATGGAGTCGAGCTTTAACGTGAGCGTGGAGGGGGAATGGCATGAATGTGGAATTTAATGGCCCTTGCAGGAACGCCGGTGATCCGAGTCACTGCCACGGACATGGATGACCCGACATACGGCAGCAGCGCTCGTGTCGTCTACAGCCTCCTCGAAGGCCACCCGTACTTCTCCGTGGATCCGTACACCGGTGAGAAGCACCGTACTGCAGTTCTGTGCCCTCAGACCAGCAGAGTGCCCGCCCCACGGGGGTGATCCCCGTTCCAAGCGCGTAACACGTTCTTCGGTCGTCAGGACAAGCGTGGCAGAGTGGCTTGAGGGTTGATGATACTTGTGGACATGTGGAAAATAACAGTGGATGTTTGTTAGAAGAGTAACCCATGAGTGGAAAATAAAGCCTCGGTGTTCTGTCGATAGCATGTGTCCTAATGAAGGATTGGAACCCGATACCCTCAGCGCGGATATATATATAGATACAAACACTTGCTCCATCATATGTACAGAACTATAGGGAATATATAGGGAGAAAAACAAAGAATTGAAAGGTTTGAAAATTAACTTTTTTTATGGATTTGTAAAAATATTTTGTCCATTATTATTGTCACATGTTTGAATCCGGGCAGGAATATTACGGTGAACCCTGTTGAAGATGTCAGCCGTTACTTCAGAACAAGCCACCCTATGGTTCTACTTACACGGGACAGCCAGTAGCCTTCAAAAGCCTCGTAGTCAAAACGTCAGCTCCCGTCTGAGTCATACACACGGGGTGTGCAGTTGTAAAGTATTTGTCTACAGGTTTAAAAAAAAAATGTGGCTCGTGTATGGAATGATGGAATGATTCATTTGTTTGACACGATCAAAGAGAAAAAAAACGAATTCGGATTTGCATCCATCCGTCTCGCGTCATCAGTGCACGTCCAACACAGCGGCATTTTACGCACGTTTTTCCCAGGATCGAGGAAGATGGAGACATTATTTTTTGGTCCGAATTGTACTCCTGATTGTATGACGTTACCATTCCATTATACTAATGACCTTCAAAGCATCTGAAATGTGTTAGATATGTTCGTCCGGAAAAGGTTGTGGCTGCCCAAGTGAAACAGTGGTGAAATGGTTTCTGCTTCCGTCACTGAGGAAAGGAGTATTAAGTAAAATGACATACAAAAAATTGGCAGAGAAATTAAATTAAACCCAAATAGCAACGATTTATCGATGACTGTATTTGGGTCAACACAAAGCACCCACGTTATATTTCTTGCACGTGAAAAAAAAACATTTAAGCAAATCACCTACTTTACTTAGCCTTGCTGCAAAATGAATTACCTTACCATCGTAATTTGATGAAGGTTTGTTAAATGTAAATTATGTTTCTTAAAGCTATGCAGTGTCCTGAAGTGACACGATGTAAGCCAGGGTCACTGTTGTAAAAGAGGCGATGGTGCCTATTACTTTTGTCTCAGTGAGTTAATTGAATCCACAGGTTATATGAAGGTTACCCACAGAATCATGCTGGCGTAGCGTTAGCAGACGCAAAACTTCCACATGCCCGCCGCCACTCAAGGGGACTATGATTTCTTGACTCTGGAAAAATGTTGGGTAGATGTAAGATTTCCATGAGTAGCCTTTGTGACATTAATTGCACATTAGGGCTCCCACCACAGCTGCCACTCGGGCAAATCTGTGACGGGCGCTACCGCTGACCGTTTTATATTTTACTATCCTCGCAATGAGCCAAGGAGATGTGACGGATGACAGCGCAGCAGAGGGGACCGAAAAGAAATATTGAAATTATTTCAGGAGCCTTACAAATGTAACCTTTGGCTC
The DNA here is from genome assembly GCA_036362905.1 of Mordacia mordax. NCBI lineage: Eukaryota > Metazoa > Chordata > Hyperoartia > Petromyzontiformes > Petromyzontidae > Mordacia > Mordacia mordax. Next base: position 3,276,425 of record JAZEWT010000002.1, read on the forward strand.
GGCGTGTGGAGGGTTTGTGGTGACAGAGGGCTCGAGGGTGCACAGTGCGGTCTGTGATGCTCGCTCTCCCCGCGCAAGGCTCGCTTGTAAGTGGCAATTTCAGGTTGTGTAGCGCCATCGTCTCTTCCTCCAACGTGGAGCAGTGGGGATGAGATTCGGGTGCAATCGCTGTCGTGCAGTGGACGACGGGAAGGCCCTTTTCCCTGGCCACTGGCGGTGCAGTGTTTGAATGCCTAATGCGAAAGCTGTGTCAATCATCCCGCGGATGTGATCTCGTTTGGGCGGTGCAGCGGTGGAGCCGGCGTTTTGCATTCGAAAGGTTGTGAACTAAAATGCCAGTTTGGGGGTCGAATCAGAGATTCATCTGTCCTGGGGGCTCATTACAAAAAAAGCGCCAAGATCTTGGGACGTGAGCAGCAGTTGTCCGATGGAAAATTGTATTTATTTTACAGGAAAGTAGACTTTCCACCAATGGCTCAGGGCTGTAAACACGAGACGAGAACCACCACACAGTCAATTGAGCAGGCAACGACGGCGAGCTCCACACTCGAGCGTAACCTTTGGAGTTCCGCAGCTTTGGAAGAGAACAAAAATAGAATGAAACCGCAGTTGGCGCTTCCGTCCCTCATTGCATTCCTCGGGAGCGCCCGGGAAAAGAACGAGCCGACGCGCGTTTCATTCCTCCGTCGACCGTTGATCACAATGTCGGGCGGCGCGCGCCCTGCCCTGGCCGCATCCCCAGGCGAGATCCTCACGGCGCTGCCCAACATGGACCGCGAGGCGCGGGAGGAGTACCGCGTCGTGATCCAGGGCAAGGACATGGGCGGCCACCAGGGCGGCATGAGCGGCACCACCACCGTCACCATCTCGCTGTCCGACGTCAACGACAACCCGCCCAAGTTTGCCCGCAGTGAGTTCGATCGCCGCGTGCCGTGCGACGACCGGTAAATGCGCAGCCCCTGCAATTGCTCGCTCCACACCACTGCTGGCCGAAGGGCCTCTGCTCGAGGGTGTGCGGAGGTGGCTGTTTTGGGGGACACGTCCACGCCGGCCGGACGTCTTCGAAGCGGATGGAGTTACCCACGCTCTACCCCACCAAATGCAACTTGCTAACCGAACTGGCCGTGGCTGAACTGATTTTACATTTTAGAGTGGATAGCGGCAGGGAGGGATTGTTTTGTTTCAACTCACCCACTGGAGACCGAGCTGTGGGGTCTGGCTTGGCAGTTCAGCACGGGCGCTATTGCTTGTTTGCACACGTGTGTTTATTCGGTATGTGTGAAGCGGTCGCATGGTACTTAGCGCCCTTCACTTTAAACGTGGTATCCACGGCTTGAATCCCTTCCACAGCTGCTACTATCAGTGGAAAATTATATCCGAACCGTTTGTGGGTATCCCTTAGGTTGACTCGGCCGAGAATTCTTACCCAGACCAGTCTGTAAATGCCACTGATTTTGTTGTGAGTGAACATAAAATAAGTCACACGATTCCTCTCTCTATAGATATTCTAATTTTAGTTTTTCTGACTCAGTAAATGTACGACATTGAAAACTTGACGAAATGACTTTGGAAGGTATAAACCTGTCCTGCTGACTTGCAGAAACATCCTTAGCGTGGACAGCATGTTGTGTGCGCGGCACACACATGTACCTGGAGAAGCGTGAGTGTGAGACTCAGCGCTAGAGAGATAAAGGAAGATTGACACTGTCGGTCTCGACTCTCTCGTGCCCCGCGCCGGTCTGCAAGGCGGTCGCTAAGAGCAATTGCCTCCAAGCTGTAAACATCTAAGCGCAGATCTTTATGTTTCCAATGCAGATCACCTACCGCTGCCCACCCAAACAATGAAATGATCAGGCAATGGTAATGATTTGATCCATTAGCTGATGCGTTCTTGCGCTTTGTTACAGTCTTGTTTGTGGTTATTGTTTCTTGTTGTGTGAAGCATCCATACAGATGTAAAAAAAAAGGACATGAGGTTTTACCATTTCTGGCAATTATACAAGAAACAAAGATCTTATAACAACAAATAGACACCTTTTACAAAGTGTCAAGTTACGACTGAGAACTAGGCTACAAATAAAGCCGTTTCTTGTGAGGGGGCAAACAATGTCAAGGACAGTGCATACATTATGATTGCTTCGAAAAGCTGCTCTCTCGGGACAGCCGCGTCGATGGCTCTCTCTCCTCTCCTCGCGACGTTTCGCCTCCTCACACGTTAGAGGCGCCTGCATCGAGCCGTGAAAACCTACATCATGACAGTGCATACATTATCAAAGCATTTTGTTTGCAGATTTTGCCACATCCGTGTTTATTACAAACTTAGCACTTTGTTAAATGTGTCTATTTGGTGTTTTAAGATCTGGTCAAACCTTTTCTCTTTTTTGCATGTTTGTCCTGGCAAAAAAAAAGGTAATTGTAGAACACACATACAGATTTCTATAATGATTATAGTTAATTATTGTTAATTTGTTCTCTCCATTAGCCAATGCATAACATTATCATCGCATTTACATAGCTTAAAATAAATTCGCCATTGTTTAAAATAGATTGGATAATTGTATCCTGAGCTTAATTATAAATATGGAATATATGAAAAGGTGAATCGCTTAATGCCTGGTTTGCAGAGGCTCACATTTCAAGTCTGATGGGGATGGCTCACATTGGCTTAAATCACGACGATTGCAATCTTTCCTGATGTGAAGCTTAATTGCTCTCATCAGATCATTTGGAGAGCTTTTGAACTGAGCTTGTTGGAATAATATTCCGATACACAGTCAGTGCACCAATCATTCAATTCAATTAAATGTAAACAATCTGATTAGGTTTGCTTCGGGTACAACTCATTCTTCAAGTGTAGATATCTCTGTGTAATTATACATTTGTAAAGACTCAGAGATGGCGTCGAACTTGAAGGTATTTAATAGAGGAACGTTCAGGAACACCGTCTGCTGCAGTAATCTTTAAGACCTTAACCCCAGGGATATAACAACGATCAGGGTTATTTGGCGCAATAACTGTAGTGACTACTTGGGCATAGCAGGTTCCATCCACATCAGATTCCATCCACTGCAGGTCTCTATCTACTGCAGGACCCGTAGCTATCCCGACAGAGCTTGTCACCAAGGGTCCAGCCTCCCGTCCGGCGTCTCCCTGAACAGACTCCCCTGGCCCCTGCCCCAGGGTCCTCCCCTATCCCTACTTTGGGCCACCTGACGTTGGCCTTGGCCAATCGTGATCCCTTATTCTGCGTGCATTCGGGGACCAATGAGAAACATTTGCTGGAATTGAGTTGAAAGGGGTGGGGACAACTGGCAAACTATCCGAGTATCAAGAGGCCTCTACCAGGCCCTGTTTGAAGGTCGTTAAACATTTATTACATGGAAAGGGCATACGAATTTCCTTGTCTGACTCATTGTGATATGTATTTTGTTACTCTCCTATTGCAATATCAGCATGGATAGTCTGTCCTTGTAAATGGTTTTCATTATATATAAATATAATTTTACATTTTTTGTCTTTTTTTGGAGCCAGGATGATGGCATCACATTCCACAGTAATCAAATCCCTTTGCAATGACTACAAAGCCCAGACAATAATGGTATTCGATATCCATTTGTCTTATTCAGCATCTGATCAATGGCTTGTATGTGTGTCCCAAAGTTATTCACGGCAATATTAAAACATGTTTTCAGAAATATGGATTGGAAAAAAACAAAAGCAAAAGCATACATGGAGAAGTTATTAGCCATCTCAGATTTTCTGATGACAACAGTGATAAAATAAACCTGCGGAAATGAATTTTATACAGTTTGTTACAGAAACTCACTAAATAACGCTGCAAAGTTGGGCGCAAAATAAATTAGAAAAGAATTGTGAACAAGTCTGCTGATGAAAATGAAGCTCATTGCTTAATAACTGGAAAGCACATGCGGCTATGTTTGTCTGGTGATTATTATTGAAGGTCAACTGGCATCGGAATAATAATAATTGCGCTTCTGGAGCGCTTTTCACCCGAGGGTCACAAAGCGCTGCACAGAGCTGAAGAGAGAACGATATGTCAGCAACAACAACGACGAC
>JAZEWT010000002.1:3317737-3330168 GCA_036362905.1 Mordacia mordax
GAGAGGTGTGAGCGTCCCCGCAGCTGTGGCTCCACTGCGGCCTTCATCGGTCGGCTGCGCCACCCGGCGCACGCCGCGACACCGCGGTGCCGAGGGCTCTGCGTTCCATCGAAGCACGTGGGCAGAGACGGGCGTCGAGCGACATTTTCAGATGTTCCCTGCACGTGGCGATTTCGTTACCCAAACCGTGGCCGCGGGTCCTATTAACAGAGAGAGAGAGACAGCCCATCATTTACATAGCGGTGCCTGCGTGCCAATAAAACGTGGATAAGCACGCCGTGCTGGAGCAAACAATGGGAGATCGTTAGGCTGAACAGCGTCAGCCGCTCTAGAATTGGCCCTTCGTCAAGTTGGATTTTCTGTCTTACAATTTCGGTGGCTTGTGTCCTCACCCGCCATCTCGACAGCGTTCTTGTTTGCGCACGAGAGTGTGTTTCCAGCACACCGACGCGATTTGCACGAAACGGCCTGCGAGGCAATGAAAGGAGACCAAACCGAAGCGAATGAGATTGGCGGTGCGAAACTTAACGTGGCTGCGCTCAGTGCTGCGCTCTGCGCTGCGCCGGGGGGGGGGGCTGAGCTGGCGCCGAGCAGAGGGCCTCCGTAACGGGGAGTGGCGGAGGCGTCCAGCTCGCTCCACGCGTCTCCCCCACCCCCCCCATCCTCCCCGTACCACCGCTTAACGCGCGGACAGGTTCGCGCCCATACACGAGGAAAATAAATGACGAGAAAGCGACAGCTCTCTGTGCATTACACGGTTTTCATGACATTTGAACAAAAAAGTACGGGTTTTTATTTTGGGTTTGGCTTAGGCTGTAGGTGTCCGAATATATAGCGGAATTCAATTAAACTCTGAGAGCAGTTTTCTAGGTACACAGTGCATGTACATTGAACTTACAAGGTAGAAGATGCCGTTTTTCTGCTTAGGGGGCTTCAGTTATTTTACTCGTCTGTATAATGGAAATTCACTGGGTGGGGAGCGGGATGGGGTTGGCAGGGAGCCTTTGGGGATCTGGGGGCGGGGGATGGGGGTTAAGGCGGTAAGAGGAGAGTGCGGGGAGGGAGTGTGGAGTTGGTACCACGCAGCACCGAACCAAGGATTCCAGCGGGAAATTGCAGTTGAAATTGGGAAAGAGTCAAAGCAAGGAGCCAGGGTTAGGATCGTAAAAAATAATAGATATAAAAACACCAGCAGGGAATCGGCACGCGAACGAAATACATTTTTAATAAAGCAGAGAAAGGGAGACTAACAACGGTGCCATGTAATAGTAAAACACACGAAAAAAGGCAACAAACCAACAACACAACAGAGAGAACAAAAATTGAAGGCATTCATGTGTCGAGTTTGATTTACATCCAAAACAGCATGGCCAGGAACCTAGGTGCGTGTGTTTGGAGCCAAAGAAACCACTAAACGCCCGTCACAATTACGCAGCCACACATTTATGTGCCCCCGCTGCAGAACACAGGAGGTGATGTATTTAGTTCACCGTGGCTAGATAGTGCTCTGCAAAGCCACTACTTTTGGGGGGTTTCTCTTCTTTTTGTGTTTTTTTTTGTAATACTATCGTTATCTGTGATTATTTATACACACAAATAAAAAAAAGCTGCATTTGCACACTAAAAATGTATATATCGTGGCGTGTGCTGTTGATTTCATTGAAGCTGCGTTCTCCGTGATTGGCTGCTTGTCATTGTTTAAGCCATCCTGCCATAAACGTTCCAAACTCCGTGAATATTCCGAGTATTTCCCAGCGTGTCTGTGGCAGCTTGGCACGTGTGTGCGTTCATGCTCACAACAACGAGCGGAGCGCGGGGCGGCTAAAACACAGAGCAAGTTTGCAGCGTATGGAGCACTGGTGGTGCCTGTGCCGGTCATGTCGCTCATAAAACCCATTCCACATGGGTCTGTCCTCCCAACGAGCCTTCGACGCGTCACGTGGCCTCACAGTGCATCTGGCCTGGCACAGGTAGCGTGGTGACGTCGCTACCACTTAGCGGTGAATGGCGGTTGTTACGCACGGGGAGCGGTGGTGCAGCGGTTAATGCACCGCGTCACAAACGCGGCCCACCTCGTTCAGGTCCTGATTAATCTGAACCCGTCTTGAGTCAGGTCGAGTCAGCCTCACGTGAGTACGCGGTGCGGTGCAATAACGTCATCAGTGGAGGGAGACAACGGCGGCCGCGTGTGGTGCTGGCTACCCACTCCCTCGTGTGCTGTACGAGCCTTTATGGTGCTCGCCAACAGCACTTGCCTGTTAAGGCATTCGGCGAATCTTCTTATTTATGCATTAATCATGTGTCTACATTATTCTGTATTGATCTGCCCACACAACATAGGAATTCCGCAAGGTATAAACAACCCCAGCTAAAGGCTTATGTAATATTCCCCGACAATGTGGAGCGATGTGAAGTGAATGTGAGCGTGCCTGCAATTATTATTATTATTTGTTATGAATATTAAAGAAGAGAGTTTTAATCAGCACATTTCACCCACGGCGATGCGGATGAGAAACACGACAAGTGAAGACGTTTTAATCAAAAAGATAATTGTGCACAAAGCGTTGAGAGATCCAGACTCGGGACTATACCGAGGCAACGACCACGTCGTGGTTTAAGCGAACATGCCGAGGTTTAAAGCCGTGGCGAGAAAGGGCAGATGGCTGAGTGCGAATAGTATCATCAGAATGTCAGCCAAAGGAGGGAAGTTAGTTGTGAAGGCACGCCCGTCACAAACATAGAGTGATGAAGCCAGAGAATCAGCAGGCGATGGCTGGATTGTTACATCGCAGGAGCCTTTCTGTGCGCAGTGTGTGTGTTCTCCCGCTGTTCTGCGCGGGGTTCCTCTGGGTTCTCCGGTTTCCGCCTACGACAAAAAAAAACACACTCATTAATTGGCCGATACCATCATAATACACAGAGACGCACTGCCTGTCAAGTAGGCGCTAGCTGTCAGCATCTCGTTGAAAATATAGTTACGTATATTTTTTGTGTCAAAATACGTATTATTTTTTTATTTAACATTCGTGGAAAGCTCGTTAATGTGCAATAGACACATATTTCATCAAGTGAGTTTATTCACTCCACAGCGATAGATTAGTTGAATGTGATGATGTTGAAACAATTGTTACACGAAAACATTAACAACACTCTTAACTTATTAGCCGAGGCACGCCGGGCACACGGTCATCGGTTCGATTTCCCGGTGCATTCGATTCATTATCAGTACCCGCTTAATCCTGTACAGGGTCGCGGTGGGCCAGAGCCTATCCCGGCAGACACAGGGCGCAAGGCGGGGCTCTGTCCAGGATATGACACTGGTACATCGTCGGGGACAATTTACTCAGCAGGACAATTAACCTAGGCAGCAGCGTGTCTTTTGACGGCGGGGGGAAACCGGAGTACCTGGCGAAAACCCACGCGGACACGGGGAGGGAGTAAACACACAAACTCCACACAGAAAGTCACCCGCACCAAGAACCGAACCCGGGTCCTTCTTGCTGTGGGGCGGCAGCGCTGCTCACTGCGCAGCCACCGCGCCACCCTTAAACATTCGTTAACTTTCTTCAATGTTCCTCGGCCCTCCTGACCTTCCTACCGACCCTCCTCCCGACCCCGTACGCAACCTCCCGCATCGCGAATCCACTCAGCAGTGTCAATGTGCTCCACCACAATCTATGGTGCTGTCGGATGGAGTAGAGCGTGGGCACTGTTCGGAGCTTGCAAGATGCCTGACCGCGTGGAAGACGAAGCAAACATCACCGATGGAGGAATTCTTTAGAGCAGGCGTTCTCAAACTTGTGCACACTTTGCCCACCTGGCCATGGTCTCCACGCACCACTAGGTGGCGCTCACGGCCCACTGATGGGTCGCGACCGACCGGTTGAGAAGAGCGGCTCTCTTGGCAGCTGCCTCCAGCTTAGTCCAGTCCGCCAGCCAGTGGTGTTAAGTCAAGACATTGCAGGGCAGCGCCTTTGTATCACAATAACGAGCGCAATGACGTGTATTGGTAGGTCGGTAAAGCAGATGTCAGAGGCAGTTTGACATTTGCGGAGTAAAGGGCAGAAGAGGGGCCACGTGCGGAGATGATGTCACCACGTGGTTATCCCTGAGCGGCCGACCGGGTAACGCCTATGTGTGGTGTGATTTTGAAACGCAGCACGATTCGCACACCTCGATTGTAAATAGTAGAGTGAATACGCAAGGCTGGTGCTAATTACGGTTGGTGAGTGATATTTCATCTTCAGCTCATTGTCAGAACCACTTATTCCTGTACAGGGTTGCGATGAGCCGAAGTCTATCCCGGCAGACGCAGGGCGCAAGGCAGGGATATACCGACGATGGGACGCCAGTTCATCACCGGGCACTGAGGGCAATTTAGTCTGCAAGCCATTTGACCTATGCAGCAGCATGTTTTTTGGACTGTGGGAGGAAATCGGAGTGCCCGGCGAAAACCCAACTCGGACACGGGAAGAACATGCAGTGATTTTAATTCCCCTTAATTCATGACCTTGTTTGGTTCAACGACGTAAACGCTCCTCAGGTTAAAACTCATCTCATCTCATCTCATTATCTGAAACCGCTTAATCCTATATAGGGTCACGGTGAAGCCGGAGCCTATCCCGGAAACACAGGGCGTAAGGCAGGAATACACCCGACGACGGGACGCCGGTCCATCGCCGGGCTCAGGTTAAAACATTCATTGGAATTCGAGGAGTGGTCTCGGGGTAATTCTGCACGCACGCGTACAAAGATATTTCTTAGATGTTGCACAATGTTCCCTGTACCTAGCCCGACGACACGCACGGTGCTCAGTGAATGTTCCTGCCGAGAATAAACCCACAAGCGTTTGTGTTTAATGTGGCCCGACGCTGCTGATGAGGCTCGTGAGCTGGAAACTGCTGCGGACTCTCCTCTTCTCTCTCACGGACGCTGCTGGGTAATAAGTAAATAATAAACAACAAACTCGGTCCTGAACGAGCAAGGACAGTGAGACAGTCATTTTCATTTGTTTTAAACACGCTAAAAAAACGACCCTTGCTTATTATGCCCTTAACCGAGAATCCACCTACGATAGTGCATAATATATTTTGTTTATTTATTTAGCATGAGCCCGTCGTTTTTTGCTTTTGTTTATGGTTTTCATGAGCTCACCTCGTTCCCGAGGCCTACCACTCAGCCCCATTGCAAGGTTTCAAAAACGAATGTGATGAAACAACAGCGGAGGTGAAAAATATGCCGGCAGTTAATATTTCACGACGATCGAAAATGGAGCGAGGGGAGACAATCGAACCAGGTATTGTGTGACAGCTCCACCCACTCCTCCACTACCGACACACCTCGATATATATTCTACATTAATAATAGCGGCACTGTGGCCCAGTGGGTAGCGCCGTCGCGTCACAGCAAGAAGGTCCCCGGTTCGAATCTCGGCTCGGGTGCCTTTCTGTGTGGGAGTTTGCATGCTCTCCCCGTGTCCGCGTGGGTTTTCACCGGGCACTCTGTTTTCCTCCCACAGTCTAAAATACATGCTGCTGCATTAGGTTAATTGGCTTACAGACTAAATTGCCCGCATTGCTCGGTGATGGACTGGCGTCCTATCGTGGATATATCCCAGCCTTACGCCCTATGTTTGCCGGGATAGGCTCCGGCTCACCACGACCCTGTACAGGACTAAGCGGTTTCTGACAATCAGGTGAGATTAATAATAGCAGTTGATTTAAATAACGCTGCATATAATCCGGCAAAATTGTAATATTGGTGTGAATAACTAGTCGCTAAGCATTGCACAGATTCAAAAAAAATATTATTTTTTTCGAATTGAAAAGCATATGTGGAAATTTACGAAGCAATTATCAAAAAAACTCGACACTTTAATAACACCGCGGCCTTAAAGAGAAAAGCTATATGTGATGGCTAACGTTTCGAGCACTGGCGTTTCTTCATAGCACATTAGAGACGAATTCTGCTGCGTTTGTGTGCTTTTTTTAAATACGAAACTATACATTAATTTGGCTTCTCAACCGCACACGGAAAAAAAGACGAGGCTTATTATTAGTTTTACATTGTTTGTTTCATAATACGCAGAAATAAACGCAGATGCCATCAACGTGACACGATGTGTGGTAGGGCCATTGTAAATTGCATCACCGCGTACATGTCAGATACTTTCGTTTCCATTAGAAATATAATAATTACTGTTGTGACAAATGTGACTTTCCTTCGTTCAACATAAACACTTAAGCAGACGAGATGCCGCCGCGATTACTCTACCACGCCCATCTATGACCCTGTTGTCAATCCACTGCTGGATGAGAACCTCCCCACACCACGTGGGCCATAGGGGAATCTCGAACCATACTCACAAATCGCTGGTCAATGCGCAGGTACGTGAAGGCAGTCAGAGCGCTATATGCGTGAAAGCAGATGTAATGGCCTGCTACGGACACAGCCAGAGAGTTATTCACAAACACCATTGAATTGCTCTCTATAGCTGCTCCTTCGCGATGTCCGTGTCCATTGCTCCTTCTCTGCTTCCCGACGTTTCACCTTTCACATTGGAGGCATCTTCGGACGTTTCCCAAATCGTTTATTGACGGTTGTTGCCTAAACACGGTCCTCGGACAGCCCCGTGCTGTACAGCCTGATGTCCTGTCATTATACCCGCAGCGTCCCTGCAGGTGTGACCTCGCCCACTACAGGTGTGATTCCACCTTTGCAGGTGTAACCCCGCCCCTGCAGGTGTGATTCCGCCCACTACAAGTGTGATTCCACCCACTGCAGGTGTGACCCCGCCCCCGGCAGGTGTGACTCCGCCCTCTACAGGTGGGACTCCGCCCTCTACAGGTGTAACCCCGCCCCCTACAGGTGTGACTCCGCCCGCCACAGGTGGGACTCCGCCCTTTACAGGTATAACTCCGCCCCCTACAGGCGTAACCCCGCCTCCTGCAGGTATGACTCCGCCCCATACATACAGGTGTAACCCCGCCCTCTACAGGTGTGACTCCACCCTCTACAGGTGTAACCCCGCCCTCTACAGGTGTGACTCCGCCCTTTACAGGTGTGACTCCGCCCAATCCCGAAACTCCGCGTCCTCACCCGCTCCCCCTCTCCTCCCACATGCACCCCAGGCACCTCAGGTCGTATATTGCAGATTTCTGGGACAAGGCGATTCCTGATTGGGCCTCTTCACGGATCTGTTTCATGTGCGGCTGTAAGGTAAGGCTGTAGTACACGCAACCAGGTTAACAGTCGTTCTACAGTTTTACCTGGATTGGCTGCTTGCCGCCCCAAATCCCCTTCCTCCACCTATCTCAATGCTGGACATTCTCGGAGGTGGGACCCATTCTCTTCACGCCATCCTCACCACCTCCACCCACGTGCTTATTGGCTCTGGCTCTGAGCCTCGCTCTTCCGCACCTCCATCATAGAGCGTCTCTTCACCCAGGCGCACATATACGTGGCAACCCCGAGATACCTTGGATTGGGTCACAGTGCACTGGGCTACTACAAAAGTACACACAGAAGCACAGTACAACATTAGACCGCTACGTGGAGTTTTTTGTTTGTTGTTGTTGCGATTTTATATAACTCCCAGCAGGTGCAGTTTCATCAGGAACTCAAGGACCTCACAGCACGAAACGTCGGACATTGTTCTGAACCTGCGGTACCACTCGAAAACGAAGAGCTAAGCAAACCACCCTCGCTTTTCCCACTCGCTCGTTCATTTAGTTACCGATTCACATGGGGTTATGTATGCGTTGCGACTCGCCACTGCTTAGTGCACGGGGCGCTTAGGCAAAACGTAAGTGGAGGCATTGCGAACTAGCGCACGTGTTGGAATTGGTGGAGCAAATGACTCCGGATGGTCAAAGGTGGACGCTCCGTGCATCTTAATGGTCACAGTCGAACCTCGCACGTTCATTATTTTCATTTTATTTTTGTAACTCCCATTGCCATGAAATCCCAAGGAAGCTTGCCTGGAACAGTCTTCAAACAAAATAGCGATACAGACCAGGCCACTTTTTTTTCTTTCGCAAAGATGAGAAATTAAAATTTTAATGAGCGAGAGCCACAGGCTTGAAAAAAAAATGGGCAGCGATCCAGTGAAATGTACATTTTTAAACACATCCCATCACGCCGTGTCCCAGATGATTTTCATCAGGGTTATATTTTTGGTTGCATTATTTTGTTTCGCGTCTAATTTGACGAGGGTTTTATGTTAATGAGAAAAAAGAGCTAGAAGGCTCATTTTTTTAAACTGCGATGCATGCCACTGATACCATATATTTAGAGAATTACGCGCCTCGAGCAATCGGTGATACGGGTGCGTATGTGTGAAAGAGCGTTCACGGGAAGGAAAATCAAACCATCCCAGATGCCGTCAGCTTTAACTGCATTCTATCACTTTCTCTTCTTGATGTTTTCACGTCTCCCAGTGTGTCCGTTTGTGGCAGGTCCCTAAATATTTGACCGATGTTTTCTCGAAGCTTTTATCGCCAGATTTGAGTTTTATCATCGCTTGATTTTCTTTACGAGAGCCAGGATGTGTGGAAAGTCTCCAAATGCGTTTGCTTGCTTTGCTCCAAATGTACCCGTACGTTGTGTCCTAGGTATAAGTTGGACTTTTTCAGCGTATTTTCTGAAGCGCGCTGTCTCGCACTTTTGAAATGTTAAACACGCAACAAAAGCCTACTTACACAGCACGGCTTAACGCATCAGTCCTCTGAAAGAACATGCCCTGTAGCTGCTTTTCAGAGATAAATGATTTATGATTAAAAGGCCTCAGTCACTCCATTATACAGAAAGAAAAACAAATTATATCTTTAAGTTAAAGCTAGATTAAAGTTTTGCTAATTAATGCAGATTGCTGTTTTGAAATATAAAAGACAATTTGTGCAAGTTTGGCTTTGCAGTTGCAAACATGTGCATACACTACTTAAATTCTGCTCCAATACCCCAACCAAGAGAGGGCAAACCGTGTCAACTTGGCAATTGAATTAAACTCTCAAAGATTAAAGACGTTGAACACTGCGCCAAACCGCACGCAGCGCAACCCAAAAAAACAATGCATCGAATATCTCTAATTAGAAAGGATGCAATTTGTGGTAAGGGACATCTCAATACACAGAGGCGTAGAGGCTACAAAATAACATTTGCTATTAGAATTGCTCTCCACATCTGTTCCTTTGCTATTTCATAAAGATTACGCCAGCCAACTTTGACAACGCATCAGCCCAGATTCACCATACGGCAGATAACTAATGACATATGTTGCTTTTCGAGCTGTTTTTATTTAAACCATTATTCTGTCCGCCGACACATTGAACAAGTGTGTTCGCCACCGTACAACTCAAGAGCGATACAAGGTAACAAAAGCAAGTTACGCTTTTACCTACGAACCACTCATCAAGACGCAGGCAAGCTGGCGCAAGGGTCCAGCAAACTGAACCCTCAGAACAAGCAACAAAATAACCGATCGCTCATCTAGCCCGAAGTGACGTGGGACAGTCAGTCGGATAACATGCTTGGGCTAGACTCTCTACAGCTGCATTGCTTCCATCCGTCGCGAGAGGTTAGCGAAGTCGTGGTGGGGTGATCGGGTGAAAAGCGCTCTACAAGTGCAATTATTTTTATCATTATAATCCTCTGGTCCAGGGCGGCTCCACTCGACGGGGTCACTCAGAGGTCGAGCCACGGATTGCAGAGGACGGCGTCGTTCCAGTCGCTGCCCATCTTCTCCCGGATCCAGTCGGTGTAGTGCGAGATCTGCCGCACGAGAGAACGGGAATTTTGTCGAAAGCTCCCCACCTGTGTGCATCTGTTAACGCCGCCACGACGACGATTAAAAAAAAAATTTAATCGCTTTCCTTTGAATATTGCTTTGCTCACTCCAAACACTTCGGCCTTCCTGCTTTAATCAGCAGACACACGGTGAGTTCTGTGGATGGGACAGATGGATTATTAATTCGCCACAAGGTTTGGTGCCCGGCTGCTCGCAAGCATACGCGGCGCGCACGCGTGGTTATGTCGGTGAGCTTCATAACCACCACAGAGGAATATGAATGGTATTATTCAGTAGCAGTGATTGGTGGTGGTTGTAATCAGATGTTTATACTGCCTGCCGAGTGCTTACATTTTGTCACCGATGGGTCTTGTATGATTGGATTATTGGATAGTGGAAATACAAACTGTCATAGTCTTGATAATTTTATCTATTAATTAAAATGGTATGCTGCTGCTGCCTTCTGGCACAGTACATTTCAGGACGTTTTTTGTTGTTTGTTTAGGTCGTGGAGTCTTTGAATAAAAGGACACCCGTCCTGGCAGGTGTGTGTACAATGGTAAATGTATCGACAGGTTCAAATCGACCGATGCATTAATTTTTCATTACGCCAGCAGAAGCTACACACACACACAATCGTGCGACCAAGCCCAGTTTTATTTGGCATGTCAATTTGCTGGGGGAATTTATGTTTGTTTTTATGTTTACGAGTTGGTCACCATCAATTACATTCAAGACGAACATATCCCTTGCAAGGCCTCAACATGTTAAGGCAGCGGTTCCTACATAATTGACCTTTTAACCAAGCACTCTTACGGCACACACAGCGTTAACAATATACACACAGAGTAACGAGCGTTCCATATACGAAGAATATGGCCCAAGCTGGATGCGTGTGAAGCGTCTGAGCAGTCAGCGGCAGAAGAGCAGTAATATTTTGTAAACTTTTAAACGTTTATATTAATGGGGTCGTCCCAATACAGTAAGTAAATGTCATTTGTTCATTTAGAAGAATTAGAAAAACCGAGGCTCTACACTCTTTTTCAGGGGCCCTACCTTAATGTTTGACAAATTCGATTAATGAGCATTTGGATTCATATGGCAGGAGAACGGAATAACACACACTACACATAGCCGAGGGGGTGTAATAATGAAAGCAACGCACATATATATTGTATTAATTCTGCAAAAATGCAATTATTGTTATTATTATTATCTCATATTCCTCCTCGCAGCCAAAGCCATTGTACACGTGGTATTTCTGCGTGGTCCTCCCAACCAAGCACTCGGCAGGCGCAACATCGCTTAGCTTGCAAGACACCATGGATGCTTTCGGAGTGATTTGTCCACAGGCCACGGTAATTAGTTCAGAACACCACCCGAAGCGATGACAACAGTTTGTCTCTGAGATGGCCTCAGCCACTGCTATTCTAATCGTGCACATGGCTGTATGTTTAGGAGCTAAAAGCCACTGTCGAGGTGTGCTAGCCACGAGAGGGCTTCTGGAGAGAGTTCCTTTAAGACTTGCCATTCCTTTGTTGCTCAGCCCGCGCCAGTTTACTCTACGGCCCATCGATCGGTTTGCACGACCACAGCCACGCTAGTGTGGCTTCGCCAAACAGAGGCCCGGAGCGAGGTCAGCCGCACGGCTCTCTCACGGCCACCAAGTGACGCGGCGTGACCTCGGCGCCGTGGGCTTTGATTTTTGTCGGTCCACCTTCCGCGCGCGATTACTCGGCGTCGTGCAAATTGCTCGGCCGTGCCACTGCCGCCTGTATGAATACGACGACAATGTGGCTCCACGCAAGATGACCTTCGCTCGTCGGATTGAATTAGAATTGAAAATCGCTGGGGCACTTTGACATGAACGTCCTCGCCACAAAGGGAAAGAGTGAAAGAGAAGGCTGGGGGGATGGGGGGGGGAGGAAAAGGAACGATGTTATATTCGACAAAAAAAAAACTAACGCGTTAATGTTTTTTTGTAACATTTAGCACGAACAAATCACGAGTCTGACAATGCCCTCACGCGCGCGGCCGTGGAAATTAGCGCAGCGACGCGAACTGCGCGGCCGTCGCAGTCGCGGGGCGGTCAATCAGTCCCCAAAGAGGAATGGTGCGACGCGGCAGCTCGCCGGGCTGCAGACGGCACGACATCGAATTCGCAGCCTGCGGCACGGCGAGCAAACGGAGAGCTCGCGGAGCAGAGTTCACGGCGGCCGAGCATTTGTTTGGCGCACATGCAAACGAAGTCATTAACGGTGTTAATTAATTTATTATTATTTTTAAATTATCGGGCAGGACACTTAACGAGTTGCGACAGGACGAGGAAAGGGGCAGCGAGAATCTGATTCGAATCTGTTATATTCTGTGTTTTAATTTATAATTACTCGACGGTAATTGATTTGGTTAATTTGCTCGACCCGATTTTGCGTTCACCCGCCGCCCGCATTGCCGCGGCAAGTTCTCGCGTCTCGCACGGGCAACCGCCGGCGTGCGGCACGGGAGGCGCCACCGGCGCCGGTCGTGAGCGAGCGCGGTTCGGCGCGCGGAGGAAGAGCGGAACGCGCGGCGGGGCTGCGCTGCGGCGCCGAAAGCCCAGGCGTTCACTCACGTCTCGGATTAGTCGCGATTCCTGAACGTCTGTTGT
>JAZEWT010000002.1:3345943-3359649 GCA_036362905.1 Mordacia mordax
TGCAAACTCCACACAGAAAGGCACCCGAGCCGAGAGATTCGAACCCGGGACCTTCTTGCTGTGAGGCGTCAGCGCTAACCACTGGGCCACCGCGTCGCCCCTTTATTGATCTACTCTGACGTTATTGCTGGCACACCGTTGTCTCCACAGCTCTGTGCAGAGTTTTGTGACCCTCGGATGAAAAACGCCCTCGAAAGGCAAATATTATTCTAAAACCTCCCAACGCACACTATGTTGGCATCTATAGGTGTTCACCTACAGCTTTTGGCCCAAAAGTGTATGTGAGCTGCATGGGGGATCTTTATACTGTCAGACACACGTCTCTAACATATGAATGAAGGAAAAGTTCAAGTTGTTACCTGTGTGCCGCAAATTTCGCTGCATGAAATTCGTGCAACTCTTGGGGAGACACCTCCAGTGACAAAGTACCTCTGTACTGAATTGAATTAATCTTCAAAACGTGTCACCTAAAATTAGAGTCTCTGGCTTCGCAAAATACAGTTTGATCCACCATAATCCTTTAAAATGATGGTGCTCAAATATTAAGCCACAATTTGAATCTTGCTCTGAGATAAAATAATGGAGTGATTTGAAAGAACAAAAGCTCATTTTAAAGTTCCTGGTTTAATTATAAGTGGGATTATATATTTTAACTTCTGTCAGTTCCACTTTAAACATTCCATTAAGTTAACATGACCAGGTGTGGTGGCACACGCCTGTAATACAACGATTTGGAGGACGGAGATAGTGGATTATGCAGATTTGTGAAACTTTCAAACCTACGGCGTGGTGAGGTGGCCAGGAAATGGTAGCGCAGAAAATGGGTTCATGAACTCATCCGTACTAATCTTTGTTATCCCTCCTTTATCCACTTTCCTCCCACGTGCAAAACGCTCGTTAAAAAGGAATTGGGCAGAGGTGACCAGGTCACCCAGAAGTCAGAGTGCTGAGCTTGCATCGGTGAATTCACGTGTGGTTAGTTTAAACAGCTGGTATCCAAGTTGAGCCGGACTGGCCAGTTGCCCCCAAATGATAATAATAATATGAAATGCATTTATGGAGTGCTTTTCACCCGAGGGTCACAAAGCGCTGCACAAAGCTGTGGAGAGAACGGCATGTCAACAGGAACATGAGGACAGTTCAATTGAAAGTCATATAGCAGCAATAAACTATAGGACATAAAATAAGCAATATTAAAAAAGAAAAACATTCTTTAACAAACAAGAAAGGACTAAATGTTCCCGAGCAGGCGCAGATCGGCAGAGAGCCATCATCCCGGCACGACAACATTGACCCGCCTCAACAGTTTAAGCCAGAGGGCTTGAAACCCCTCAATTATGGGTGTATTGGAGCAAAATTTTCTAATTGGGTGTCCTTCCGCACGCCCATCTCCTTCAGTCAGAAGGTCTTCAGATCATTATTTGTCTGGAACTTCTCCCCAATACTGTTCTATAAGGAAGACCCTAGCAGGAGCGCTAGACCCCAGTTGACAAAGCTCTGGAGTCCATTACAACACGCAAGCGCCTCCTGAATTCCCGTGTCCAAATTCAAATCCAAGCAGCCACCTGAGATTGAACTGGGTTCTCAAGTCCAGTGAGTAGATGTTCTCATGACAGATCACAGATGACTGCAAACAACTATGCATGATCATGGTTGTATATTTGTATCATTTTAATCCCTGAGAACATTACCCGCATGTACAGAGTGGATGGAATAGTGTTGCACTCTACTTTATAAACTAGTGGCCATTAAAAAAAAAAATCTTAGGAGGTATCTGTCTGATTATTATGTTTTCTGCTTCTGTGAGCCGTTCTCTAACATCCAGCGGGATGAATGCACGGCAAGAAAACTGAGTAGCTATTTCGTCTCATGATACGATGCTTGAGAAGCCTGATGATGCCTCCAACGTGGGAGGCTTCAGAAGCCCTTTGATGCTTCCAATGTGAGACGCGAAACTTCACGAATGAGAGAGGAGAGACGTTTGACACAGCTATCCCGAAAGAGCAGCTCTGAACAGAAATTCTCACACATTGAGCCATGAAAGCCTATAGTATTACACGTATACTTTTAAAAAATGACCAAACATCCGAATGCAAAATCCATCTCGGGACTCTGTGAGGCTTTACTAAATAAATCTATTACATTATTAGCATCAAAGACATATGAACATACTTAAGCACATCTTTGTATCGTTTCTGTAGACACGTAATCGTGCAACAGTTGATGTGATCGGTGGCACGTGAGAGTGGTAAACACGTACAGCGTGCAACTGTACGTGTGGAGCAAGCTCACTTAGCGCAGTGGCATTTTAAAACACTGGCAACGTTTAAGTGGCCAAACGGAGGAGTCTCTCGCCTGCTTGTTGGCAGATTTGCATCCCTGTGTTATTTCTCAGCTAAGTCGGCAGACCGGCCGCACTGTCCACTAATGGCGCAACGCTGTGGTGTGTGAAGTACTACAAGAGAATAAATCATCACACTCATCATTTATGCGAAAGGGATTCTCAATCTTGTATACATCAAGGCCCACTTGGGCACGGTCCCCACGGAGCGCTAAGGAGAACTGGCGGCCCACTGATGAGTCACCATCCACCAGTTGAGAATAAAGGTTCTAACCGTTACCTGGGTTGCCCACATGCCCCCACAATTCCCCCTCCTCCACCTATCTCGATTCTGGGCATCCGCAGGGATGAGACCCATCCTCCTTGCGTCATCCATCACCACGTCCACACGCGTGCCCCTCGCTCTCCCTCTCGGCCCCATCCCCGCCCCCGCCCCAACCTCCTCCATCACCGTTCAGGATCTCTTTGCCCGATCGTCCTCCGCCTCCCGCTCCACTCGCCCCCCGAAACACGTCATCCTGACGTCATCATGTCTCTCCTCATCACCACATCGCCTGTCGCTTCAACGCCGATCCTCTCTCTAAACTCCACACTGGTCCTCCTCTCAGCGACGCTCGCACATCCAACCGATCGATTCCATCTCCCTCGTACCAATTGTGATTCGCTCTCCATTCTGGTTGACGACATCTCACTCCCCTACAACAAACCTTGTGATAGAGAGGTACGTATAAGGGGTGGCAAGGTGGCGCAGCAGCAACAATTATGCCTCACAGCAAGTAGGCCCTGGGTTAGATCCTCAGCTCGGATATCTCTATGTGCAAAGGTTTTATTGTTCTCCTCCTCTTCTGAATGGGTTTCTCAATTGCCTCTCATCGCCCCAAAAAACAATGCAACTGGTATTCAAACAACTCATTGCTGAAGATGTACCTGCGTATTACTCAAATGAGATCACACGCAGCACCAATGCCCCTTTCGTAACAACGTGACGGCAGCATCCTGAAAGAGTCTTGAGACTCAGTGACGTTTTCTTGGCATAATCACAATAATAATCGCAATAATTATCGCCTCCTATTTTGGAAGGCGGCCATCTTGTGGTCTGTAATCGATACATATGTGAATACACACGTATCCAGAAACACATATCAATAGTAAAATAATGTGAGCTGATGAAGGCATATATTTTTACAATGCCTCTTTTGTTGCTAAGGGCCATTTCCCCATTACTACCCATTTATTAACTCAGAGACAGCGAAACGCATTGATTATAGATCAAATGCAAGTTAGGAAAAATATGTTGACTGTTATGAAAGGTAATTGGGCTTGAGCACGACACCACTAGCAGTGACGATGGCCCTAGATCAAGACGAGGGATGGAGTGGCAGCCAATGGAATGAACTTTTCCCCGAGCAAAAATCTGCCGTGGAGATTAATGAGAACAGATAGTGCGTATAAGCTAGTCAAATTGCTACATTTCATTGCCGTGAGAGATGCGAACTGATTATATCTAAGGCTGATAATATATTTTTTCTGCTGTAGTTTACTATCAATGTATCTGTTTAAGGCAGCCTCAACGACAAACGCGGTGATTTGTATTAATCGTGGCTGTGCTATACTTCCTCAATGTTGTTCTGCAGAAGAATGTGAGAAAATAAAAACACACGCGGCGCTCCCTCGCCCACCGCCACCACGAGGAAACTCGAAGAATCGCCACGCTCGTACACGCACAGCAGGGCTCGTCAAGAAGACCGAGTTTTTCTTAAACGCGTCCCCCGGCGATCCAGCGGCCCTCGGACGCCTTCCCTTCCCCAGCGCCTCGATCAGACGCGACGTTCGCACGCTCGGTCGTCGGGCGCCACCGCCTCTCTCCCGACGGCGTCCTGCCTGCGGGGAGCGGGCGTGCGCGCGGGTGTGCGCGCGTGTGTGCGCGCGTGTGTGCGCGCGTGCGGGTGTGCGCGCGTGCGGGTGTGCGCGGGTGCGCCCGGTGCGTGCGGGTGTGCCCGGTGCGTGCGCGCCGGTGTGCGCGGGTGCGCCCGGTGCGTGCGCGCGGGCACGCGTGCGCACGCGTGCGTGCGGGTGTGCCCGGTTCGTGCGCGCCGGTGTGCGCGGGTGCGCCCGGTGCGTGCGCCCGGAGCGTGCGCGCGGGTGTGCGTACGCGCGCACGGACCGAAGCACGGGGCGCCGCTACGCCCCGTGCATGCCAAGTGCCTGGCAGCCAATTAATGCGGCTCGACACTGGCGACGGAGGGCGGCAGTTTGAATGCTAAGTGATAAGACCGAGGCAGGCGCATCCGTGGGTGAACACAAAAAAAAAGGCAGGGTCCGCGCACCGCTCGGAGAGCTGGCTGAGCGGCTTCATTGTGTGCTGCTGCGGCGGGTTTAAGAGGGGGAAGTGTTTTGATCGGGTGTGAGGCGGCTGCGCTAGAACAATAACAAAGGACGAGCGCCATCATTGTTGTTATACGTGTCGGCCCTTTGATCCGGGTGACCAGAATTTGATGCCCAGCTTCGGCTCGGTGATATTATCGAGGAAGCCGACACCCCCTCCACCAAGCGGCACTGAACAGCGTGGGGAAGTATGGTTAATAAACACCGTACATCTCACTCGGTTGCATGCTGGTGGAGCACACGAAGACAGCCGCAAAGTTCAAATGCTCTTCAGGGTTTACTCACTGCTTCATCCGTGGTAGTCCTGTACAAAGACAGCTACCTGCACCATATAAACATGTCCCAGCTACCACAAGCATCTACGGTACCTACATGTAAATGAATAAATGATAAGGGTTTTTTTTTTAATTCAATTGATAAGGGGAGCAGCAGTCAAGTCTTGCAGTGCATATTTAATGATTAAAAAATAATAATTTATTGAATTGATATCGTGGCGCCTTTCACACAGAGTTCCCAAGGTACGGGAGAAACCCGTAGAGAGGCGTTATTGGCCAAATAATGAGTGTTTTGTGTGTGTGTGTGTGTGTTCAGTGTGGAAGGAAACTGGAGAACCCGGGGGAGACACGCGCAGAATGGGGCGAGAGCAAGAGAACTCCGCACAGAAAGGTTCCTGAGCCTTGGGGAGAATCTTCTGTCTGTGCGGCACAGATGTTACCGCTGCACCACCCTGACGCCCAATATAAGATATTAAACGCCATGTCAGACAACACAACGATCTACCGGCTTGCGGTCTCATTATGTAAATTATTAAATAAATATCTACCGTTTGATGTTGTTACATTTGCAATGTATATTATGAACATATGTCTTTGATGTCCGTGTCAGAGAATAAAATAAAGCATTTCTCATGTTGGTTCTCTCTACCCACAACAAAGGATTGCGTCTTATGAAACCACGATGAACGAACTATGCTGAAGGCTTATAAAAGTTCACCCTATACAGAAATCTGCCTTTTACTACCCTGATGAGCTGATTTGTGAGTCTCAAGACTCACTTTCAGAGGGGTCCTGCATTCGGGATTTATTGACAAACTGAATCAAAGAATATTTGGCTTGTCAAAGCAGCCTCGAAAAAACCCACCGTACATATTATGAGGTAGACACTGACAGCTTTACAGAGACACATTAGTTGTACTGTCCATTGTCCGCTCCAGGTCACCTTGCAGGCCAAGTAAACAAACAGCCAGAAAGTGCCTTATCCAGGGTTTTAATCAAGGTCAAGCCGGCGTGGCTTTGGAGATCAGATGACAGTTAATTCCGATAGCTGTTGGCAATAGGAAATCATAATAATTGCGTTTATAGATGCGCTCAACCGCTGAACATTTTTTTTAATAACATGCTGAATCGATCTACAAATACTGGCTCGATCTTTTGAGATATAAAAACAATTGATCATCTTGTTTTCATCAGTGTGTGATAACCAGGCTAAGAGCATCAAAATCATGCCGGAGAAGAACGGTATTTTAATCATGTGTAGCAGTTGTAAATGTCCGCGTCTCTCACTGGCGACTCGCCGCATCAATTCTCCGCACGTTGTCGATTAATTTTTTTAATAATCACAGTACCTTAGCATAGCTCTGACACGTGCACACATCTCCCCAACCCATCACGAACCCCACATCCCACCCAAAACCTTTGCTACGCAGGTCAAATACAATCCTGGCACACGGCTAGGAACGGCGGCGCATTCGAGCCTCAGTCGCCCCTAGGCGGGCAGTCCGGTGTCGCAACAGCTCCGTTTGTCACAACGCGCGACCGGCCACTGCGGATCCGCACGCTCGGCCCGGAGCAGCCACGCTCGGCCCGGAGCAGCCACGCTCGGCCCGGAGCAGCCACGCTCGCTCGTGACATGACCGCGGAGCGCGGTCGCCAGCCACGTGGCTGGCAGGTCTGGTCGGCTCCGAGCAGTGCGTGCCACCCCAATAACTGCGCTTACAGTTTCGGGGCACGTCGAGTGTGGAAAACAATACAAAACTATACAACGAATTATTGACCCCAGAGCCCGCGCACAAGTGTGGCTACATTTTGAACGCTCGCGCTGAACGTGTGGCCGTGGTGGCGCATATCCAGGTTAAAGATCAACCTCCACAGCCCCCCCCCTCTCTCCAAGGCCCCCAAACCAACCACCGTGTGGATTTTAGACTTTCGGATCGAGTGGGGCTCTGTGTGCCGAACGGTGCTGTTTCATTCACGATTGTTTGTGTTTCCTGCCACCGCAGCGAGATCATGTTTGTTTGGACGTCTGCGGAACATTAATTGATATTTAGTGTGTACATACATACAGCATTAATGAGCACGTGTGTGTATCCATGTCGCATAAATTAATTAAGAACTCACTGCATATTGTGTGTTTGCACACCGTTAATTAATGCACAGTGGCTGCCTGAAGATCCATATGGCATTAATGAATTAATATAATGCATTTCTGCTTGTTTACACAGCGGTAATTAATGAATAGACATCTATGTGCTCATGGGATATTCGTCAATTTATGTGTGTTTGCTGTACTAGCATTAACGACAATGACACCTGCAATAATAGTAAGGGAATATAATAAGAATAAGAATTGCACTTCTAGAGCGCTTTTCAGCCCAGGGTCACATAGCGCTGCACAGGGCTGCAGAGAGAATGTCAGCAACAACAACGACATATGAACGGCAAATCAGCAGATCAGGACAGCTTGGTCCTATACAGGGTCGCGGTGAGCCGGAGCCTATCCCGGCAGACACAGGGCGCAAGGCAGGGATATACCCACGATGGGACACCAGTCCATCACCGGGCACTGCGGGCAATTTAGTCTGCAAGCCAATTAACCTATGCGGCAGCGTGTTTTTTGGACTGTGGGAGGAAACCGGAGTGCCCGGCGAAAACGTACGTCGGACAGGCGCACAGCAGATTTTGTTCACCCGAGATAAGGGGGTCTGCTTAATAACAATTAACAACAATTGCAGACGTCAGGGCTGTTAACGCCAGTCAGTGATTTGACGCGAGTCTTTGGCTGCATGGCAGAGCAGTGTGAGTTCAACACTTGGTTCTGATGTCTCCAAGCAGGGTACAGATCATCCTGTCAGTCTCCGTCTTAGAAGGCCATGCATATTATGGAGATGAAACAACGCAGACTTACTACAGACTGTTGCGGCGAGTGCTATTAATGAGCACCTATTAATGTTTGCCGAGTGCACAAGGGAGTGCCCTCGGGCTGTTATCACACCTAGCAGCCTTTGCCTCCACCGTGCTGATGTAACACGTGCACGGGCCACTTGTTTAAGCATCACCCCAATCAAAGGCGTGCTGCCATTGATGCGCGCGCGCGCGCGAGAGAGTTAATCACTTTAGATCATTTGTATCTGCGCGTGTCGCGACTTTACAGGACCCCTGTTGGTCGCCACGCGTTGCTCCATTCACCAAAATCCAGACGGAGGATCGATTTCGAATCAAATTGCGATGCTGGATTGTGACAATTCATCAGGCCTCGGAGTCGGGTACAATCATTGCGAGCGGAACGTGCGCCGGTAAGTGACAAATGAAACTGATCGCAGACCCCACTCGGTTGACGCAGCACAAGAGACAAGCGTGCACCGGTTCGTAACACGGTGTGATAACGGCTGCACAATCGCCCCAGAGCAACACGGACAAGCAAAGCACAGCCTTCAGCGGGCTGTTGGGGCCATCGCTGTTTGTCCGTAGCACCTAGAAAAGGTTGACGCGGCACACTGGGGAGTGTGTGGCAGTCGGTCGTAATCTCCGTAGTGCTGACCGCACGCTCACGGGCTGCGTTACCGTTATCAGTCGTGAGCGAGAATCGAACTCTGTCAGGTTGGTTAGCTCGTAGCACAGTGCGCTAACAACAGCACCACTACTCCCCCGCACACAACCCACACTCACGTAGGATAAGGGTTATGTTCCCTGTCGATATCCTGTGCAAGAGGGAATTGTATAACTGTTGGTCAGAGTTCAGTTTAAAGAAATAAAACACACGCGCCGTTCTCTCTGCAGCTCTGCGCAGCGCTTTGTGACCCTCGGGTGAAAAGCGCTGCAGAAATGCAATTATTATTATTAATATCAGTGCCCGTTTAATCCTGTACAGGGTCGCATGGGGCTAGGGCCTATCCTCGGCAGGCCAATTAACCTAGGCGGCAGCGTGTCTTTGGACTGACGGAGGAAACCGGAGTACCCACGTCGGACACAGGAAGAGAGATCACGCAAACGCCAGACAGAAAAGCACCCGAGCCGGGAAGCGAACCCGGGCCCTTCTTGCTGCGAGGCAGCAGCGCTACTCACTGCGCCACGTAACCACCCTATTGATCAAAGGCAATCCCCGTGTGGGGGAAATGTGTGCGCTCTTTAAATCAAGCACGGGATTAGCAGCCATCGCTGTATGAATTAACGGGCGGATTTGAAGTTACCATTAACTCTATGTCACCCAGTCACATGGGCTCTCGCACAGCAGCTGCGCATGATCTCGAGTGGCGTGTATTTTCGCTTGCACAAAACGGCGAGAGAGGGAACAAAACCGCCTGTTGTCTGTTTGTTGTTTACGTCATTATGAATGCAAATGCATATGCATGCACTGGCATGATTGTTTGAGTGGGTGGGTGTGTAGGTGGGCGTGAGAGTGGGTGTGTATGTGGGTGTGTATGTGGGTGTGTAGGTGGGCGTGTGTGAGAGTGGGTGTGTAGGTGGGTGTGTAGGTGGGCGTGTGTGAGAGTGGGTGTGTAGGTGGGTGTGTAGGTGGGTGTGTAGGTGGGTGTGTATGTGGGTGTGTAGGTGGGCGTGTGTGAGGGTAAGTGTGTGTGAGAGTGGGTGTGTAGGTGGGTGTGTAGGTGGGTGTGTAGGTAGGTGGGTGTGTAGGTGGGTGTGTAGGTAAGTGTGTGTGAGAGTGGGTGTGTAGGTGGGTGTGTAGGTGGGCGTGTGCGAGAGTGGGTGTGTCGGTGGGTGTGTAGGTGGGTATGTAGGTGGGCGTGTGTGAGAGTGGGTGTATAGGTGGGTGTGTAGGTGGGCGTGTGTGACAGTAGCTGTATGCGTGGGTGCGTATAGGGAAGCGGCGGCTCAGTAGTTAATGCACTGGGCTACAAAACCTGGCGACCCCAGTTCAAGTCCCGCTCACGGCCAACACAAGTGACAATGTTGCGAAGCACTCCCGGGCATCCCCTATGTCGACTCAGCCTCAAATGAGTACCTAGTGCAGTGTGTAAACATTACTGCTAGGGAGACAAAGGCGGCCGGGCGCGGTGCTCGTCACCTTCTTCCTCGTGTGCCGTGTCGACCTTCATACGTGCTCACTACCTGCACTTGACCCTATAGCGCGTTAGAGCTACACACGGGGAGGTCTCTCTTCTTTGTGGGTGGGTGAGTGGGTAGGTGAGTAGGCGGGCTGATGGTACCAGTACGAAAGTGGGAATTTAACGGTGAAATTGTGTTAAATTTCGGAAGGGTACGCCATCAATACGTTGAACGGAAAGCTGAAATAAGATATATAAGCCTTAGCGTGATGCGGATGAAAAATACGCTTATGCAGGATTCGAACCCATTACCCTAATTGCAGACGTAAATATAGCAACACAAACACTTGCTCTATTAGATATCTGAAGGAATAAATCTGCGGGTCGTTTTTGATTGCGAATTGAATTCAGTCGTTTATATCAACTGCTAAGACTGCAAATTGTATTTGTACTTTCATTTCATGCCAACTGGATGAAATGAAACGCTCTTTGTGGCGGACGCACGAGCCCAGATTTGTCATATTTTGAGACTGTGCGAAATGCAGCTGCTGGAGTTGTTAGTAAAACTCGAAAAGGCACAGAGCCCCCATCACTCCCGCGCAGACATCTCTACATTGACTCATGCTAATAGATAAAATTGCTTGCTTCGAGAGCTCTTAACGGAAATGGCTCCAGACTCTTTGATCTGTGCTGCCTCGGCGGTCTGCATTGAGGTTAAATCCTGCTCTTCTCTGTGCTCCTTGGGTGAGGCTGTGTGTGTCTATATATCTGTATGTGTGTCTATATATCTGTATGTGTGTATGTGTCAGTGGGTTGTTCCCCATGATTTCCGAGTTCCTGACTCTCTGCTCACAATTATTAAGGATCTTCATGAGGGTGGGTAAACCAGGGTAAAGCTACGTGGTCGAGCGTCACAGTCATTCCCTGTTCACCTTGGGGTGCGACAGGGATGCCCTTTGTCTCCTGCATTATTTAACATTTTTTTTTAACCACAGAGTTTCCACGGATGTACCAGTGGATTTCCCATCTGGTACAGGTACAATGGGAGGCTGTTCGATGCCAGGGTGCGTTAAAGGAATGCTCTCTTAATGGCGAGCCATGTAGGCATGCCGACGATTTGGTGATTGCTGCTCACTCTGATAAGCTGGAGCTCTACTGTTAAACCTGGAGCGTGCCACAAAGAGGTGGAGTCTTATGATCAGCCCCACCAAAACCAAGCACCTGCTTGGGTATTTTATGCCACGAAACACTCCACCCCGTCAGCTCTCCAAGAGTGATGGGGTAGGTGTGGAGAGAGTGGAGAAGTTTTCATACCTCGGCAATATGCTTATGCCTCGCTCGAGTTTCGCGGTAGAGGTCTCGCTCCGAATCAGTCGGGTGGCGTTATCATTTCATCCGCTGTGTGGAAGCTGCCTGGCCTGTCGCTCCATGTGAAGATAAGAGTCTCCTCGGCTGAAATCGTGCCCTCTCTTCTCTATGCTTGACAAGCGTGGACCTCCCTGGCAGAACATCTGCTCCGATTTGAAGCTTTCCAGCTGGCCTGCCTACGATCCATTCTGGGTTTGATCAAATTGGATTGTGTGAGAAGCTCACAAATTCTCGAAAAATCTGGACAAAATCCCATTAGTGGGCTCCTCCGGCTGGCGAGGCTGTAGCGGCTGGGTCATGTAGTTTGCATGCTCAGCAATCGCATACCCAAGCAGTTTCTGTTTGGTCAGCTAAAGGGAGCTAAACGGGCACAGCTTGGACTGGACAAGAGATGGACCGATGTGGCACAGATTAACCTGGAGCTGTATGGACTCGCTGAAGACTAGTACCAACGGTATCAAGATCGACCTCTGTGCGGGAGGTTCGTAAAGAACGCTATGGCGCAGTTGGAAGCAGTCGCCCTCAAACAGCACAGAAAGTGGAGGAGCGTCGCTCACAGCGAGCGAAGCACCAGGTGGCTTAAAACACAGCAGGCTGGCACAGTTGGGAGCACAGATGATTCATCCACCAGTCATCTCAGTCAGGAAACCCATAACACCTGGGTCTGTCCCGTGACCTCCTGTCGACGTGCCTTCGACACTTGACCGCAAGGTGCACCTGGCCTGGCACAGGCGTCGTGGCGACGTCACCGCCACTTAGTGGCGAATGGCGGTTGTTGTTGTGTATCTGTGTGTATGTGTGTGTTTGCTACAATCAGAGAGAGGCAGCTGTTTGTGCTTGAGTCCCACGATTGTGGAACTCTGCATGAGTGTCACAAACCCTCCCCCTCTCTCTAGATCTTTAAGTGCAGGCTTAGGACTGTTTTTTATAAGATAATATTTTTACCTTGTTGTTCAACTTGTAACAGTTTATTAAGCGCTTTGAATCGGAGTATACGAAAGGCACTATAAAAAAACACAAGAAAGGTGGAAAACCTAATACGAAGTCGTTAATATGAATGTTAAGAAATATAACGAGTACTTGGATGCGGACCTTTCACAAAGTGGCTCACTTGGCTAAGCGCCTGTGGTTTGTCCAATACTTAGCCCTCGGACATTCATAATTAGAGTTGTCTACAGACACAAATATTAAACGAGTTGGACGAACCTAGACTTGAATCCAGATCCTCCTCGGAACATTGCCATGCAGCGACTCCTTGGCTATATGCTCAGGGCGATCAACACGCAGAGTCATATCGACCTAGGAACTAATCACTAACGAAGCACTCTATGATAAACTCTCCTTTGCTACTCTCGTATCGCAAGATGACTCCACAAGACACCGTACGCCGTGAGCGATGATACAGAGACGCACGACTCAGACGCCGCGTTCTCCTGGCACGGAACTCGCCCGCCCCCCCCCCCTCGCAGAGATCTCCCAACGCGCGTTCAATCAGCGAACAAATTGGAAAATAAACAAGTGGGCACGAACCTGGATTTAAAATCCCTGGACTTCACGGTGCAGAGCACAGGTGACTAACGTGCTGTGCCACGCACACCTGGTACCCGGAACGCTCGAATAAACTCTCCCCGTCGTCGGGGATATTGAAGTAAATCTCCATAGATAATCGTTTATTAGACTAAACAAATACACCCTGGGACGGTACGGTGGCAAAGTGGGTAGCGCTGTCGCCTCACAGCAAGAAGGACCCGGGTTCGAACCTCGGCTCGGGTGCCTTTCTGTGTGGAGTTTGCATGTTCTCTCCCCGTGTCCGCGTGGGTTTTTGCAAGCACTCCGGTTTCCTCCCACAGTCCAAAAAGCATGCTGCCGCATAGGTTAATTGGCTTGGAGACTAAATTGGCCGCAATGCCCGGTGATGGACTGGCGTCCCATTGTGGGTATATCCCTGCCTTGCGCCCTGTGTCTACCGGGATAGGCTCCGGCTCACCGCGACCCTGTACAAGACTCCGGCTCACCGCGACCATGTACAAGACTAAGCGGTTTCTGACAATGAGATGGGGGAAATACACCCTGCATATGAACCAAGGATTCTCCAACGAAAGCCCAGGTGTTCAGCCCAGCGAGATAGGAAGTCACTCCACAGTTTCTGGGTCTGGAACTCTGAAATACTCTCCCCCGCAACAGTGACACTGAAAGAGATTCAACAGTCTAAAATAATAACAATAATAATCACTCAGCTGAACCTAGATTTGAACGCCGGCTTCCCTGTTACCAGCCTAGGGGTTGGCCCACTGAGCCACGCGGTGGACTCTGGTGTCAAGCAGCTCTCTA
>JAZEWT010000002.1:3401594-3413426 GCA_036362905.1 Mordacia mordax
CTCTCGCGATGCTGCTATGCGACACCCAACGCGTCCAACAGCTGCACACGGACTGATTTCATCGCTCCATCTCCTCGGGTTCGGTTTGTTGCCGGGCGCGTTCCATCCCCCAGCCATTGGGCGCCTTGCTCTCGCTCGCTCACATTTCACCGCACAGTCTGAACGATCTCCTGAACCTGTCGTGCGTCCTCTCGCCGAGGGCTTCTCAACCTTCTTGCACCTCACGGTCCACTTGGCCCGCTTGGGCCTCGTCTCCGCCGACCACTCGATGGCGGTCGCGGCCCATCGATTAAAATGACCGAATCCCGCACGCTGTTCCTCCTGCGGTCTCCCAATGGCAACGCCGAGCGTGGAGAGAATCGTTGTTCGAAGCCTTTCAAACGCTCATCCAACCGCTGTCCGTCACCGCAATGCGGCGCTGGTCGTCCATTCGTGTGGCCGAGGAGGCAGTTGTTTGAGATGTGGAGACGGCTCAGCGTGAGGGCGGCACTGTGGCGTAGCCGTGAGCACAGCTGTCGCCTCACAGCAAGGAGGTCAGCGGTTCGATTCGAGGCTTGGATGCCATTCTGTATGGAGTTCGCGTGCTCTTCCCTTGTCCGCCTAGGCTTTTTGTCCTGCACTCCAGTTCCACCCCCCCTCACGCTACTGCCCAGTTTGATTGGTTTGCGGACTAGTGCCCGACGATGAACTAGCGTCCCATCATGCGAATAGCCCTGCCTGGCGCCGTGTGTCTGCTGAAATAGTCTCCGGCTACCCGCGACC
Organism: Mordacia mordax; assembly: GCA_036362905.1. NCBI lineage: Eukaryota > Metazoa > Chordata > Hyperoartia > Petromyzontiformes > Petromyzontidae > Mordacia > Mordacia mordax. The sequence goes on from JAZEWT010000002.1 coordinate 3,402,357, forward strand.
CTGTACAGGACTCAGCGAGTTCTGACAATGATAATGATTCAATGTCTGAGCTTTATGCCCAGAAGCGTTACCGTAGCCGTCAGCGGATCTCTCATAAGTGGGTCGTCACTTGTAAGGATATTTTAAAGTCTCTAAAAATCGAGGTCATCATTGCAAACCATCGGCAGCGACTATCCACTGCTAGATGAAGACCTTCCTACGTAGTGTAGAGGCAGTCGCTTGACCGCAAGTGCTTTAGCGTGGAGCATCATAAGGTTACATTCTCTATGCGCAAATAAAAAAAAATGTTCGCTACTCCGTACGTCTACGGAATTTCGACCTTCAGAGTCTGTTACGTGACACGTTGCGGTATGACAGCTGCTCTTCTCAAGAGATGCTCTTTGGGGAGAGTCGAGTGGAGCGTCCCTCCGTATCTTGGCAGCAATTCTCAAACACCGAGCCGTGAACATCGACAGTACAAGCAGCACTGAACAGTACCCGATCGGCAGGGTACGTGTAAAAGTGCTGCCCTCTTGTGTACGTAAGGTCACTTGGGGGGGAGGGGGGGAGGATGGGATGGCGGGGGCGTTCGGGTGAAATTCCGAGTACGTTCTCTGCATTGGAAGTTTGCCGGCGCGGTGGCCCAGTGGGTAGCGCTGTCGCCTCGCATACAGAGGACTCAGGTTCGATACCCGGCGCGGGTGCCGTTCTGTGCGGAGGCTGCGAACTCTCTCCCTGTGTCCGCGTGAGTTTTCGCCGGGTACTCCGGTTTCCTCCCTAGGTTAGTTGGTCTGCTGAGTAAATTGCTCCGAGTGGCCGGCGATTTTATTGGCGTTGCATCATGAGTATAGCCTCGCCTTTCGCCCTCAGTCTGCCGGGATAGGCTCCGGCCTCCGGCGACCTGTATGGGATTAAGCGGGAATTGATGCTCGCGGGAAATGATGGTGATAACCAATTAATTATTATTGTTCAATTTTTTATTCTGAAGAAAATTCACTGCCCCACTTATGTTGCCAAGCAAGCAATGTTACATATGGTCCGATAAACGACGTGTTTCATGATATATTCAGAAATTGCTTGTTTCGCAGTCACGTGTATATTTTCATTGAGATATTCATTGTTTGAAGTTGCACAATAAAAAACAGTATTTGACCAAGTCCTGTGGTGGGGTACAATGTGGGTGATCCAGATCACCATAGGTGATCTGCCTTAACTGAATACACTGTTGCGTTGCAAGAGAGGGCATTTAAATAAACAAACTAGCCCAGTGCTCCAACTTACCTACCAGGAGATCCAAACAGCAGCCAGTTTTTTTTATTAAGCTGAAAGGAATCGTGAGCAATGTAGCAGCTATTTAACAGTTGTCCAGTGGTGAGGGGTAAGCAAGTTACAACATCTCATGGTACCAGGAGGAAACTTAGGACAATTGCCACAGGCAGGATATCTCAGGACTGTGGCAGTGACGAAAACCCACGTGGATAACTGGGAGAAAACACCGAAACTCCACACGGAAATAGACCCGAGCCGGGAATCGAACCTGGGGCTTCTTGTTGCAGCAGCGCTGCTCTCCGCGCCACCGAGCCGCCCTTCAATGTTCAGTGCGAAGCTCGGCGTGGTAGCGCCACTCCAGTGCGCGCTACACCACGAATTACGGTAGAGCGCGCACTCCCCTAGCAGAGCGGTGCTGAGCGGATTGGTGGCTGCGGTGCCACGTCTGCACTGCAGCACTTGGGTCCACGCAAAGACAAAGACCACCCGTATAGCTTTAACGAACTGTAGGGTCAAGTGACGTTAGCGAGAACCTATAAACACTACTGGTCTTAACCATGGGGCAACCCGGATGATAGCAGCTCCCCTCGCTCACGGTCGAGGCTCAGCATAGAGGAAATTCCACAACAATGTCACAATTGTTCAGCCACGCACCGGCCTTTACGGTGGCCTGCGGGCGCCCAGGCCAGATCTGTGCTGACCGCTGGATGGCGGTGTACGTTTGTTGTGTCGCAGGAAGCCCGCATCCAGAGCTTGCAAGCTCACTGGGCAGTTTCTGCTGCAATAATAAACATTTATCTTGGTTGGTTGTGACATCACAAAGGATGTTCACCAATGACAGGCCATGCAATTATTGGTGACCTGACGAATGCCTACACCTATTATATAAATAATAAAAATTATTTTGTTTTTCTTTGGCGCTTTTCACCCGAGGGTCACAGAGCGCTACCACGTTTTCTGGCAATAATACAGTGTTTAGATCTTAAAACAGCAATTAGAGGGCGGCACAGTGGTCAAGTGGGTAGCGCTGTCGCCTCACAGCAAAAAGTCCCGGGTTCGAATCCCGGCTCGGGTGCCTTTCTGTGTGGAGTTTGCATGCTCTCTCCCCGTGGCCGCGTGGGTTTTCGCCGGGCACTCCGTTTTCCTCCCACGGTCCAAAAAACATGCTGCTGCGTAGATTAATTGGCTTCAAGAGAAAATTGCCCGCAGTTCCCGGCTATTGACTGGCGTCCAATTGTGGGTGTATTCCTGCCTTGCGCCCTGTGTCTGCCGGGATAGGCTCCGACTCACCGCGACCCTGTACAAGACTTAGCGGTTTCTGACAAATGAGATGAGAACACCAATGAGACGCCCTTCGTGAATTGTCCAATTTTGCAAAAAACACAAACGTATGTGGCAACAAAAAATGTTCAAAATAAATACTTTGATAATGTATGCATTGTCCTTGAAACGGATTGGTCCACACTGGAGAGAACTTCATGTCAGTGCTGGCGAAATGCTGCCAAAGGTTATGGGAATGCTCGTTGACTGCTTGATGCTGGCACTGTAGCTGTTCATCTCATTCTCAGAAACCGCTTAGTCCTGTACAGGGTCGCGGTGCGCCGGAGCTTATCCCAGCAGACACAGGGCGCAAGGCAGGCGTATACCCGTGATGGGACGCCAGTCCATCACCGGGCACTGTGGGCAATTTAGTCTGCAAGCCAATTGACCTATGCAGCAGCGTGTTTTTGGACTGTGGGAGGAAACCGGAGTGCCCGGTGAGAACCACTGTAGCTGTTAAATCAACGGTTAAAGTCGAAGTCCGTTGTTGCAGAATTCGTGGGGAGGATTCGATGCTCGGAGGCCCAGAATCACTAAGACCGACCCTGCGTATAAATGCCATCGTGCGCACGAGTGAGAGGTCAGCCTCGCACCACACACACACACGCAGAGCCATGACAGACACACACACACAGCCGTGACAGGCACACACAGAGCCATGATAGACACACACACACACAGTCGTGACAGACACACACAGAGCCATGATAGACACACACACACATAGCCATGATAGACACACACACAGAGCCATGATAGACACACACACAGCCGTGACAGACACACACACACAGCCGTGACAGACACACACACAGAGCCATGATAGACACACACACACAGCCGTGACAGACACACACACACACACAGAGCCGTGACAGACACACACACACAGAGCCATGACAGACACACACACACACAGCCGTGACAGATACACACAGAGCCATGACAGACACACACACACAGAGCCATAATCGACACACACACAGAGCCATGACAGACACACACACACAGCAGTGACAGACACACACAGAGCCATGACACACACACATAGACACACATGCTAGACCAGTGACGGGTTCCTAGGAAGCAGTAACACACGCCGAGTCGCTGACCCCTGCGGATTATGTTTCAGTGTTATTCGCTTACGTGCGTAATTTAGTTATCTTCCAGAGAAAATAATAATATTTGTTATTCTATAGCGCTTTTCACCCGAGGGTCACAAAGCGCTGCACAGAGCTGTGGAGAAAACGCCATGCCAACAACATCAGAGTAGATCAATTAGAGCAATGGATTCCTTCTTCACGCCGAAGCTATGTTTATAAAAAAAACTGGGGCACATTGCAAGTAACGTCCTCCGGAACGATTATAGTATAAGTCGAGGTTTTCCTCGGTGTAAAATAAAATATTAATAGTGACAAAATATTTACGTTTGTACGATGACGAATATGCGGCATGATGACGCAGCGAGTAAGGCCGTCACCTACGTGTGGAGTTGCCACGTTTTGCTAGTGTTCGCGTGGGGTTTGGCCGGGTACTCCGGTTTCTTCCAACATTCCAAAAACATGATAGTTGGCCTCCTTACTAAATTGTCCCCCGATGCCCTGTGATGGGCCAGCGTGTCATCCTGGGTATGGCTCTTCCTTGCGCCTTGTGTCTGCCCGGATAGGCTTCCCCTCACCATAACCCAATATAGGATTTAGCAGGTATTAATATTAAATGAAGACATTACTATGCCGATTTTCACGTTGATTTAATTTGATTTTAACGTCTAGTCAGAGGCGACTCAGAACAGCGTGCTGGTTCTGCTCAGATTCACGGTTCAAATGCCGACAGCTGTTCCTTGTTAATCCCGCTTCTGATGGTCTCATCCGGCAAACATCTCATCTCATCTCATTATCTGAAGCCGCTTAATCCTATATAGGGTCACGGTGAAGCCGGAGCCTATCCCGGAAACACAGGGCGTAAGGCAGGAATACACCCGACGACGGGACGCCGGTCCATCGCCGGGCATTGCGGGACAATTTTAGTCTGCGAGCCAATCAACCTATCCAGGAGCATGCTTTTGGACTGTGGGAGGAAACCGGAGTACCCGGCGAAAACCCACGCGGACACGGGGAGAGCATGCAAACTCCACACAGAAAGGCACCGGAGCCGAGAGACTCGAACCCGGGACCTTCTTGCTGTGAGGCGTCAGCGCTAACCACTGCGCCACCGCGCCGCCCAACAGTGACTGCTAAACAAATCAATTTCATTACATTAGTGTTTGTTTTTGCTCTAATTCCTGTTCCGAGATTGCAAATATTGGTCTGTCGTGTGACAAACATTCCTCAGAAACGGGATCTGCGAGAGAGTGCCGCCATCTTCGATGTGTCCATCAGTGATCACTTGAAAAGATTTCGCTGCGCGAATAATCGCAGGACAACTGTCAAAAAGAGCGACATGGCGCAACGATTCCGTTCGGATTACGTAAAAAAAAATCTCACCGACTGATGATGCTCTGAGAGGAAACCACCCCAATAAAATTGTTTTTAAACTATCTGACGATAAACTAAACATGGATTTACAACCGCACGTATTGCTGCCGACCACGCAATGTAACAATTGGTCCAAAAACAGAGCATATTTTGGGAAACTTCCTAACCTGATCGTTCAGAAAAATGCCTCTTTCCGCAGTTGTAGTGCCTCCATTATCTTCACGACATCGCCATAACATTTGGACTGAACGTGGGGCACTGGCTAGGCAAAACAAATATAGCATTTCCGAGAAACGCTTGCGTGAGCATTTCTGTTTAATGTTGACACACTGAGCTTGTAAACTTTACCCTAAGGCATGTCACCAGATAACCCCTGCAAGATACACATGGGTCCGGGGGCAGTGAGATCAATCCGCTCACACAAAGCAACCCCCCCCCCCGCGGCACAAAAACAACGGCTTCTGTTTTCCTACTTTTTTTTTAAATCGGCTACTTTTTAGAACTTGCGCGCAAACACACGCGAGTGCGTTCGTGGTTAACACCAGAGCCAACTAAGCTCGCGTGTGAACGCGTCGAGAGAGAGAGAAGGGGAGAGGAGATAGACCCTGCAGGCACAGCATGCAAAGCCGGAGTGTGGAGATCTGATCGTGACGATGACAGCAGAAATCAAATCGACGATGCTCTCTTTGTGTCTTGCCCTGGCGATGAGTACCGCGTTGCGGGCCTCTGCCTTGGCCCAACAGCCAGGTTCCTGCGACATTTACTGGAGGGATTCGCACCTGCCATCCAACATCGAAGAGTTGCCATTAAGTGACCTGAATCCAAAGCAAGCACGCGACGCCAAGCTGATCGTCGTTCAGTCCCTCCATGCCTATAACATTCACGACCCACACCCCCGGTGGTTCGAGCAGCAAGGACTCGCAGAGTTGTACGTGACGGTGAGTACCCGGGTCCTCTTCCGCACGCGGAGACGGAGAGACTGAGTGGGCAGCACAGAACAACGAAGGCCCACGCATTCTTATTGAAGATATGCCGAGTGACTAAAATGTAAGAGATTCCCCAGTGACCATAAGGTAATTTTAGACTGTAATGAAAAAGAGGATTCCCATTACAATGGAGAATGCCATACCCATAGATTACAATGGGGAAATTGTGTTCTTTTAAATGTATATTTTATATTCGTGTACATGTCTTCTAATCCTCGTATGACTGGGTAGAAGAGCAAAGTGGCGGAAGTTGAATAACAATTCCTTTCACCCGATCCAAGCGGGCAGCAGCAGACGTTGCAGGTGACAGTTTGTGTTTACGATACGGAATGAATCGTTAATAGTTGTCCAGTGATGAGGGGTAGGCAAGTTACAACATCTCACGGGGCAATTCTGGTCAGGTCAGTTAACCTGGGCAGCAAAGAGCGTGTTTATGGACTGGTGATTCGGTGTGTCTTTGATAATAATTATAATGTGTAATCCCAAGTTGCGTTCGAGCGCGTGCGCTGTTGTAGAGGCAGCGAGAATAACAATTATAACACAATGTATAACGCGCATACGGAGGAACGAGGAAACTAAAGGGGGGTCAGTCAGGCAGTCAACCGGCGCCAACCTGCCAGACACCGCTTTCTGATATTTTATAACATCGGAAAATTAAATAGGAGGAAACCAGAAAACCGGCAAGAAACCCACGCGGTACTGGCGGAGAGAACTCCATAGAGAAAGGCGCCCGAGGCAGGAATGGAACCGCCTCAGGCAGGAGCTTCTCTCTCTCCCTCCGTGACGAGGCGCGCATATCTACCGCTGCACCAACCTGCCATCCCAACTCCGCGGAACAGACTGTGAATACTTAACCGCACGAGTCTGGAGACTCTGTTCACTAATGATGACAAAAGAAACCCCCATCAACGCACATATTAGTAATATCGATTAAACACATTACCAGCTTGATGACGGGGTTTCCTCAAAGTTTACATCACTTTGATTTCTGTGGAACCTCTTCCATAGAATGAAGCACGTGAGCAGTTGCAGCCACCACATGTTCGTGACTCTTTGTTGAAAATGTTAAAGCGTTTAAAAACTTGCGTTTGGAAATTAATTTCACTATTGTTAACTCGTTTATCTTGTATCGATTTACTGCTATGTTAACGCGCTATTGTGATCGCTTCATTATGCTTCCATTGCCTTGCAATGCGCATTGTTACGAGAAAAGGCGCCCCTATTGTTATGAATACAATTAATAGTTGTTATTATTACGACCTAGGGCGACTGAAAAGCAATCTTGACACCAGGTGATCTTGTCAATGTTTTCTCTTAGGTTTTTCAAGCGATCCATCCCATAACATCGTATCGAGAGGGCGCGTGTGCTGTACAGCAGTGGTCTCCAATCTATTTAAACAAATCATTTTTTAAATCTCATTGCAATACAAGATCTACCTTTAAACAAAGTATTCTTTACTCAAACCCTAAAAAATATTCCCTGTGCATAGCATTCACATATTCTTAGTTTTCCGTATCGATTAGCGAAATGGATCCAGAATTATCCACCTAATTGAGTCATCCTTTAATATACCTCTACACTGCGCGGCGACGCGATTAGACTTGCGTCGCATACACGTAAGCCCACGCTGGCTACGTTAAGATCGACTTATCGATGTAAGTTTTCACGGCTCGACGCATGGAGAGAGGAACCGATCGACGCGGCTGTCCCGAGAGAGCGGCTTTTCGAAGCAATCATTACCGATGTGGGGATTTCACGGCTCGACGCACTATGTTTGCTCACTAAAGTTTGCATTTCGAGCTGTTCGTATCGAGCGCCACCTCTCGCTCCTTCGCGACGTTTCACCTCTCACACTGGAAGCGTCTTCAGGCGTGCCGAGTCACCAGAAGGTCGTCATTAACATCGACTGCTCATGAAACTGGGATCGACCTGTTGTCGATCGCGAGAGACTGATCAGAGGCCACTTCTGTACAGCAATGTTCAAAAACACAAGATACGTTGAAGTTAATTTTTTTTTTTTAAGCCAACCTAACCGCGGTGGCAAGCAGACGTGCAAATAATGAGTTGTGAATTCAAACTTGAATTTAAATTACCGGCTTGCGTCGGCCTCGATGTTTCCTTACAGGAAAAGAGTGAGGAGAAAGAGCACTTCGTGACGTTCCACGTGGCCGAGACCGACTGCCCCAACAGCCGCGAGCGCTTCAAGCACGCCGTGTGCGCGACCCCGGAGAGCGGGGTCAGTGCCCGCACACGAGGCCCTCGTGTGCCGCCCTCGACTGGCAGAACCGCGCGTGTTCCCGTGCGAGGGCCCCGGGCGATGAATCGCATTTCCTCGTGAACATTAAGTGCGTGGCTCACGTGCGATCTTGAACAACTGACGACGGACTGCCCCGTCAATTGTTCAAGATCGCACTCCGCTCTCTCCAGGATTCTAAGTGGCTTTGCCTCTGCTTACCTCTCATCTCGCTCTACTCCCGCACACTATCCTGCCTCTCTCCTCTTATCTTACCGTAGTCCCCTCGACACACTGTCAGGCTTCTCCACTCTTATCTCACTCCACTCCCCTCCCATGTACTCTTCAGGCTCCGGCAACCAATGCATTTTTTTTTGGCTTAAGCCCACAGTCAACCATTACTCGCTCAACTACCCCCATGATTCCAAACTCTCCCAGCAATCCATGCTATCGGCTCCCCGTCCCTCCTAAATTCAAGGCTGCAGACCTCCCTCGTTTCCAGAATCTGACTGATTGGTTATCTCTATACGTAAATATTCGTGTAAAAAACCCCTGTCCTATCTGTCTTAAACCGCTGCACTCAACGCTTTCGCCACTTTCTAACCGGTACCTGCTACAAGACTGCACCAGCTGACTATCACCTTTACACATACTCACCCTCTCTCTACCATGTGCTGAGATGCTGTCCCGTTTAGATGCCATGCAAATCCAGACCGCAATTGTGTAAATTGCACAACAAGCTTTTCCCAAGTCCCCCGACACTGCGATCCCGCGCGCGCCGCGTGGCACATTCTATCCGTTCTGCCGATTGTCAACTCGCTGATTGTCCCCGCGTGGGGCCCTGACGTTTCAGATCCGAGGCTGCTGCATGGCAAGTGTGTGGCAGCGGCACAAGAAATTCAAACCTAATTACATCATTTGCAATGTGAACGCCATGGGGAATGATACAGGTAGGATGCTGCATGCCAGCCGCGTCGGGGTGGCACTTTGGTAGTTGTAAAAATAATAACATTGAATAATATTTGCATTTCTAAAGCGCCTTTCACCCGAGGGTCACAATACGCTGCGCAGACCGATGGAGAGAACGGCATGTGAACAACATTATGAGAATAGATCAATTAAGTAAAATAAGGACTATAAATCAATTAAGGACATCAAATAAAGTGATTGCTAAAACTAATGAAGGCACATTTCAGTGTAGAGTTTGCATCTTCTCACTCTGATGTTGTTGTTGACATGTCGTTCTCTCCACAGCTCTGTGCAGCGCTTTGTGACCCACGGGTGAAAAGTGCTCTGGAAGTGCAATTATTATTGTTGGGAGGTTTGACAGTACTCGTGCGAAATTGGAAACTTTAAAGCTGAAACAGTGTTAAGGTTTCACAAGAGTAATCAAGAAGTGGGAAGCAAATCTGAGATTATACATCAAAGTCTTGGTGTTGTGCTGATTCAATAATGGATTAAAACCCGGTTCCATAAGTGCAGACACGAGTACATAACACGTGTTCCCCCAGATGGACACGAGCGCGCGTGCGTGCGTGTGTGCGTGTGCTCGCAGAGTTCTACTGGGTTAGCGAGACGATGGTCGCCGCGGGCAAAGTTTCTCCGGCAGTTCCGGCGGCCGTCACGCAGTCGGCACTGCAGCTGGGCCTGTACAACCTGACCTCCTCGGTGGCTCTTCACGTCGACGCCCACAAAGTCAACCTGCACAAGATCGAAGGCCCGCAGTGGATTGTGAGTGGCGGCGGCGGCAGTGGCGCAGCGAGCGGTGATGATTTTCTGAGCTGGCGCTGGGCCTGCCCGTAGGTCGACTCGGCCTCGAACGAGCGCCTCTGTGTGGTGCGTGAATGTCTCCACTGGGGAGACATACAGTGTGGTGCTGGCCTCCCACCCCCTTCATCATTGCTAGTCGCTATCAGCACTTGCTCCAGCACAGCATTCTGTTAATAATAATAATCTCATCTATTCTCATTATCTGAAACCGCTTAATCCTATATAGGGTCGCGGTGAGCCGGAGCCTATCCCGGAAACACAGGGCGTAAGGCAGCAATACACCCGACGACGGGACGCCAGTCCATCGCCGGGCGAATAATAATAATAATAATTGCATTTATACAACGCTTTTCACCCGAGGGTCACAAAGCGCTGCACAGAGCCGTTAAACGGGAGACCTATGTCTCTGTTGGCGACGTCTTACCAGCCAGCTGGTGGACGCTGTTTTAGTGACGTCATCTGGAATCGTCATAAACGTCCGCGCCGGGCAGGATGTCAGGGGAGGCCCTCCGTGCCACCGACCCACAGGATAAAGAGGTGGGCTCATTGACGTCCGTCTGAGAGCACTCCAACCCATCGACTCATCGTCCCGAGGCTGAGCGAAGATTGAGCCGAGAGACAGAGGCGGCGACGATGAGAGGAGGGAAAGGACGGTGACGAGGGAAGTAGCGGAAGGGAGCAAGCAGGACGCGAGTAATAACACGAGCGACGAGGGACAGAACAGACACGCGGGGGGGGGGGAAGTTACAGGGATCGAGACGATTTGGAAGGGAAGAGTGGTTGATCAAGGAGACTGACAGGCAGATGGAGACTGACACAGTGGTCCCAAGGGTCGTTTTAAATTGTGTTACAATGCGTAAAACTTTTACATCATTGCGTCACTTCCCTTTATATCACCCTCTGGGTATTGCTACAGCAACATTTTGAGTTTAACTGCTCATGTCACTTCTGAAGTGGGGTTTAATTACCGCCACACGTTTTAAAAACACAACCGTGTCTGCGACGTCTGCCTCCTCGTCGCTCTACGCCGCGTCGCTT
>JAZEWT010000002.1:3443467-3464841 GCA_036362905.1 Mordacia mordax
TCAGACGAAACGGGGGGTTTGCGGCTCACAGCGGCGTCGCGGTGGTGTGCGTCTACCGCTCAGAGCGCTGCGCTAGTGGTGACAAGTCTGCATTCCCGTGGCCAAATCAAGACCATCTGCAAGGACAAGCACCGTGGACTTGCCCGACAACATTGGTGCTACTTTTATCGACACGAGGAGGATGATGTGCTGAGTCATCACCCACACCAGAATACTAACTACAGTAGTAATACTAGCAGAGCACCTGCTCTTTGCAAGATCTAGTTCCAAGCATGTACTACGTGCTTCTGACCGATATTGTGAATGACGTTTTCTGTTGATATGACAGCCAGCCTTAACCTGGATTTCTTCCTGACGTCCATTTGTAAATTTTGCTGCTTGCCAAAGTTTCATAAGAGTCACGAATATGTCTGCCAATCAGTCAGATTGTATTTAAGCTGGAAGGAACCGTTGAGCTGTGTAACTCTTCGTAACAGTTGTCCAACAGGGAGGGGTGAGCAGGTTACAACAGCTCAGGGCACCGGAGGCAATTTAGTTACGACAACCTCGGCAGCAGAATATCTTGGGAGGTCAAGCGGATATGAAAGCCCTGGTATTGGTGTTGATACAATCGGCGATCATGAAAGATTCCAAGCCAGTCGCCTCAGTACAGACACATATACATAAACACACTTGATCCGTTACATAGACAAATATCATCCACATTTCGTCTATTGAAACTGTCATTGCTGGGAGACACTCGTCTGCTGCTTAAATCACAAGGCACTCTGGGCAAATTAAACGTTTAAGAAGACTTTCTACAAGACACCAGCAAGAGACCTAAATCTCAAACCACAAATTTGTTTTTCACCTTTTGAAGATATCCTAATCACGTCGAGTGACTCGAAATATACTCGCGCATTAACCACTAATTAAGTGACTACTAATAAAGTAAGAATATAAATGATTTTAATCAGTTAGTCAGGTTCAGTACCCGCTTAATCCTGTGCAGGGTCGCGACAGGTCGAAGTCTATCCCGGCAGACAGAAGGCGCGAGGTGGTCTATGCCCAGGCTGTGACGCCAGCACATCGCAGGGCCCTTTGTTTGGAGCAACTTTCTCGTCGAGTCAATTAACTTAGACGGCAGCGTGTCTTTGGACGGTGGAAGGCAACCGGAGTACCCAGCGAAAAGCCACACGTTCAAGCAGCTGTTTGATGATGATGATGATGATATTTATTCGTGGCCCCAACCTCGGAGAGATTTACGCGGTGTTCATTATCACTGTGCCACGTTTGTTCATTCTGTTCAACACAGCGTGTGAGACCATCCCCTCGGAATTCATTGAAACCATTCAGGCTATTTTTTGTGTGCTTTTTTTTAAGTGGGGGGGGGGGGCGGGGGGGAGTTCTGGGGAGACTTCAATGTGGAGTTGGCACGTTCTCCCCGTGTACGTGTGGGGTTTGGGCGGGTACTCCGCTTTCCTCCCACAGTCCAAAGACATTCTGCCTGGGTTAATTGTCCTGACCAAAATGCCCCGAGTACCCTCAGATATTGTGATTTACTTTCCACTCTCCGCTGGACAACTGTTAAAACTAAGAGAATAGCTCAACGGTTTCTTCCAAGTTAAATAAACAAAATTCCTGACTAATAATTACAGGATTGCACCTTTACCTCTACACAAACGATAACAGAAGTAGAAAGGCTACAGATGTCATTGAAGACTCTCTCTCCAATGGGGGCTCTCATATTCATAGCCGTGCTCTCCTTATACAGGGCAGAAATGACCACGAACTACGCTTGAAACTTCTTCCATCCACTGGGGCGTAAAGCCGTGAGTCATTGTTCTTCCATGCACCTTCATTAGGAAGAGCGACACAAAATGTGCCTGACCAAGCGAGCGAGTGGGTCCGCCTCCACACCTTTATTATTTTACGCAAAGAAAAAAAAATCAGAACACAATGTCCGGGGGCATTGTCAGCAGACACTGGACCCATCCAACCTTCAGTGCTACTCGCGTGGTCATTTTTCTGTTTCACACGGTTGTGGAGGTAAAACAAAATATCTATCACTTTAAACACGTTATTGTAGCAAAACTAAAATAGGATGGAAATGCTTGTATGGAGGTGGACACGATAACAATTAATTGTTCATGACCATGTAACAATAATATACACATGCATGACGAAATATTGGGTAAATAGCCAACCTAATTTGTGGACAATGCTATCCGTAATTATTAGTTTTTTTTCTGAGCAGCAATATGTGAGATTAAAAAAGTCTACCACCACACGAACGAATCGTGAAAACAAGTCGTGGTCGGTGACGAAGGTGGCAGCTGCGTGTGCGGGCGTGCGAACGTGGATATAAGCGCGCGCACGTGAGCGGTAGAGAGACCTCGCCTGGGAACTGTTTGAGGAGGCCGCGTCACGATGTAAGGAGGAGCGCTTATGTGTGGGGCAGGGCAGGAGTTCGCTGTGGGGCCGCTACTCCGGCCGTGTGTTGCTGGTGGAATAAAGCATTGAAAAGCATCCAGGAGGCCTCTGCTCATCTGTCGCTGGCTGGGTGAGTGAATCGCTGAGTGATGGTGAAACCGCTACGCCGCCACTGAAGCTCTGGAGGCCGACACCACATGGCCACACGCGCAAGTCAACCCCCGGGTGTCTGGCGGGGATTACGACTGAGGTCGACTCCCTTGGAGGGTTCCCCACCGAGACACCACACTTCCTTCACGCGATCTCTCAACGCAGCTGCTACATCTTTATACGTGATGCAGGTCATTTTTACACACCTGGAATCAAACAAAGAATTGTAGGACCCAACAGTACTTCATATATAGTTTCGCAAATAACGCAAAGGCTTTTGATTTACACCAAGTTTAAAACAATACAATTGTATGCCTCTATAATCAGCGGCAACTACGGTACTGAACAAATACATCAGTGGATGACTTTAATGCAGACGTCAATTAAAGGGGCACAGGTGAATGGTAAATTTGGCATCAGCGATACTAACAAGCGGGCGGCACGGTGGCCCAGTGGGTAGCGCTGTCGCCTCACAGAAAGAAGGTCCCGGGTTCGAATCTCGGCTCGGGTGCTTTTCTGTGTGGAGTTTGCATGTTCTCCCCGTGTCCGCGTGGGTTTTCGCCGGGCACTCCGGTTTCCTCCAACAGTCCAAAAAACATGCCACTGCACATGTTAATTGGCTCGCAGACTAAATTGCCCGCAGTGCCCGGTGATGAACTGGCGTCCCATCGTGGGTGTATCCCTGCCTTGCGCCCTGTACATGCCGGGATAGTCTCCGGCTCACCGCGACCCTGTACAGGACTAAGCGGTTTCTGACAATGAGATGAGATGAGAAAACACAAGACAACCGCTGTTGCCACCTCGGCAAAGTGTTACATCAGTTTATCAATCACGGAGACAAATAAATTGCTGAGCAAATCCCTGAGCAAGGATTTGAACTCAGAGCCTTAAGAGCTCGGATATGCACTACAGCACTGCCTGGTCAGTTCATGAACGAGTGAATAATCCCAGCCACTTGAACCAAGTACAAACGTATAAAACAAGAAGAGTGTGGACAAAATAGACAAAAGAAAACAACCTGATTGCAATAAAGAGGTTGGGAACAAGAGCTTAGGATGTGCTCGGGGTTTGTCGGGAATGTTTTTGAGCGTCGCACCTGTACGCCATGATGTTGTGAGTCGCGCTGGCGATCTTCTTATTCTCAAGCAGTTTCCGCAACACCTGCTTGACCTGCGGAGTGAAGAGCGTAAGCCTGATGAAAACTGCACCGGCGAGCTGTAACTGAATTGAACGTAAACCTGGGAACACATTCGTGCGCCGACAGTATTAGAAAGGGAAGAAAAAAAAATGCGTGGCAGTACTGAGAGTGTGAGCGTGCTCGTAGTCAAGATGTCCTGTTCCCGTATTCTCCAGCCTAGAATAGAAACACGCGTGTTTCTTGTCCTGTATTTTAGACAGAAAGTAGGCGGTGCGTCAGATCGCCTGGTAGCTGCGTGTGCGTGTGACCAGATTCGTACAACTTGCTTCACGCAGGGGCACAAGCTTGGTGTGCGCCACACTTGCAAAGGCTTTTCACCACCCTGTGGAAACGGTCACTCAAAAGATAACTTATTGATAACAAGAATGACAACGACTTAACTATTAATACGACTCAAATCGCAGCATCTAAAATATAGCAATAATGCAGTGACTTGAAGGCAGGGTTGGTGGGACACAAAGGGATGGATCCGCAGAGACACTAACTTCCTCAGTAACGATGCTACCATACTGATGGTTGTCCACGGTGTCTGATGATGATCATCTTCCCCGTTATTTCCGTGTCTTCATGTGGCTGAAGAGGCCGTTTCTTGGTGCTGGCATATAAACAGTGCACCAACTAGTTTGTTGACAAGCAATCTCTATACAGGAAAGTATAAATATTCTCTCCCTACAGGCGCCACTTGTTTTCTCCACAAACGCAAATGTACGTCTCCCGCGTGAAAATAAATATGACGGCAAGCGTCGCATCAATCACGATCTTGTGACAATTTGGAAGCTAACGAGGGTTGCAAATTATCCGAGGATGATAGACTGTCTGGGGATAACAGGGATCACAGGATTTGGCTGCGATGGCTCCTTACAACCCAAACAAAAAAACGACTTCACTGCGCAGTGGTCAGGAGATTGAGAGTGTCAGGTCATTGTAACCGTGACTCATCTGTGAGTAACCCCGGCTGCTTCCCACATGCAAATCATCAATGGCTTTGCCGAACATCCCAAGGCAGGATCATCCTAAATCACTCGAGTGAGACGTGGGTAAACACTGTGCTCCGTGTGTTCAAAGTTACTGTGGAAAGTAAGGCGACAATTGATAGTGTGCTGTGCCAATAAAGTTATGCAAAGACAAAACTCCTCCGCATGGCCCTAGCACACTGTAGGGTCAAGTGTGCCGTTAGCGAGCACCCGTGAAAGTGGACACGGCACAGAAGGAGGTGGGAGACTAGCACCATGCCTGGCCACTAAAGTTGTACAAATTTAATCTCGCACATCAGATACATGCTCGACCTTTAACTTAAAAAAAAACAGCGCAATTAGTACTGGAGGATATGGCAATGTGTACGTGTCGCCTACAGTATATATAATGGAGCAAATATTGTTTTTTTAAATGTATATCCCTACTCTGAGGTTACCGGGTTCAAAACCTTGAAAATCGCTGTTATTTGCATTACATCAAGGCTTTTATATCCCATTTCAGCTTTACTTTCCACCTATTCATTCCTCTTCTGAAATGTTAACACCATTTCAGTTTGAAATACACACTATGGCGCTCCCACCATCAACGCTCTTAAGCATTCTTCTAACTTTATCCTGACGTCAGAAGAACGTGTTACACGCTCGTTTGCGATACCTGCACATTGTGGCTTTTCTGGGGGGGGAAACAAAACACGAAGAAAATAGGTCGATTGTGGTAGCGCTGGGGTTAGAGGTCACCTGTTTGGTGGTCACGACGGGAGCCACGTGGGCCTGGAAGGTACTCCTCCGATCAGTGATGGTCTCCCCATGCATGATGGGTGGCATCTCGTCTTCTGCACGAACCGATCAGAATGATTTGAGCACCACGTGTTAGTTAATGGATGCCCTCTTTATCAAGGGCGACTGACAATATCACGCACGTGGAAATATTCCAGTATAGTCAGTGTCCATACCCGCTTAATCCTGTACTGGGTCACAGGGGGCTGGAGCCTATCCCGGCAGATACAGGGCACAAAAAGGGGCTATACCCAGTACGTGACACCAGTACATCGCAGGGCCCTTTTTTGCGGAGGAATTTACCCAGCAGGCCAATTAATGTAGACAGCAGCTTGTCTTTGGACGGTGGGAGTAAAGCAAAGCACCCGGCAAAAACCCACGCGGACACGGGGAGAGAGATCATACACATTCCACACAGAAAGGCACCCGAACCGGGAACCGAACCCGGGACCTTCTTGCTGTGAGGCGACATTGCTACTCACTGCGACACCACACTACTCCGCGAAAAATGTAAATATGTAAATACATACTGGTTGAATGGACGTGCATTTAGAAGTTTCCGAAATGTTATTAGTGACTCTGTGGTCCTGATTTCGATAGAGACGTCATTCCACACTGAAAGGGGCCAGGGTGGCAAAGCAACGAGCCTTGGAAATTGGAGAGCGGAAATGAAGGGGTGACCATTTGACCGGAAATGACCGTTAGGGGGTGTAGGGGGAGATAATGGAGCAGAGATAGGAGAGCGCAGACAGGTGTAGGCAGCGATGGATACGAACCGAGCGTTGGAACTTGAGGTTTTAAAAAGCCATCGCTCCACCAAAAAACACGTCGAAAGGCTGCACAGTGCAAACGCAGAAATCTACATAGTGGTGTCCTCAACTATTAGCCAGGCATATACATAATCCTTCAATCAACATGACGAACAAATGCTAGCGCTCGGCAGGCTAAACGAAGATTACGTGAAAATAAAATCTGTTCACATTTTCAACTGTTTTGAAGGAAAGGAAGCCAGCGCAGCGAGTTCAAATTCATAGCATGCACGGTTTCACCCTTGAGGCTTATCCGAATTACTAAGTGGCTTATAGAAAACTGCTTGTAACGCAAACATGTTAATCAGCGTATAAACACGCACGATGATTAGGTTTACCATGAACACCACCTCATCGGGTCTCAGGACGTTTGAGGGTCCTACAAAAAAAATGACCCGTAAAAAAAAATCTTGACAAGTAATCTTTGCAAGTAAAAAAATTACTATTCCCCAAGAATGTCTACATTGTAAAGCAGACAATGGGGACTGTAGCCAAAGTTAGCTACCACAAGTTATGGTGAAAGCCAGAGGTTTGCAGAACATCCGTCAGTGTCAGAGGAGACGGAACAAGAGCCACAACGACTTTTGCATTACCAGTGGTTATTGTGCGGCGGCAAAGAGCGCAACATATATAACAGACGATTCAAATGGATTTCAATAGCACGAGTGAGCCGACTAATGGAAGGGAATGCCTGTGTGTCCTGTATTTTGTTGTATTTGATGCTGGCGACTGTGGGTGTCCTTCACGTTCAACAAGGCCCACTCATTGCCTGCTCGAGAGTTCTGTACTTTAGCTGCGGAGGTATAAAAAATTTTTTACAACAAATTGCAAAGAGGCCAAACAAGCAGCACTAATACAATTTGAGATACGAGTAGGGCCATTTTCTCATCACTTCATACCCGCTGCTTTTCTGTATGCCAAATAAAACCCCTTCAATATTAAGTTTCCGCATATAAATAGAGTGGTAATGCCAAAGATTTTCTGAATGCGGCTGCTGGTTAATTCGTTGGCTTAAACTCACTCTTCCGAAGGCTCGTCGTCCACACATGAACAGACTTTTGAGAGCTTTATTAAAACTGCCCAGGAATGCCCTGGGCTATTGCTCGAAGGTGGCAGACCACGACCCAGCGGAGTTCTAGATGACCGGCGCGCACAAACCCCGGGCGGAACCCGTGGCGCAGTGAGTAGCGCTGCTGCCTCGCAGCAAAAGGGCACTGGGCTCGGATCCCGGCTCGGGTGCCTATCTGTGTGGCGTTTGCGCGTTCCCGCTCCCTGTGTCCGCGTGGGTTTTCGTCGGGTACTCCGGTTTCCTCATACCAGCCAAAGACACGCTGCTGCCTAGGTTACTTGTCCCGCGGAGTAAATTGCCCCCAAAAAGTGTGCCCTGCGATATACTGGCGTCACATCCTGGGAATCCCCCTGCTTTGTGCCCATTATCAGCCGTGGTCGGCTCTGACCCCGCGCAACCCTGCACAGAATCAAGCGGGTATTGATAATGAATGAATCTAACGATGTAGGTTTTTTTCACGGCTCGATGCACGATGACTGCTTCGAAAAGCTGCTGTCTCGGGACAGCCGCGCGGATCGCATCGTTCCGCTTCCTCTCGGGTTTGTCCCGAGAGAGCAGCTTTTCGAAGCAATCATCGTGAATGAATCGCTTAACATTTGTCACCGCAGCACATGGCGAGGAGCGTGAGCCTGTGGCGTGCGAGCGAGGTGCGATGGTCTGCATTTGACATCGACGGTTCCCGCACCACAAGCGTCCCTTGAGATCGCTGGTCAATCACCTGTAAAATCATCCGATGCCCCCAGGTCACGTGACCTCAGGTTTCCCTCTCCGAGGATTGTTGGCAGCATTTCGTAAACCAAATCGGACTCTTCCTCCGTCTGATTTGCTCGATAGGTGTTCCACGCTGATGGAAACAAAAACATCCGGTCATATTTAAAAACTTACGATTATTCCGATAATTACTGCAATGCTTTTACCTGCTGAGTCTCTCTTTAATCAATTTAGCTGCACAGTGGTTTAGGCCATTTTGACTACGGAGCAATTTCATTCCGCATAATGTCAGACTCTGCCCTTTTTAAGTATTTAATCAATATGTAATAAAATATATGTAAGCGTTCAAAAGGATAATCTGTCAGGGAGGCATCACGCGAATCGGGCTCCGCTTGGCTCCGTTCGCTCAGCGGCACAAAGCGCCGTAACGGCTCGACGAGCACGTTGCTGAGGGTTCCATCCCTTCCACAATCGGAGGGGAATGCACAGCCGCGTTGCCTGTAAATCCTGAGTTTAAAGCCCAAGCTTACCGCATGGGACTGCCCGATATTAATAAAAAATTATAATTGTATTTAGGGTGGCACGGAGGCCCAGTGGGTAGCGCTGTCACCTCCTCACTGCAAGAAGGTCCCGGGTTCGAATCTCGGCTCGGGTGCCTTTCTGTGTGGAGTTTGCGAGTTCTCTCCTCGTGTCCGCGTGGGTTTTCGCCGGGCACTCCGGTTTCCTCCCACAGTCCAAAAAACATGCTGCTGCATAGGTTAATTGGCTTGCAGACTGAATTGCCCGCAGTGCCCGGTGGTGTACTGGCGTCTCATCGTGGGTATATCCCTGCCTTGCACCCTGTGTCTGCCTGGACGGGCTCTAGATCACCTGGACTACGCGGTTTCTGACAATGAGATGAGATCAGAATAATTGCATTTACAGAGCGCTTTTCGCCCGAGGGTCACAAAGCGATTCACAGAGGCGCAGAGAGAACGGCGCGTCAACAACCAGGGCACTCGAACGGAAAATCAGCAGCAATAGGATTTTTTTTTGGGGGGGGGGATAATGAGATCGTGGCACATTTGGGCTTTCGCTCTGTTGTAAAGGACCAACGCAATTGCGTGGTAGATGTTAGACGTTGATGTTGGATGTTTATTATTACAACAGATGTTTGCTCTGCGGGTATTCTGCGAGACAAAACAAAATGTTCGAAATGACCAACGCAGCAACGTTGGATGTAGAATGCGAACCGCTCTCCAGAGCTGCTCTTTCTGGACAGCCGTAGCGAGCGTCCATCCTCTAAACCTACGCGACATTTCGCCGACCGCGTTGGGATGCATCATCGGGTTCCAAAGTGGGAGGAGCAACGTCGTGAGAGGACAGCCACTCGCCACGGCGATTTATGACGAGCGGCTGAGATCAATTCTCATACAATGAGCGGTTGAAAGCTCCATAGGCAGAGGGACATCGATTATTTTGAATCCTGTAAATTTACTCCGTTCATCTCTGGTTACGACACCGATGGAGCGTTGGCGCACTTAGTCACGAACCTGGCAAATATTTCACATCCCTGCCACCAGCGGCAAGTGACGATGTACGCGATCCTGACCCCAACCTGGACTGACCCGAAATGGTGAAGTATGATCACGCTACCCCCATGAAAACCAATGCACCATGGAGAGGCCTTAATACAGCATTGGACTGACAAAGGGCCATAACATGTTATCGTTACATATATTCTACAAACTTAAAACTCAAGTGATGGAAATCGAGCTCATTGAAATTCACGTGCTGTCGACATTGTTTGAAATAGACCAAGAATATACCATTATTTATTCTTAATTCAAAATCACAATCAAGACCATTAATAACCTAAAACTAAAATGTTTCTGTTTGAAACGCAAAGCAATATTATCAATGTTTCAGAGTAACAATGGGGATATCTCATCTCATCTCATTGTCAGAAACCGCTTAGTCCTGTACTATGCAAATTAGTTTTACTTTGATTTGGAAGCAATAGTTTTTGAAATGACAACGCAATGCGTCTATTTGATATGTGACCGCTTTAAAACGACATGAATGTAAAAGGCTGTGATTGTTATCTCGTTCATATTTCATCCAGGTAACGCTCTTCCAGACCGTGCCACACATTGAGTGCACAAGTCTGCGTGCCCGGACATTCATTTCTCTGTCTGAAACACATGCAGCTGCAGATCAATGTGTGTGTGTGTGTGTGCAGCTTTTAAACCACGTTCCTGCTGTTAAACACTCAACTGTCTTCTTCCGTTCCCCAATGTCCTACAAAACGGAGCACGCCATGCCCACGCTGCCTTTGACAATGAGCGATTTTCACCAGGCCCTAACGCAATTGGGTTCCATGGATGAAGTTGAGATGATGACAGGAGCTGACAATTTAAAGCTGCTCTATTAGTAAACGCTGGCGCCGTCCGCCCACGGCCAAGGTAGGCGTTCTGTTTACATACGCGTCTGCGCGTTTGCGCGTGTGCGTGCGCGCGCGTCTGCGTGCGTACGTGCGCGCGTGTGCGTATGCGTGTGTGTGTGCGTGTGCTCGTTCACCAGGCTGGGAGCGCTCAGAAGCATCGGCCAGAAACTCTCGGATGCGTTCCACCCACAGAAAGAGCACGCTCTCTCCCAGATTCTGGCTGCACGCAGGTGCGCGGTACACGCGCCCACACGCGCACACACGCGCACACGGAAAGAGACGTAAAGAAGAGAGAGAGAGAGAGAGAGAGAGAAAAAAAAGGCACGTTCCTTGTTTAGCCTAATAATAATGATGCATTTCGAAAGCGCTTCTCACCCGAGGGCCACAAAGCGCCGCGCAGAGCTGCGGAGAGAACGGCACATCGGCAACAATGTCTCTAAGTGAAGAGGCACGAGCATTGACGCGCATTCACACGCAACAACAACAACAGCAGCCACCTTTGCACTAAGTAATGGTGCTCTCGCCGCAGGGCTTACTCCAGGTTCGGTGCGCTTTGAGACCAACTGAAGTGTCGAAGGTTGGCATGAGATCAATGAACCGAGCCGGGTGTCATAGGTTAATGGAATGAGATTATGGGAAGAGTCAAGCGACACTCACAACAATGAACAGAGCTACAGGCAGCTAAAATAGAGCAAGGTGTCCGAGTGGAAGCTTGAGGTGGAGCACCTGCCAGTCACCCAGATACGCTGCAGAGACACAAAGTGACAAAGATAATAATTAATAATAATTGCATTTATAGAGTGCTTTTCACCCGAGGGCTACAAAGCGCTTCACAGAGTCGCGGAAGATGACGCATGCGTAATTCAAGACAACGTATTTAAGGCTGGCACAGCATTGAAGAGGGTTGTGGGTGGTCTGCACCATGCCCGGCCACCATTGTCTTCCCAGTGCAGACGCTCACACGTGACGCTGGGTACTCATTTAAGGCGAAGGCAACTTTGACGAGGCTGCGGTGAGTGAGTTCAGGGTGTGGAGCACCGCTGCTCCTGACAGGGGCGCACACACGCGCGCAAAGCGCAAACTCTAAAACCGACTTTGAAATAGAGTCTGTGACGCAACACTTGTGAGAACGCAATGAATTTGTTTGTACTTAAAACATTAACGATTTGTGCCAAAAGCATTTCATCAGAGCGACACTGCTAACGTCAAAGAGGGATGTCAGTAACAAATCAATTTTCGCAGTTTCAGGGCATCATGAGTATCTCATCACTTGAAGTTAAGTTGTGCACACGTCCTGACTTACTCTTATGTCTTCTTCCCCAACTTTATCCAGAACCTGCTTTCACCGTTATGTCATGAGAAGACAGATCTACTGACCACATCTACAGACCTACGTCTGAAATGATTGTCACCTCGTGCACACTCTTCCAGCCTCTCTGCCATGAGAAATGTTAAGCAATTCGTTCATTATCAACACCCACTTAATCCTGTACAGGGTGGCGGGGAGCCAGAGCCTGTCCCGGCTGACAAAGGGTGCAAGGCGGAGGAATACCCAAGATGTGACGCCAGTACGTATAAGAGCAGACTTTTTGGGGCAATTTACTCAGCGGGACAATTAACCAAGGTGGCAGCGTGGCTCTGGGCTGTTGGAAGTACTCGGCGAAAACCCACGCGGACACGGGGCGAGAGAGAACACGCAAACTCCACACAGACAGGCACCCGAGCCGAGATTCGAACCCGGGGCCTTCTTGCTGTGAGGCGACAGCGCTACTCACTGCACCACCACGCCACCCATGGTAAGCAATGCCACCTTCGTATAGCCGTCTCAGCAAGTAACAAACAAACATGTAAAGGTATTCTTTCAAACAACCCATCAGCTCGATAGCCTTCAGCAACAATGCTTCAGCATAAGAAAACTCTTGATAGGTTTTGACACACAGTGTCTCATCAGCAGTCAGGCTTTGTTGAATCAATGCTGGCGTACAGCCACGTGGTAATGGCATGTACCGTTTCTTCAAAATATGAGTTCTTGGTTCTGACACGATATTCTATAATTAATAACTCAAACACGCTCGAAATAATTTTGAGTTAAATGCCCTATGAGAGCGATGTTTTTCACATGACAGTCAAATCAATATCTTCATTCTCAGGGTTGGAATGTATCGAAATTAAGTCTAGAAATAAATGCAATTTGATCATTTTTGTGAGTGTTTTTTGGTGATGGGTCATCAACTCACTACACTTACGACCCGGTTTAATCACCAGATGATGCATTTGTTAGGAACCCGGCATCTCAACGGTGCCAGCTTATCGCTCTGACATCTGTGCCCTCCAAGCCACGGGTTGCTCCTGAAAGCTTCTGTAGCATGCTGAGCAATGCCTCTGTGAGATTGCTCAGTAGCTGAGTCAGTTCTTTCTTGCAAGGTTAATAGGAAATTCAAATCAAGCAATTCAGTTTTTTTTTTATTTTCAAAAGTAACTTTGAGTTTCTTGCACGAAATGTTTAATTCATTTAAACGCAGGATAAAATATGCTGAAAATATGAAGGTAATCTATACACATTTGTTTAACGCTCTTGACTTTTGTAAAACAGAATCTGACAACGAAATGGAGCATTACCAACATTTCTGAAGGAGATTATTTAAAGTGTTGGTCATCCACTATAAGATATCCATCAGACCCACGTACTCCAGTAAAGAATATGGAATGAAAACCAAAAGAGCACAAATACAGGAGGCCAAACACATGACTCAGATAACCAAGGTATCAGGGATGTCATCATCCTGACAGTTAAAAAGATAGAGGGCTTGTGCAGGACACTTTGCGATAACAGCCAAAGGAGTTCTCGATCGACCATGGCGTCCCATTCCCAGACTGCGTGCACATGGCATCTCGCAGCACTCGTTATTTTTCTCATCACAAGCAAGTGCTCAGGAGGACGACCACTGCGGAGGGTGGAGCGACGAGAGGCGAGAATGTGCAGCGGCAAGATGCGTTATGGCATCGCTGGCCCGCGGAAAGACGGCGCCCGCGTGCGGCGATATCAATCCAGCAGTAGATAAATCACGGCTGGCGATAACATTGAAATGTTTGACATTATTAATAGTCATTTCCGTGTTGTTTACCCGTTCGAGTTAAATGGGGGTTGTTTTTGTGTTGCTTTCTCAAATTAAAGCATGCTCGCTTAAAATTACGTTACATCTTAACTAAAGTGTTGTGATGTAAAAGCAGTTATGTTCCCGTGACACAACATTTATTTGTCAGGAGCTTGGATACTTTATAGAAATTTTGCTTCATTATCAGCCTCTTAGTGTATTTGTACATCCTAGATTCCTAGCTGAAATATCCATTAGAGCCATCCTCTATCCATTTACATAAACACGCCCTGCTCGCGCTGGCACCTAATGAATGTATGATAACATTTTGGTGTCTTCCAGAAAAATAATTACTCTGTCAACGAGTTGAAAATACGTAGCTAATGTTGCTGTTAATGGACACTTCTTAGAGTTGTGCCTTTCATCCATTTAAAGAAAACGTCTTTGGGTCTCGAGACTCCTTTTTGGGAAGTTCCTGCTAATGGACTTTTTGGCCAATTGCATTTATGGGTGCTTGGCTTGTGGGTTGCAACCAGAATGCCTAAGAAAAACCCATTCATACAAGAATCTCACTACGCTCGTCAACAACACCGCAGTTCGAGAAACCACGACCGAGAGGGGATGCTTTGGGCAATGGCACTTCTTCATAGCGCATGACAATGAAGGACCAGAACACATGCCTGCGAGTAAAAGCAACAGCCTCAAAACGTTGGTAATTATGGTTCATTTTAAGGCTTACATGGTTAATAACCACAGCTCTCAGGAGGCTGCTATTTGGCTTGTGCATCATTGCCAAAGGTCAACATCATCATTATCAACACCCGCTGAATCCTGTACAGGGTAACGGGGGACCAGAGCCAATCCCGGCAGACAGCGGGCAAAAGGCAGGGATATACCCATGATGCGACGCTAGTATATAGCAGGGCATTTTGGGGGGGGAGGAGGAGGGTAATTTACTCAGCAAGCCAATTAACCTAGGCAGCAGCACGTCTTTGGACAGTGGGAGGAAACCAAAGTACTTGGCAAAAAACCGCATGGACATGGGGAGAGAGAATACGCAAACTCCACAGAGAAAGGCATCTGTGCTGAGAACCGAACCCAAGCTATCTTGCTGCGAGGCGGCAGCGCTACCCACTGCGCTACCGAGCACCCTTCGTTTTCAAAGGGGTGTTACCAAAAATGTATACATATCAAATTATATATTGCTAAAAGTCTTGCACAGATAGATTCATGAAGTTGTTCTTGGGTTTTCTGACCAGATGGCGGTCCAAGCCAAGAAGACCTGCAGCTGCAATTCCCAAATATCTCTCCTCCAAATAATAATCAAACTGGCCAACCACTCTGAGCTTTTGAGATATTTGACGAAATGGGGCACATTCAGGGTGACTTTTCTCATAACGACTTAATCAATGAAAGTGCCAACCCTCCCTTATCAATAACACAGCCATACAGCATGAAATTAAATATTAGGCTAACATACAGTACGATGACAATTCCTTAATGATTAACAATCTTCTTTTAAATGTGTTGTATGCGATTGTCTCTCCGGTACTCAAAGGGTAAAATAAAGTTCATTTCCTCTCACTAACTTCAACTTTACTGAAACCACATCTGTTTCCAAGCGATTTACGGATTAAATAAAAGTAAATGAACACAACCTCAAATGTTCGCTCCTATCTGGATAAATGACAATGGTATTGCAACTTGACAATTTTGTTCCCGTGATAAGAACGCTGGTGCATAATATTAATTTCCACAATTCACTTTGAAGTCGGCTATCTGCAAACTGTAACAAACCTGTATATCTCCTCCAGGCTGGCAGAGAGGCTTCTCTTATCTTCCCTGGTCAGCCAGGGTCCACTGGACAGGGCACACATTGCAAAAAAAAACCTTCATTGTCAGCGTATTTCAAGAACTTCACCAAACACAAGCACACATGATTCAATTATTGACAGCACGCGGTTTCCCCGCTGTTCGACGAAGGACTCCCCCATGCCAGTCGTGGGTAATCGCTTTGCCATACTTCCCCAGGCTGGTCAGTACAGGATGGTGAGGTTGGAGGAAGGCCCACGACCATGTTTAGAATATCACGCACCGCTGATGTTAAGCTGTACCTTGGTCTCGAACTCAGATCACTGCGTGCAATGGCACGGAACAGCAACCACTGCGCCATCGCCAACCCCAGCCTCGCACATATACATCAAGCAATGACAAAGATCCCCTATATAACCTTAACGGACTGCCAGGTCAAGTGCTGTTAGCGAGCACCGATAAAGGCCAGCACTGCACACGAGGGGGTTGGTGGCCCGCACCACGCCGGCCCGCCTTTATCTCCCCAGTGGTGATATTTATACACGCACTCCGATCCTCATTTTTAGGCCGAGTCGAAATATACATAACGCATACACATAACGCGCCGCGAATATGTTTGTGTGCACGCACACGACTGTGCACGTACAAACACAAACGCACCACTACGCCAATGTTATGACTCGAGCATGCTCTGGGCATATCTGCAACTTTTGACCCAAATGTGTACTCTGCAAAACATGAAAAGAGTGAAAATTCGAGGTCAAAAGTCATCCCCACTGGAAATATCTTCAAACACCACTGCAACAAAACAGTATTTTTCATTGATATTCAGATTTTGGTTCCCACCAGCAAATTATAATGAGTTACTCAATTGCCCGAGTGTACAACAATGTCTGGCCGTTTTAAGATGAGCATTAACAACATAATACAACAATAATTGCATTTCTAGAGAGCTTTACACCCGAGGGTCACAAAGCGCTGCACAGAGCTGTGGCGAGAACGGCGCGTCAACAACAACATATGAACGGCATAACAACAATAAAAACATTTGTTGTGTATCTGAGCTGTGGAGAGAACGGCATGTCAACAAAATATCGGAGTACGTCAATTAAAAGTAAAACAATGGCTAGAAATCAGAGAAGGACAAAAAATAAGAGATAAAAATAATTGTTAAACAAATGAAGGAAGGAGCAAGTGTTCCTGAGCAGGCGCAGGTCAACAGCGAGCCATCATCCCGGCAAAACAACAGTGAGCCGCATCAACAGTCCTTGCCAGAGGACTTCATTGCCTTACGGAACAAGTGAGTCTTGAGACGGCATCTGAAGATTGCCAGGGACTCAGCTGACCAAATCTCCAATGGAAGGGCATCCCAGAGTCTGGGAGCAGTGCGTGAGAAGGCTCTGTCTCCAATCGAACGGGGGTGCGATATGGGCACGTGCAGCCAGCCCATATTGCAACTCATATCGTATTATTAAATTGTCCCCTAAATTGACACCACAAAATTACTTTTGGAATTAGCTTAATAAACCTCCCACAGACCGTTGTTTTCACAGCAGCACGCGCTTTCGTTATTAACCTCGGTTTTATAAAATCACTCGAACCCATTCTCATCTGCCCCCTTTTAATTAATAAAGCAGAGACGGCGTTTCATCGGAGCCAGGTCACGCGTCTGTGCGAGATTTGGACAGCTTGCAGAGGCCGCAATCCAGCAGCGGATAATACAATGGCTGGCGACGATGACAACTGCCACGTCGCCCGACCGGCTGGAAACGTTCGCTCGCACGGCGGAAGTGAAGCACTCACTTGAGCTGGTAGCTTGGGGGTGCCTGGCCAGGATAATCAGCAGGAAGGGTCACCTATAGCCGCGGAGGCAAATACATCAATCGCGAAACGGCATCACAGCATGGCGTAGTACATGCGGGTATGTTAATTGCTATATGCCAACGCTGGCCGCCTATCACAAGCACCGTTTCAAGAGCCAAAATATGTCATCACCGCGATGTAAATAGAATATCATTGCAATTCTAGGAAGCATTCAATGATTCACCTGCACTCCCAATGATGTGATGAATGGTCGTGGTTCGAATGACAATCAATTTCAGGCATAGATTTTTTTTTAGTCTTTCCCAGCTCTCGAATATCTTTTCAATGAAATATCGGTCACATTGGCTCAGCTACATTCCCTCCGTCAGCTTATCTGCGTGATTAGCATAAAATTAGCGGAGAAGATAGCAATTAACATATTCTCTCACTCCAGTTTCTAACCACGTATCATCGGACGAAGAAGTGATTTTGAATAATGAACTGGTCCATTGGGAAATACTAAATTATTAACACTGACTCAACTGACCATATAATGTGCGGCTGTCTAGATTCATGACCTGAATCCTGGCAGCTACACATTATTAAACTGGCTTCTCAACTGTGGCGAATTGATGGTCTCCGACCACTCACAAATGACTTCGAAAGAGACCAATACATATGCGGAGATCCACGGACATATCGACTCTGCTGTGGTTAGACAGGGTTTTTAAACGTACAAACATGTTCTCGGCCGAGTCACCTACGAATGAACAAAAGCATTCTCCGATCAAACCCAATAGATCGTTTTCCATAAATTCAATAAATGATGGGTGGGCCATTTCAACATACTGGTTTTATTTCAAAGTGATCATCTCATAGTCGGTGTGGAGTGCGCATGTTCTCCCCGCGTCCGCGTGGGTTTTCGTCGGGTACTCCAGTGCCCTGCGACTAGCGTCACATCCTAGGTACAGCGCCGCCTTATGCCCTCTGTCTGCTGGAATAGCCCCCAGCCCACCGCGACCCTGTACAGGATTAAGCGGGCATTGATAATGATGATCTATCACTGCGAGAAGCACGCTCCCTACTGTGCCAACTACAATAGGCTGTTGGAAGGACGTTTTCAGAGACTTCATGTCAAACATCTATTCTGCAGGCATTCTCTGATAGATGTGGGGCACAGTGCTGTGATATTTTTCGCCACCGATTCGCTTTTATCTTAGCACATTGTGCTCCGAGCACAAATGGAATAAACTGAGACAAATAGCAAAGAACCAGGGATAAAAACAATGCGCCATCAGCACTATCAAAATACTCCCCAGACGACTATTCTGCTGGGTATTTTGGCCTACTCTTCCATGGGTGACAGATGTCTTGGAAGAGATGAGAGTACCCACAGTTTACCCCCACCGTAATTTAAGTGCCCGCCGACTGCGGTGTACCCATTTATACTGGTCGATGAACGGCGTTGGATGGATTTAAGAATTTCGCCAATCCTTTGAACCGCCGTGCCGGGAACACAAGTTGAACACAGGGTCCGGCGCGCTAAACCATCGCGACTCTGCGGCGACATTCAAGCTTGCTGTCGGTGCAAAGACGGACCAGGGAGCCAGTCGGTACGGTCCGGTCGGCACGGTCCGGTCCGTATAGTCCGGTCGGCACGGTCCGGTGGGCATGGTCCAGTCGGTACAGTCCGGTCGGCACGGTCCGGTGGGCATGGTCCAGTCGGTACAGTCCGGTCGGCACGGTCCGGTCAGCACGGTCCGGTCGCCACGGTCCGGACAGGCACAGTCCAGTCGGTACGGTCTGGTCGGCACGGTCTGGTCAGCACAGTCCAGTAGGGATGACGCAGTCGGCACGGTCCGGTCGGCACGAGCCGGTCGGCACAGTCCGGCCGGGTTGACCCAGTCGGCACAGTCCGGTCGGCACGGTCCAGTCGGTACGGTTCGGTCGGCACAGTCCGGCCGGGATGACCCAGTTGGCACGGTCCGTTCAACACGGCCCGGTGGGCACGGCCCGGTGGGCACAGTCCGGTCGGCACAGTCCGGCCGGGATGACCCAGTCAGCACGGCCCGGTGGGCACAGTCCGGCCGGCCCGGTGGGCACGTCGACACGGCCCGGTGGGCACGGCCCGGTGGGCACAGTCCGGCCGGCCCGGTGGGCACGTCGACACGGCCCGGTGGGCACGGCCCGGTGGGCAGGTCGACTCGGCGCTCACCTGCAGGGAGACAGAGAGGCGCGGCGGGTCCTTGCCGTCCCCGACACCGATGCAGAACGAGCGCTCCACCTCGTCCACGGCACACCACTCATCGCCGTAAATCGAGGACATGGCTTCCACCTCGTCCGCCTGGGGGGAGCAGGGGACAGCGCGAGCCGACTCGCTCTTGCACACGCGCGCGTTTCAGTGCTCCGTGTCTGCGGTTCAATTAGCACCAGCCGCGTGTTCTCTCGTTTCGAACATCGTTCTGTCACCGAGCCTCATCCGCCGGCTTTCAGTCCGAATACCAACGAGCCTTGCATCTGCAAAGGTGAAAGAAACCTTGCCGGTACGGTCAAATCACAGCCGGGCTTCACACCCGCAATGTACAAATGCTTCAGCCACTCTCTTACCTGTACGTCATCGTGGACCATACTGGATTACTTTCACCTCTGCCAAGCCCACTTAACTTCATAAACCCCTCGTATGACAGCTCATATTTACATTTGTTCCCCGATCCACTAGCCGTGATCCCTTCTCCCTCCCAGTGCTGTTACAACCACACGCGCCTCTACGCTGCATTGCGCACGCTTTAGCATTTGTTCCAAATTATTTATCAGTGTCCATGATTCTGATCCGTAAGTCATAGCAGATACCCATTGTAAATGTTCCTCTTTCGACACGCTTATATGATGCTTTTATTTACGAAGTTGAGTTTGACCAAATCATGAGGTATTACGAAAAATCAGACTTCATGTTTAAAATGTAAATCATCCTTTTAGCACATTTTAGAATAGAATACAACTTAGAACGCGCCTAAATTCCATGCCTGCACATGGACAAGACAAATAATAGAGTTAGGAAACTAAAGAGAGTGGTCAGCCAGCGCCAACCAACCAGACACTGCTTTCAATACCTTATTATTTCATCAGCCAATTAATTAAAGAGCATTTTTTTTAGCTGTGGGAGTAAACAGGAGAACCCGGAGGAGAGCCACGCAGAACAGGCGGAAGAACGCATAAACGCCGCCGACAAAGGTTACCCAAGGCAGGAATCGAACCACCTCGGATAGGGACTTTGATTCCGTGAAGTGAGGACGTTGCCACTGTGCTACTCTGCCGCAATGGTGGGATAGTTGTTTATAAACACGGGGATTTTGAATGGTTATTCTCACTTCCGTCCCCCACAGGTCCAACGGAACACTTTTACAAGTGCCAACCGCCACGTGTTTATGGTGTATGCACCATTTAAGCCTGTACCAATTTAGTAGGCTTAATTATAATAATAACTGTAATGTATCCCTTTGTCAAGCCAGTACCACAGGGCGAGCAGGACGTGGGTTATTTGACTATACTTCACCACCAAGTCCGTGGTGGTGAAGTTTGGCGAAGAGTCGGAGGCCAAGACTAGGTCGGGTATAACTCACCAATAATATTGGCCACGGTCGCGAGTCATACTCATGCTGGAGGAGGGCTTTTTGGTGCAGCGGGCAATCCGTGGCACCACCGCAACCTTTGGCGCGTTAAGAGCTGCAAATGTCAAACAAGCGACTGCAGACCATGCCGCAATTATAATCACGGGCTTGCGAATGCTTCTCTTTTATAACAGCATCCAGCTCGCTCAAAACTACACGGCGCAAACATAATAACCGCAAGGTCAGAGAAAATAGCACAACAGCGTGTGCTGTTGCGTTTTCTCCCCATCGCACAAACTCAACGAGCCACAGCGTTCCTTCATCTCGCAACGTCGAGGGTCATCGAAAATGTTTTCTCGGGCAGCGAAGAACATTCATTTTTCTTTGCTTTCGAAACAGCGTTGTTGTGCTTTTTTTACATGGAGCGAGTCTCACGCAGCAGTGCACCAGAGAGGCCCTACAAAAAAAACTGGTTCTCTTCCCAACAACGGCATTCGATCGGTGAAAGCAAAGGCACCACTGAAGTGAGCA
>JAZEWT010000002.1:3464911-3502453 GCA_036362905.1 Mordacia mordax
GGGATCCCCCCCCCTCCCGAGATTCCCCCTCCTCCCACAGATTCTCCCACCCCCCTCCCGAGATGGTAACCATCATGTGGTGTGGAAGCGTGGGAAAGACAGCGGACGTGGATGGGTGG
Organism: Mordacia mordax; assembly: GCA_036362905.1. NCBI lineage: Eukaryota > Metazoa > Chordata > Hyperoartia > Petromyzontiformes > Petromyzontidae > Mordacia > Mordacia mordax. The sequence goes on from JAZEWT010000002.1 coordinate 3,465,031, forward strand.
ACGGAACGGATTGGGTGTGGTGTGACGTGACGAGGTGATGTCTGGGGAGATACCGAGGTTGTGGTGCGGAAGCACAAGAGAGAGTCCGGGATGGGAGGCTGACAGGGATCCACGTCAGAATGTAGCCGAGCGCGAGTGTTTAGCGCGCAAAGCGCGGGGAGGGTAGGGTACTGAGTTGCACAGTCGTGTGGCCTCACGTAGTGTGCAGTAGTTGTTAATTAAGAGCAAAGCAAAAGCAGAAGTCTCCAGTCTCCGCGCTGGAGTGGCTGCTGTGCGCTGTGTGGTGGCGTGGTGAGAGTGAAGCGGGCTCCACCGCGTGTTCCCCCGTGCGCCGTCGCAGCGGGTGCATGGCTGCGGGGCAGGTGCGAGGTCTGGAGAGCGTCCCGGAAAATGCATCACACAGGGTTACGCCCTGGATAGGATGCCAGTTCATCACAGGGCACTAGTGCGACTATATTTTTGATATAGTCTCTTTTTTTTCATCCAGGTGGTTCAGCAGTAGACTGAGGGGCTCACAACCAGAAGATTGCTAATTCAAATCCTGGTTGGAGGTTGATTCAGCACATCATCTCTCTCGAGTGGCTAAAATGTGTATCACTTTGTGAGGAAATGAACAGTGGTTATCCCATGGATAGACTCATGGGAATGAAGATTTCCAACTTCTAGCTCAGCGCTGCAAAGATGAGATGAGCACCGCACGAGCAGTTATTTGAGTAAAACATATTTTTTTATTTCACGTTTGCAGCATTTGTTGTTGGAAAGTATACAGCGCCGCACTGCGGATTCACAAAATCAATACGTGAATAGTGATAAATGAAAAAAATATTGCCAGCAGGCAGTACCTTTCACTTCTGCTGATACTATTTTTTTTTCAAGTGTGAAGACACAGTACTAGATCATGATCTGAATGTTGGCCCATCACTGAAATTAAGTTTAGGGTAAACAGGAGTTGAGTTTTAACAAATCCAGCCACAATGTGCTGATAGTTATTATTATTAGCATTCAATCTAGGACACACAGCTCATATTATTCATTACCTTCCCTCTGGCCACCAAAGTTTATTCTCCACCTCCCCAACCACCCTGCAAGTATAACCATCAGATTTGTCGCTTCCTATTAAGAGAACCATGAAACTGGCGAATGCACTTCATCCCGTACGAGCACCTCTATCTGTATTCCTCACGGCAGTTAGTTTGGTCCAGTGGTTCGCCTGTGTTCTGAAAAGTGCCCTTCCACTGTTATTGGAAACTGGCAAAGTTACATCCCGTCTGACATTTTTGTCTCAAATAACTGACTCGGAAGCCTTATATGGGAGGATTACGTCCGAGGCACCTAGCCACATCAAGACCTTTTCCACCTCGTGTAATGAATTACTGAGATGGATTGCCAAAAATGTGTAAATCACTGGCCAGGAAACTTATTACAGACCTGACCAAACATCATGTGCCTATTTCTGAATAATTTATGTATAAATGTTCAGGCACAGACTGGGATAATATTGAATGATTTTCAGCTTTAAGACAACTGGTAGTAAAAGTCAGGACGTCATCTTTTATGTTCATGCACCGATTGCAATAACCTAATGTTGCAAAAGTTTAGCAATTGCGATGTATGTATATGGCTCCGCTCAATTCAAACGGTTATCATGTCATGAATTCACCGTTATTGGCGACGTAACGAAATTGGAAGCACTAAAGTGATGCCACCTAAGGGCTAACCGACAAATGAAATATAAGGTCTGGGCTCATGAACTATTTTTGGAAATGCTGCAAGAATAAAAAAAAATCTTAAGTTTGATGAAAACGCCAACCTCGAAAGACTATAACATGCACAAGCGGCATCTTCGGTGGCTGAGACAAAACTGGGTCACACCAGGGTGTAACGATGTGCCGAATAGTTGATTAATATCCATCCTCCAACTCAAGATACATACATCAATGTGCGTGCTTGAGAATCGATGTTTTTCAATTCGCACGTTCTAATGGGTTCACGTGGCACACCTGTGGGTGTAAAGCGGTAGAACCGTAACAAATGAAACTGGCGAGGTGGGACAGTCACGAGTAGGCGCCACATTCGCACGTTGTGTAACAAAATATAAAAACACGGGCACGAGCACGGGTTCGGCAAAAAAACAAAAAAAACTTTCCATCTTGTGCTTGTTCTCGAAAGTTTTTAATTGGCGAGAATAACGATGTGATACGCACCGACGCCTTCCGTCGGAGAGCGTTAAACGATCACCTGAGGGTGGAAGGTATAAGAGTAACGTAGGGAGAGAGAGAGAGAGTCTTTTCAACGTTTTGTTTATACTGGAGAAAATAATAATATATATATATATATACTTTTAAAAAATCGAATCGCGACCCTGAATCTCGAACAATCAATGAATCTTCGCTCTGCAGAAGGGGGGTAATTTGTGAAACTTGATGTAAACATTGAGGCTGCACACCTGGCAACCTCAAATGTTTGGTGACCAGGAACCGTCTGGAATCACGGTACCTGCTCAACTGCCTGCACGATAATACTAGTTTGGGTGAAAGTTACCCAAATGCAGTGAGCAGTGCTGCTGCCTTACAGCAAGAAGCACCCGGGTTCGAGTCCCATTAGCTCGGCTGCCTTTCTGTGTGGAATTTGCGTGCTCTCCCCGTGTCCGCGTGGATTTTCTTTGGATGCTCCGGTTTCCTCCCAGCGTCCACAGACGCGCTGTCGCCGAGGTTAATTGGCCTGCTGAGTAAATGTCCTCCCAGTGCCCTGTGATGTACTGATGTCACATCATAGGTAAAGCCCTTTCTTGCACCCCATGCCTGCTAGGAGGAGGCTCCGGCCCCTCGCGACCCTGTACAAGATTAAGTGGGAACTCAACGACGTAATAATATTCACAACTTCCTTTAAATCATCCAACCTCTGAGCGCACACTTCATTATCAGACACGTACCTAGACCGACACTTAGATGTACAAGGCTGCCGTTTAAATTGAACGCCAGAATTCTCAGCTTTTACAACAAACAAGCTAACAAAAGGGAAACTATTCTAACTCGATGTTTATAAAACTGTCAGTTTTTTTCAAAACTTAATATAATCATACCAGGCGCCGTGGTGTTGGGTGCAGTGCCCAAGGCTGATTAACTCTTATCTCTCGAGCCTATGCATGATCTATGAATAATAATTGCACTTCTAGAGCGCTTTTCACCCCAGGGTCACAAAGCGCTGAAGAATCGCCATTGCCTAAAACGTCCACGATATTTAAAATATTTAAAGCGGTATTAAATGACGCATGTGTTTGATGTTTTTTTTTTGTTAATTAGCGTTTGTGCATTATTGCCAAAGTGTTATCACACAAAAAAACCTGGGTTCCTCTGGATAATTCAGTCGCTCGGAAAAGTTAAATGCACGTCACACGTGTGTTCGATATGAACAGTAATTTAAAAACAAAAACATCTCGTCACACAAACCGACTGGGTTATAAGCCACAAGCCCAACATCTCATTGTCAGAAATCGCTGAGTCCTGTACAGGGTCGCGGTGACACGGAGCCTATCCCGGCAGACACGGGGCGCAAGGCGGGGATATACCCACGAAGGGACGCCAGTCCATCACCTGGCACTGCGGGCAACAACCCCAACGTGCCATTTTAAATCCAGGGGCACCAATGCAATCTGATCATCCCAATACCATAATGCATCTTTTGAAACGGGTATCTCCTGCCCCCTGCCGGCCGCGGAGGGGTAGCGACCAGCGAGTGAAGAACGGGAAGTGAAAGTCGTTCTCTCGCCTCCTCCTCCTCCTCCTCCCTCCCCACAGTGAACGAGGAGCGGGCACTGGACAGCCAGCGACCGCCACCGCCGCGACTCAAACACAAGCCACTGGACAACAGGGCTGTGAAGACCTCGCTGTTGACAGGACAACCGGACACGGCGTGCGACTCGAGTCAAACTGACCACGGGCCGTCAAGCTCTGCGGCGGCCCTGCGAGCCCGTGACACGTTGCGCGTGTGGCTCTCCTGCCACAAGCCTCTTTGTCTACTCACCTGCCTGGCGATGTTGTCTTCGGCGCTTGCCATAATGGCATGTCCGTGGTGTCGCTGTGCAGGAACGCGGAGGCGGTGGCGGTGGTGGTGGTGATGGTGGTTCAGGCGATGTGGACTCGCGTCACACGAGCGGAAGGGGGAATGGGGACGGCCCAGAGCCTCACGGCATTTAGGCTCAAAGTGCTTCCCCCCTCCTCCCTTCGATCCTCTCCTCCTCTCCGTGACTCTGCTCACTTAACACATCGCCCCCAACCGGCCGCAGTGGGAGTAACAGAGTGGCGCCGTGGTCACATCTGGGACTCTTGAGAGCGTGCTGCCAGAGAGGTGGATGGCACGCGTGGCCCAGTGGGTAGCGCTGTCGCCTCCTCACAGCAAGAAGGTCCCGAGATTCGAACCCGGGAGGGTTCTAATCTCGGCTCGGGTGCCTTTCTGTGTGGAGTTTGCGAGTTCTCTCCCCGTGTCCACGTGATGGTGGGGGAGCCGACCCGTTGGGTTGCCCTCACAACTCGTTCTAGAGGAATGTCGGGTTTTTGTGTTTCTGTTGTGACAATGTCATTGCCTTTCACAAGCGTATTTATTTAGTTGTTATATACACGTATCTACAATACTTTGTGTAGAACAAAATCGTAAAAGCACGTGAAAACCTAGTTTTACTACCGTACTATATATAATCCGACACCTGCTCCCTAATCAGTCTCCATTCGCAAATGTAATCATTTGTGACCCTCGGGTGAAAAGCGCTCTGGAAATGCAATTATGACTATTATTCACCCAAGAACAACCAACGATGGCTTCACTCTCCTGCTACGCCACCTATTCTCTACGATGAGACATTTATCCTAATGGCTCTTAAGCCTGAATCCCACCAACGGCTCCCTTCACCTCCTAAAGCCAGACTGAATTTTGATCTGTTGTTCCTTTCTTTCTCAATCTCTCCTCGCAACGTGGCGTGTTTTGCTTGCAGCGATCACCGTGGCTCAATCATCATCGTTGCTTTACACGAGCAAACATATACAACCTTCTCGACTCCAAAACTGCCCTTACTCGACGGTGGTACGGTGGGGTGCTCCAGCATCGCGATTCATATCTGCATGGTAAAAAAAAAATCACGTATAACTTGTGGAAAAGGACTGAACACTCTTATCAATGGAAGAAAAAAAACACACAATAGGAATCAGCTTTGCAGTCTATGCGGGAACATTTATTCCATCCTTGTTTGTTGAAAATTAGTTTTCTTCCACTTTGTCCTAAAATGTATTGCTATTTGACTTTCAGTTGAACTGTCTTGATGTTGTTGTTGACATGCCGTTCTCTCCACAGCTCGGATTTGTAAACAAAAATTTTCCAAAAAAATATAACGTTATTGTTGCCACTTTTCCGTTATATCGTTCTTGACGTTCCTTTCTCCGCAGCTGTGGGCAGCGCTTTGTAACCCTCGGGTGAAAGGCGCTCTATAAATGCAATTATTATTTTCAGTAAGCACGGATAATAGAAAGTATGGCCACGAATAAAAGGCGTTTCCGTACTATGAAACCTGTTTCCCTGCCGTCAATGTACTAGACAAATAGCAGTTTTCCTTTCCAGATACATCAACATTATCATTACTGCGTTGTCTACATACAAGAGTACTGTATTCGCGTTGAAATGGGTTGTATTTGTAAAGTAAAAAAAAACGAATCTATTCTTGAATCTAATCGTAAAAACCGATATGCTCGCGTATCGTTACTCCGTGTATTTATAGATCTCTGGGACCTTGAAACCTTATATGCAGAGTACCAGACACCACCGCAGCCTTTTGCTCCATACATATCCATGGGTGCACTGTTTTGACAGCAGGAACTGTTGTTTCAGGGGCACTGCTGTTGATTTAAATCTTACTGCGTATGCATTTGACAGGTTTTCCATTCTACTGCTGGATGAGGCTCTCCCCGCGCCTCGCATAGCCGAGAGATATTTCACCATTCTGTACTTCACTATGCCGTTGAGCGCGGTACTTTAGAATTGGTTACCAATCCAAGCACTTTCTAAAGCCCAAAGCTCGCTCCACATTCGAGGTGGTTTGCGCTGTGCTGCTGATCGTGCAATTCTTACAATTTTAAACTCTTGCTCTTTAATTCCATCTGCGTTGATTCTGATCCGTTCATCTCAATCCATTGCCCAACATGCATCCCATCACGTGTACTTTTCACTCATCGTTCCATGTTGACAGGTAATAATGCAACGAATACCAGCTTTCCTCTTTAAAGGGCATGGCTGTTATTTAATCAAGTTTCTAAAATCGCATTCTACCCACTTCGATATATTCAGCGCTTTTATAAGTTGTAAAAAATGCAGTTTCTGAAATTAAAAGGCTTGAAATTCGAATATCTCATTTTCCCCAGTCAGGTTAGTGATGTCAACATGTAGCCCATCGTCACATTAGCCCATTGCGTTACAATTTACAAAACCTCATCTCAAGTCAGAACCGCTGTAGTTCGGCGGGGAGCCGGAGCCTATCCGGGCACACAGGGCGCAAGGCAGGGATATACCCATGATGGGACGCCAGTCCATCACCAGGCACTGACGGCAATTTAGTCTGCAAGCCAATTAACCCATGCAGCAGCATGTTGTTTTGGACTCTGGCAGGAAACCGGAGTGCCTGGCAAAACCCACGCGGACACGGGGAGAGAACATGCAAACTCCACAAAGGCACCCGAGCCGAGATCCGAACCCGGGAGCTTGTTGCTGAGGTGACCGCGCTACCCACTGGGCCACCGTGACGCCCAAAATTTACATTTTATACCGTATATATTTGTAACATCCTACGTTACGCTTTCAAGTGACAGCCAGTCACTAAAATGTACTGCAAAGGGCGATTATCAAGATAACCAAGGTCATCCATTACATTTTCCTTTTAAATAGAATTGAGAAATTTCGAGGTATTAATTTTTGCGTGGGGCAGCCACATTAACACCCCATAGACAAGACACCACTGCATTACAAGTCTTTCCACGTAGTCTGCATTGTTTTGCATGCAATTAAGTCAAATGTCTTGTGTGACACCTCCATATTAATGTGAAGTGCGTACTTCTATAGCAGTGATTTATCCCAGCATTTATAATTTGTCAATTTTACAAACATCTGCCAAACGCTGCCATAGAAGAGGTTTACCATCTGGCCAGCAGCTTTTTTTTTACAATCTAAATAATTACTTTGGAATTTAACAATTAGAATTATTTACTGTTTACATGTACATGCTAATTTTCAAAAGCTTTTCAGCAAAATACTATTTCATACTGGATACGTAGCTATGGCAAGTGACATGAATCTTTCAGAATATTGAAATACATAAAATATTTATTCCGCATACAAAAACACAAACGATTGGTATGATATCCTTTATTTTAAATACAGCACATTTTTACATAAAATTGCTAGTCTGAAAAACAGGCTTTTAAATAGATAAGTCTCTTAAGCGCTCATCTTCTATTTACATTGACATTACCAAAAAGGTACATTTTTTTTACACACCATAAAATAAACTTTTTCTAGCACGCACACGCATGCTATTGCAGCTGTGCATTCGTGTCAGTTTGTATGATGTACGTTGAGGACCTCTTCACTAAAGGCCCCGACACCACACATTCACGAAGGCCACACAAAAAAATGGACAGCCTGTCCTAGTGCATGACGGAGTAACCAACGTGAGACAACCAGATCTCAAACCGGCTGCATCTCGGCCTGCTCTTCCGGCCGGTTCCGCGGCTGCCGCATCTTGCGGGCGGCATCATTCGGAGAGCTCTCCCCGGTATCCTGCCGGTCCCGCTCTGCCTCCACCCAGCTTTGCGGTGGGATCAGGCGCTTGGGGCCATGCGCAGGCGGGCCCAGCAGCGTCACGATATCGGCGTAGCTCACCACCTCTCGCTCCATGAGTGCCTCTGCCAGCTGACGGGTGTGTACAAAACATCCTGCATTAGCGAGGTAATTTGTCACGGTACTTCAGTACGTTTTGTTGTCTTCAGTTCAGGACTCATTCTGATGGAAAGCAGGAACCTAGGGTGTTGACGATAAAGCTATGGTTAAGGCATAGCCCTGAAGTTTCTCTCTCACGTCACTGCTCGTGGAAGGGCCTCGATGAGAAAAGCTGTCAGGCACGCACGTCTTGTGATATGTGGCCTACTCTTCCACATTGGCCAAATGCCTCTGTAGAGGTGTGAGTGCTGTCAAAATAATCATGCCATCACCAATAAGAATTATATTAAACCACCACTAGTACAGCAGTGATAGGATGGTAGTGGGCAATGCCTGGCGAAGCTATGGGTCACTTGTGGCTTCACAGCATTCATGCAATTTAAGTAGCGTCGTTTAGATAAATCACTGTCCGTGAGAAAATCTGGTAGCAGCTATTATTCAACAATAGCTGTCCGTGGATGTGCAAAAAAAGATCTCCTGCATAGCCTTAAACTGTAGGGTCAAGTGCCATAAGCAAGCATCCACGACTGTTGACATGGCACACGAGGTGGTGTGACCTGAGCGGCTTGTGTCCCGAGTGACAATGTTGACACGCTGCACAAGGTACTCATTTGAAAGTTGACACACACACAGATGCACTGATAAGCACGGGGACATCATGAGCCACACTTTTATGACTTACAGGTTACGGATTGTTTTTATATCGGTCAAAGACAAATGAACAAATAGATGATATTTATTTTTGTGTCCGGTCATGTATAAAATTTTTAAATAGTGTCGTTTAACCCTCCATGTCGGGTGGTGGAGGGTTAAACGACACTATTTTATAATTTTCTTCGTGACTAGACCCAAAAATGGTCACGAAAGCCTTCGAATTAAAGTAACAAAATAATCTGCGCGTGTGCATGCAGGTTACCAAAGTTAGTTTGTCACGGTTGTCCAGAAGCAGTTTTTCTGTTTGTCTGTAAGCTTTCGCCACCATCTTCCGTGCTTCCTGCAAGCGATGAAAAAAAAAGGCCACATCAAATGCACACAAATAAAATGAAATCCTAAACTTACTTTGAACTGCTTTATGCACATTCGTAACATTGACAGGAAAGAATTCAGATGAATATCATAAAAGTTTTGAGAGATATTTTAATGCAAACACACATGCACATCTCCACACAGACATACCAGATACCAAATATAAGAACTCAACGCCCAGCATATAATATGAGCAACGTTTTAAAGCATGTAGCAACACAAAGCAAAGTCCACATATCTTAAATAAACACAAACATCTCTTCATGTGGATGACTTAAACTTCAGCCAGGCATATACAAATACACGCACACATTCCCAAAGTAAAATGTGCATTTTCTTACAGGTTAATAGTACCAGGCATACATACTCTTATCACAAGCGCATAGTTATCTCCATATTTGGTGACGCTTGGTTACATTTAAATGCTCTTGAACTCACAAACCCAAATAAGACCCAAAGTTGTGACAACTATTTTTTCAATGGTGCTCAAAGCATATTTTAATCCCAGCAGTTTGTCAGTAGCATTTTTATTCTGCATGTTCCCACATTGGGCACCGAAAATAATTAAGATACGTAAAGACAAACAGTACCTTAAATGGAAAATAAAAAAAACCCACGAAGTTCCCCCGGTCACATGACTGGTGCGGTATTGCATATCAACAACATGTTGGTTTATGAACCATGCACAGACGGAGACATGCCATCCATGCAGTTGCAGAGAGTTTGAATGCCATCCCATGTGTGGTTTTTTTTTATCTCCCGGCACTTGAATTTTCCTCCCTAATAAAAATGCTCACAAAGGAATGCAGTAATTCCAAGTGAGCACCCCCCACTGGAAGATAATCCTGAGCTCCGTTTAAGCTACCGTGCTATTATATCACTACTATAACAAACTCACATGGTCCATGACCTCTTGCAGGGCTCGGCTGTAAGGACGACGCCCAAGGGCTCCATCCTCCTCGGCCGAGGGAAAAGACACGTGACCGACCACTGGGTTCATGCCGAACGAACGGATCATGTTGTACGCCAGCCGCGTAACCTTGCGGAGGTCATCCTCCGCACCTGCCACACGCAAGATGCACAGGGCGTGCACGCATTATTACAGGCCAGTGTATGTCTGAGCCATAGATACTGGTGGTACGAATCGCGCCAAGACCATGAATCTGTACCACAAACTTCATATCATCAGAAACCGCTTCGTCCTGTACAGGGTCGCAGTGAGCTGGAGCCTATCCCGGCAGACACAGGGCGTAAGGCAGGGATATACCCATAATGGGGCGCCAGTCCATCCCGGGCAATTTAGTCTTCAAGCCAATTAAGCTATGCAGTAGCATTTTTTGGACTATGGGAGAAAACCGGAATGCCCGGTGAAACCCCACGCAGATACGAACCTTATGTTCCTAATTTCGCTTAAAGAAGGGTACATTATTGTAACATAATAACTGGACAACAGATTATGCCGGATACGATACGTTGCATCAGATACTTCAACGCAGACAAGATATTAAACAATCTCGCAATTTCATATCCAATAATGACTGTACCATTGGTAGTTTAGCAATTGGGAGGTAAGTGTCTACATTCAAATTTCACACATTGTTAACACAAAATTGAATCTTTAGGCCAGAATAATAAGACAACATAAAAACAATTACAGAACAAGACCAAAATATATACATTTTTACAAAGTCTCATCCGAACACAAATTATACAATTTTACAAAATAAAATGTGAATAGGACTCATTATTTGCCGTTGATTACTGGGTCATGGATGGCAATCCGAAATCTCGACAATTCATATAATTCCCACAGGGGGGAGTCGTGGCATAGGCAAATACAATTTACATCCTGCGCACATCGGGAATGGGTGACATAGCACGGGTGGGACGGGGGTTTGGAGGGGGCAGGTGAGACACCACTTCCTTTCTGTGAGGTGCAGATGTTCCCACTGCACCACCCGGTCATATGCCTCACGGCAACCCACTTACAATCCAATCAATGTGAATAAAATCGACAATGAAAGTTTTCATGAACGATATTATAAACATATTTACATGTTTAATTGGACAAACTTAAATACCTTCAATTTCCTTATGTAGGCCATATAACACACTTAAAGCAGTTCCATCACCGCAAAAGGCCCTTGTAGTGACATGTGACTGAGAACACTTTTACAAACGTGCTGCCAGATAGAAAGCATTTTCCCTCCAGTACCCAATTAGTTTAGCTCAAACGTGAGGCAGTGACATCACTTGTGGTCATTCCCCAAGGCGGTAAGGCTGCATTTGGCTGTGGCGCATACGGAAGTAAACACAGGGCCTGCAGTCCCATCGGTGTTTACCAGCCCTGCTTACGGAGTTACAGAAATCGAGCAGATACCGTTTGTGACCTGGTTGAAAGTGATGGCCTCGGCGACACGTCCGCCCAGCGCCATGCAGATCCGCTCAAAAAGCTCTTCTGTCGAGTGCAAGTACAGGTCCTGGGGCAGGACCTGTGTGAACCCGAGCGCCGCGTTGGTGCGCGGCGCAATCGACACCTGCCGAAGACATTTGGCATGGTTCTTTTAGAACGCATAAAAGGCGAAGGTGGATAACAGCACTGCAACTTTAAACACGGACGTGCATTGTGGAAGGGGTCATGGAAATCCCAAGGCTTGTTTGTTGCACTGTTATGCAATCATAAAAACGATTAATGCAATGAATAGGGTATTTCCCATGGACCGAGGCATGTGTACAAGACAAATTGGTTTATCCTGCCTTCAAGACGGCATCCGTGTGCTGAAGAAGCCACCCCGTCACGGCATGACCAGACTCATGAAATGCCACAATCCGCCGCTCCTCCTTTGACAGAATCTTGCTCTTTTTTGCTGTGCCTATAAGAGGTGAATGAGAGGTATTGCTGTAAGACAGGCAGCAATACAATTTAGTGGTTTTCATGAACATTAAACCTCTGTGGTGTATTTTCTGCTTCAGATATCAATAAAGTAGAAAATTAAAAAATACTTTATGGTCAGGGTCTGAAATGTATGCCTAGGCTTTCAAAACTAAGAAACGACGTTCTTTTGATTTGTCATGTAAAAGGGTCATAAACATTGTTCCACCTAACCCTAGCAACCAATAAAAAGTGTCAAGTAAATCAAACTTTCTAAATGTATAACTGTTTCAGCACACCAGTGTGTTGGACTAACCTCTGAATTTTAATGAGTACATCGTTTTACTTGTTTATATCCACACTCGTTTGGATATTAACAGCTCACATCTCGATAACCAACTGCTTTAATGTTAAACAATTTAATACGTACATTGAAATTATTTTTTTTAATGTTAAATGTGCTATATGACAATTGTGACGTATTTTTATATTGAGCTTTAGACCACTTGTCTTGGTGACAAGTGACACGACTGCTATTCAGAGTCAAGAACCCACCTCATTAACGCATCATCAAGTGTTGCAAAATTTACGTGTCGTGAAACAATCACATTGTAGCTAAAAATCAACTCCATTCAGCTCGAGTCAGCTGATTCCAACAGTAGTATGCGCCGAGTCAGTATTCAGTTTGCAGGCTTGACGCGCACAGGCTTCACAACAACAAACACAACAAATACAATCAAATGTTAAAACTAAGAACCAAACACGACACATGCATGTGTCTTGGCCCAAGCTGCTCACTGTCTGCACCCACCGGCGATCACCCTCTCCACGGCATACTCGAAGTCGTCCACCCCCACAGATTTGCTGTTCTCACGAGCTGCATGTAGCGCCGCCTCATTGCAAACATTGGCAATGTCAGCCCCTGCAGGGATAACAGAGGGAACGGCTAATTTACCATCAGGCTGCTTTGATGCCACGCGGACATGGCACGCGCAGAAAACAACGGGGACCAATTGTAACACCTACCCAATTAGTGGAATGTGCCTAGATCTGGGGTTACATAAACTGTGCGTGCAGTTGACTTGCATGGCATCAAGAATGCCCAATTATGAAGAGTATAACACCGTACGTTTTTCACTAGGGGTTAATTTGGCAGATGTTGCCTTATTCATATTTGACTATTTTAGGCAAAATTTGGATATTTTTTATTATCATATCTGTACATTTTAAATGCAAAGTCAATTTTATGGCATGGCGGCCTTATTCGTGACTTGATTAACATGCTTGTGACTGCACTCTCCTTACTAAGGGAATAGTTTTAGAAAACATGTAAATACTAACCACAATATTCGGTTACTGAGAGTTCTTGAATGCACAGAAAAATAACACGGCTTGCAATGTATAGCATTTGACACGGCTGTCGAAATGCGTCCTTCGATAGTGTGGCGATTATGAGACGTACACAAAAAGCCACGAAACTGAACGCATGTGACGAACCCTTGACTCACCACTGAAGCCGGGTGTGAGCTCCGCTAGCCGCTGCGAGTAGTGAGTCTCCAACTGTGCTAGTTTCAGGCTCTTTAGATGTTGCTCAAATATCTCTTTTCTCTCCTGCGATGCAAACAAACAGAATGTATAATGCAAATGTAGCGCACTTGAAGCAGGAATCCCACTGCTGGAATAGAACATTACAGGGAAACTATGTCGCACAAAAGTGCTGAAAATTTGAACTCTTCTGAAGCCTTGTTTTATTTTTGCACTGGAGACCATGAGAAACGTAATTTTGTTCCTCTACAGACTGCAAATGTATACGGATGGGATGACAATAAAGTTTATCGAAAGAGTCAACATATCTAGCAGTGACCACGGTTATTCGTGGCCTTACTTGGTAGATGTTGCTAACATTTAATAACATGTACGAAGACTTGTCTACTGCAGAATAGTGCAAAAAGTGAATTCACAATATGTCTAATAAGTGTGAAATTATGTAGGAGGCCCAATTATACACGCTTAAAATAAAATTCGTTCTTAGATACTTACAATAAATTAAACATTCTGTAATTAAAAGTGTAAATTGATATGACACTCAATGACTTCAAGGCTGAGGCATAATTGCTTGTGGAATTTGGTGAGGGGGGCATGTTAACAAAGAGTTAAAAAGAAAAATAACACTTCCAGATGTGACTTGTTCACATTGGCTCATCCAATGTAACAGTAACTTAAATCACATTGCAAACGCACTGGAAAATTGAATGTCTGCAGATTACCATCGACAGATGTCTAGCTTCTTCATAAAGGCCACTGCCACAATGCAGAGGTTATAGATACATGCAGTCATTGCAGATTATGTCCAAATGCTGTCCCGTGTTATCGAGATTGCCACTGCATGCATATACAGCTGTAATGTTTGGCCATCAATAGAACAGTCAAAGATTGCATCAATGGAACAGAAATTTAACTCAAAACCTCCCAATTTAAATCTAAGACTAATATCGCCGAGATACCCCACAATACATCAGTATGGTTTACTAATAAGTGAGCATCATCCATGGTTGTGATACAGCAGTCGAACATGACTTAACTTTTTTTTAAATATAAGAATTACAGTTCCTGTGTAATGCTCAAAATCCCAAGCAGCCACTGTCACAACTGTAATGACAGTCAATATATTCATTGTGTTAGGGTAAAGTTATGAACAGCTTCAGAAATGAGATGGAAGAGATTTCAAAGTTGAACAAGTGCGGGCACGGATAAGTACGGAGAATGTTTTTACAAATAAAAATAACAAGATTGCGTCTGACACCGCAGGTTATGCAATGCCTGTGGTGCCAATAAGGAAAGACCTGCAGTGTTGGGAAGTCGATGTAGATGTGCCTGTCGAAGCGACCGGGACGCATGAGCGCACCATCCAGGATGTCGACACGATTTGTAGAGGCCAGCACGATAACGTGGTCCCTGGCACCCATTCCTGAGCATAGAATTTTAGATCACCATCAACTGAATTTTTCACTTAATACAGCTGAGATAATGAAGAATTAAGACGTTTTGTCAACGTTGACAAATTTTACTGATTGGCTGCTGTCGGGTGGTGGGGGTTTTCGACAAATATTTTTTACGTGACCGAACTCAAAAAAATTAAATCTATTGACACCTAATGCCGATAACTAAATCAATCCAAAGGCACCTATTGTCACGGGCGAGGTATGCTTACATGACAGTGCTTACGACATTCAGATGAGTCACGTCAACCCAGATACTTTACTTGACAGCAAGATGATAAACCGCGAGACAGCCCAGGAAAGACATCTTTTTGAGACAGCCAGAGACAGCTCGGAGACTCAACCCGACCCAAACCCAAGGGACGTTGCAGATGTAGAGACAGAGTCTGCAGATAGAGAGGAAGACCTGGCTGCGTTCCTCGCAGCGGCACGCACACCGCGGCTCAGATTTGAGTGCCGCGCGATAGACTCAAGACAGCGGACGAGAGGCGAGTGGCGGACAAGGGTGCGCGACGCGATCGACCCGGACCAGGGCGACCCTGCCATCTCAGTACCACCCCCCCCCGCTATCTCAGTACCGACGGTGCATAGTTCGTGTGAGGCCACCCTTACACACCCGCACGCGTGCGTTCTTCTGGAAATGTTAAGCCTAAGAATCTCGCCGCCATATTGATAAAAAAAAACAAAGAATTCGTCCTAGAAACCTGAGAATTTCACCACAGTATTGGAAACATCCTGTCTCTCAAACATAATACAAACTTTACAGTGGAGTACAGGACAGATCGTATTCCATAGACTAGACAAGTGACGGTTATACATTGTTATCATATCAATGGGGTCATTAAATTGATGTTCAATCCTTAAACCGCCTCTCAAGCTGATTATTACCTCTCTCCACAAACGGACAATCCCCCCTCTCCCCCCGTGAGATGTCCCACCACCGGCCTTCTCACCCGAGACAACGATCTGAAAAATTGACATCTCCAACTAAAACAGGAGCGTTTGTGACACCTATTCATCAGTTGTTGAAAGCTACTCGGGATAAAGTCTGGAGAGCTTTCGTGTGTGACCGCAATACGTAAAAACAGATGACGCGAGACTGTAATGTGGGTTGTAGTGAGCGGTGCAGCAAAACCCACGTGCACCAATCTATACTAACCAGCATGGTGAAGTATGGTCTAACTCCTGCCTGACACTTGGTCGTGAGGCACTTACCCAGCAGTAGACTGATAAAAGGCTCCATATCAATGAGTATTACAGTCATATGCAAAGCACAAGGTGCAAAATGCGCAATGCGCCACCACGCACCATCCATCTCAACAAGCAGCTGGTTGAGCGTTTGCTCCTCCTCAGTGTTGGCGAAGCCACCCGTGTTTCTGGAGCGCTTCTTGCCCACGGCATCAATCTCATCAATGTAGACAATGCAGGGTGCCCGGGCGCGTGCCTCCTTGAACAGGGAGCGCACACGAGCCGCCCCAAGACCTGCCCACACACAGGTCTGTTTGCTTAGGGCAAAGGAAGCGACGCAGACACTCACAGGCTCGCAGACAGATTCACAGGCTCGTCAAACAGGGCTGTCTGCTGCTTTGTTTAAAAGATGCAACCCGAGACCAAACTGCACTTACCTTGTTGATATACATAGGCAGCGAGTATGACAAAAATAATCACCATCAAACGCTAGATCTGTACTGCAGTGAATTTACTGTAATAATGCAATGACATTGTATTACATTATTGGGATATAACAGTAATGTCATGGCACATTCATGCAAATGTTGCAAAGTCCAGATAACAAATATAATACATTTTAGCAATGCCAAGAAAACAATGACAAATGTCAACTAGAAAAACATTTCTGCTTGCGATGATGTAGGTTTTCACGGCTCGATGCATGAGGATTGCTTCGAAAAGAAGCGTTAGAGGCATGCCTCTAACGTGAGGTGAAACGTCGCACCATGACTCATAGAGATACAACCCGAAATGACGATTGCTTTGAAAAGCTGCGCTCTCGGTAAAGCAGCGTCGATCGCTCTTTCCTATTTCGGGTTGCTTCTATATGAGGCACGGTGCACTGCCCTCACTTGACCAAACGTCTGTCACTAATCAACACACTTTGTGCTAACAATTACCTCCAATTACTTCGACAAATTCGGAGCCAGCCATGGCAAGGAAGGGCACTTGGGCCTCTGTGGCCACCGCCTTCCCCAGCAGTGTCTTCCCACAGCCTGGAGGACCCAGCAGGAGTGCCCCCTTTGGCACCTTAGCCCCCAGCTGCAGATAACGCTCAGGGGCCTGGAAATGGGGTCACAGATCCAGGGATCAGCAGGGACTCAATGATACGTTACAGAAAGACGGATGAATTCAGAGGGAATAATTGAGCTGTTGAGACGCAAATGGGAAGGAGCAGGAGAGAGGAATGCAACTGGTTAAGAAATCACTACAGACTCAAGGGTACTCTTACATTTAATAATAAAAAAAGGTTTCATTTTCATTTTCACATCAGACGAAATTCAAATACATTGCAGATATGATGCAGGTTCAGAATTATCTTCACAGCTATAAAGCTCTCCAATCAGTGTATATGCGCGAAGGCATTTGGTTGGGTATACAAGCAGCTGCTGTACCTTGAGATAATCCACAAACTCCATGACCTCCATCTTAGCCTCGTGCATACCGGCAACATCCTTGAAGTTTACACCCTTCCCGGACTTCCCGTCCACCACAGTGAATCGAGCCATACGCAGCTGATTCTGGAAAATGTGCAGATGTAGACAAGTGCACATTTAGTGTACCTCGAAGCTGGCCCCTTCCTGTCGGGCATCCTATTTTCAAATCTTAAATCAGTCCATTCAATACAACTCAAACATCAATATCATTCCAAGTGCATTAAAGCACACAATGGCCACGTTAGATTAAAAAAAATATTGTGGCCAATATACAAACATATAAGATTTATTTTATTCAATTTAACTGCTTTGAGTTAGCATTATACAACAGCAGGACCCAATGGGTTACAACCCTACCACAGGCAAGGCCACAGAGTCAACATGACATCTGGTTTCCAACGCAGGATGCACATAAAACAATCCTGCACCATAGTCAAGCAGATGTAGCGGTCCCGCTCATGGGAACACACATCTGAAACCAAGAATCCTGGTTATTTTTGGTTTGTGAATGTGCATTCAACAAGTTGTGGTGGCGTTTGCACGCATAAGCGAGTGTGCCAGGAACCCGACCGCATCTCTCAAAGGTTGAGACCATCGCCACTGCCCATCGAAGCAGCCGTGTTTAATCCAGCAAAGAATTATTTCAGCTACTGCCTGAACCTCATTTTACTGCTCAACCTGCTTTTTAACATAAACTGCCCTGACATGTGTTCAATCGGTATACCTGAATTAGATTTTAGGCATAAAAAAATAGAGCAAACACCAACGTAACCTCTGCGGGCTATATTATTAAGCATATAGTAATATAACCCGCAGAGGTTATATTATATATTATTAAAAGCTTTTGAACAAATCATCCTGGATGCAGAGCGCTCGTCAGACGTGGGCTGATAATTTGGTGTGAACATGGGTAGTACTTGGATAAATGACTGCCATGCATTAAGGTATTCTCGGCTGTGGCTCTACTGTGGACAGTAGAGCGAACGGCAGTAAAATCTATTTTTTTAAGTTCCCCCAACTTCAAACGCTCTGACCAGCTTTATTAAGTAGACAAAGAATCCCTATAACCCACATTCAGCATAGTTGTTTTGTTAGGTCAAGCTTTTAAACCTAAGATGACTTGTTATTAAATACAAGAAACTTCAGACGAAATATTATTTTGCTTCGTCAAGTGACTCAAGACTCTTAAGACACTTCTGAAACGTTTGTACCAGTTGGCACGAACAGATCTGATATGCTTTAAGTTACAGTTGGATGGCTTAGCAGTGAACTCAGGATATCCCAGCCATCGTGTGTCCAAGTGATGACTGGAAAAAACAAAATAAACAACGACAGAGGAGCAGCTGGGGGGGCAGGAAGGAAGGTGAGTAACAAAAACTTGACAACTTACAAAAGGACCAAATGTTCCTTCCTTTGCAGCACTCAAACCCTGACGGAACACCATCCAGAACAGGAAGAGCCCAGCCATTGAGAATGCCAGAATCTGCAATAGCCTATGACAAAAGCACAAAGATAAATGTTTATAATCGTCGAAGCATCTTAAGCTATTCATCAGTCCTACCTAATGCATGTTTTACAAATCCAAACACAACGTGCAAAAAATCTTAATGAATAACATTTTCAAAAATAATCAACTTCAGATATTTCATGCAATATGGTGCAGAAGTATGCAATAATACACTTGCATCGACCATTGAGGAGTTGTAGCAACACTACTTAAAATTAGTTACTACAGCCCTTTGTTGAGCCACTACTGAATAAAGATATCCCATAGGGTGCCATCACAGGGGTGGTTTAACCATACATCACCATGCTGGTCAGTGCGATTGGGTGACGTGTTACACGCTAAAGACTGCTGCAGATATAACTAAACTGACATTAGCCATGGATATAGCATGCACACTCAGGTACTCAAGTGCATAGTTTGGTGTTCTAACGTTAAAAGTGTTTTCCCAATTCTTGCATTTTTCTAAAGCTTATAGGTAGGTCTAATGGAAGAACCACCAATAACATTCTCCATTTGCCAGAAGAGGCAGCAAGTGTTCTATTTTTAATAAGCATTCCTGTCTTGTCCACTCACCGCTGGAAAATGGATGTGCGACGGTAGATGACAGGGATTCGATCCTTCGGGTCGATGCCAAGCTCATTCTCAATGCTCCTCAGCTTTTCCTCAAACTTGTCAATGTTTGGGACCTGCATGGCATACTGCCTTGAGCCCCTCTGCAAACAAAAAAAAAGGGGGGTTAGAGGCACACACCTGGCCTTATATTTTGAAGATGTTTTCATTTCATTCGATGACAATTGTTAATTGCCCTACCTATCCTACCATAACTGCAGTGTACACACACAAAAAACTGCATTACACGAGGGGATGTAACACAAACAAATGTATGGCATGAAAAAAGATGTAATGCTCCTCTATCGTGCCATAAGCTATAACACTGCAAATTAATACATATTCATTGTGAAGTCATAAAACACTGCACCCGACAATCCATATTTAAAAAAAAACCCATATCTTACTGTGCAGGTCCATTAGATGGATTTTAACAAAGGAACTATAAAACAAACGTTTCATTTTTGAAAACATTCCCAGGATACTAGATTTTACTTGGATGTATAGGGTAATCAAGTTCATGATTATCCCAGTCAATGTGAAGTTTGCATGTTCTGCCCGTATCAGTGTGGGTTTTCGCTTGGTGCCCCAGTTTCCTCCCACCGCCCAAAGACACACTGCTGCCGAGGTTAATTGGCTTGCTGAGTAAATGGCCCCAGTGCCCTGTGATATACTAGCGTTACATCCTAGGTATAGCCCTACATTACACCCTCTGTCCGCTGGGATAAGCTCTGGTCCCCCATAACCCTGTACAGGACTAAGCGGGTATTGCTAATGATGATGAAGTTCACGATTAAACGTGTCAAAATACAGTAGATGCAATATAAGCAAGTGGCAATGGATTGAACTGTGCAGAATGGAACAGTTGAAGGCAACACCACTGAGTGACAAACAGAAGATTTCCAACCAAGGTGACAAAGCCAGACGGTGGGACCATAAGTCAAACTTGGAGGTCATATAGACTTTGCCATAAATTCTTGGAGCGAGCGATGGGTACGAGGCATTCACATCAGTGGCACTAAACGTGATGACCTCTTCAGCCGAGTATATGGTGAACATGTGTAGCTCGTTTGGTAACCAATGTAGGAAAAAAAAAACACAAAAACACAATCTCCACACAAGGCGATGTGCCACGAGAGCAGACCTGCTGACCGGAGATGACGGCGCCTGGGTGAACGGTGACGGACACCACCTCGCTCTCGGGCGTCACCTGCACGCTCGCCACTTCCCCCTTGGCGAGCATCTCGTTGACAAAGTCGTTCCATGAGACAGTGGCTTGGGTGTCGGTCATCAGGTTGATCACGAGCAGCACAGTGCCCATGATTATAAGCATGCGCATTCCAAACACGTTGTTTTGATGCTCGTCCTGCTTATTCCCTGTGCCCGCATACAATCACCACCGTTGTCAGCGGAGATCCGCTGCACACACGCACGCAAACTGTAGGGGGAGCCATGCACCAGACTACATTATTCCAGAATGCCAAAGGAGAAATGTTGCAAAGCCTAAAAATGCACTCAACACAGACCACAAATGGGTGTTGCGATACCTGGCATATAAATTATAACTCTACTGTGTGCATGCAGTGCCCATTAGCAAAACTACTGCGGCAACGGAATGTACTTCCGTTGATTACAAAGATTTAATTAAACGAAGTGCTCTTCCAAATTGCCAACGATGTAGCTTGTGAGGCATGGTGGTGACTCGCGACGTTCAATACCTTCATCCTCCTCTGACGACTGCTTTTGCTCATTGTTCTTTGGGCTCTGTGGACGTGGTGGCGAGCTGAAATAGTGAAGGCCGCTGGCTGTAGGGCCGGCACAAAAGGCGACCAGGTTAAAACAGACGGTGCAGATGATACATTTAAAAACTCATGTCTAATCTCATCTCATTGTCAGAAACTGCTCAGTCCTGTACAGGGTCGCGATGAGCCAGAGCCCATCCCGGCAGACACAGGGCGCAAGGTAGGGATATACCCACGATGGGACGCCAGTCCATCACTATGTACTGCAGGCAATTTAGTCTGCACGCCGATTAACCTGTGCAGCAGCATGTTTTGGACTGTGGGAGGAAACCGGAGTGCCCGGCAAAAACCCACACGGACACGAGGAGAGAACATGCAAACTCCACACAGAAAAGGCACCAAAGCCAAGATTCGAGCCCGGGACCTTCTTGCCGTGAGGCGACAGCGTTGCCCACTGGGCCACCGTGCCACCCCTAAACTCATGTGTAATCAGTCGTTTTGTTTATTAATAATAATAATTTCACATTCATAACGTGTACATATTCATTCACTGTCAAAGGTATTCATTAGACAAGAGAATGACTCAGAGGCGTGAGGAAAGCACAGAGAGGTGGAGGAGGAGGCAGCCAGGCAGTTTGCCGGCGCCACATTGCCACACACTGCTTCCTATAGATTAGGATGTCATTGGTCAATTAATCAATGAGTATTTTTTCTAAGTTGTTCGAGGAAACCGGAGAGCCTGGAGCAAACCCACGCAGAACAGGGAGAGAATACACAAACTCCACACAGATAGGTGCCCAAGGCGGGGATCGAACCTGCTCGGGGGAGACCATTCTTTCTGTGAGGCGCAGACGTTACCACTGCGCCACCCTGGAGATGACTGTTCCCCTCAGAGTTGGGACATGCAGCCGAGATTAATAAGGCCGACTAAAATGACCCCGATGCTCTGCAATGGACTGGTATCCCATTCTGGGTGTAACCTTGCCTTACATTGTGTCTGCCGGGATAGGCTCCAGCCCCACACAGCCCTATCGAGGATGAAGCGGCTACTGACAATGAATGTTCCCTTTGACTCTTATTTTTAGATGTAGCTCATCCTCGAAATCTCCTAAATAGCAACCAAACATTTAAATATGCACCACAATACATTTCATATCTGATCTATCTTGAGATTGGGTTGACACAGCTGCAATAACGCATCGTTTCATTGCCACCCCTACCCCCCCCCAAGCTAGCAGCTGTTTCCATTTGGATGTGTGCGCCCTATAACCTTGCTTTGGGTTACACATCTCTTCTCATTGTCAGAAAGCGCTTAGTCCTGCACAGGGTCGCGATGAGCCAGAGCCTATCCCGGCAGACACAGGGCGCAAGGTAGGGATATACCCACGATGGGACGCCAGTCCATCACTATGTACTGCAGGCAATTTAGTCCGCAAGCCAATTAACCTATGCAGCAGCATGTTTTTTTGGACTGTGTGGGTTACACATAAGTTGGCATAATAATCATATACCCATGTAGAGTATTGAAATAAAAAAATGCAAAGAACAATAAAAAAAACAGACCAGGCTTATGATGTAAAACTATATGGAACTAGAATCTGGTTTATGAACCCAACCATTAAATAAATGGACATCAAATTGTCCGCGCCGACAAAAAAAATACAACAGTTGAGTCTTATAAAGTCCCTATATCTAACACACGCATGCCCCACAAATGTGGAACAAATTAAATCTCTCTATTGTACAGCAGCCTGCCAAAAATGTTGGGTTAGTATGTTTGAGCACTGAGCATAAGCATTTTAAACCAACACGACTTGCTGGGCCAGCACAACCAATCAATTTCACTGCGGTGCTTTGACAAATTTATCCCTCGAGAAAACAGTGTTAATAGTTTGACAAATAGTTCTCATTATTATAATTGAACACTTACCATGGCACTAACAAATTAAATCATGCAATCTTGTTTTATATTGTGGACTATAACTGATGATTCCAAAATAAAAATGGACGGCGCAAGTCTATCAGTTAAGCACACCGCCTATATTCGATCTTTTTTATTCGTCGCAGTCCAAAATATAATTCTGAACCAACACAAAAGAAAGTGTGAAACATTTAATATTCTACACTGTATAGCAACCTAAAATGCAAATGATTAAAGTTTGACGAACTGAAACGCCCCAAATGACAAAAAACGATGCTTATATCTCCAGACGATTGAAAGGCTCATTGGCCGAAGTGCAGCGGATGAGGTCATTCAGTAGGTCTGAGACGAACAGAAATTGCTTCATCTCCATGACCACTTGGAACGAGGCCTAAGGACAGCCATGAGAGTGGTACCCCCCCCCCACAACAAAGCAGTGGGAAACATGCTGGCTCCCTGGAGGCACTGGATTGGCCTGCACATCCCTTGTTCACATGATGACCAGGCCTTGCGGAACATTACCTTGCTACAAGTTATGATCAGGGGTCCAACGCTAAAATGAGACACGTGCCATCACACGGTTTAATTGTCTGGCAATGTTTGTGTTAACTAAACAGATATGCTGCAATTTAATTTGAAACAGATTAACTGGCAGATTAACCGAGCCCATGCCAGTATTAAGCTGGTGAAAAAATGAATGGAATAAAAGCTTTATTTTTTTGCCCACTACTCACACTCGTGACCAGGCAATCATATGTAAGGGGTGGTCAAAAAGCCATGTTTAAAAAATAGCTTTGTAATTTTCATGCAGGCATGGGTTAAATAAAACGCATACATCTCTCCATATAATGGCATTATGAAACTAAGCCATGTAGGTAGTTGTTATAGAAAGGGTCATTATCGCTCACGCTGCGTCTGTTTTTTGCGTTGCACACATGGTTTGACAACCGATTCCCAGGGCCACCCTTGCAATAATAAAGTTAATTATGCTCGCTGTATCGGACTCTGCAGCCCGATTCAAGTCGGATCAGTTCAACCGGTGCGAGCTGGCACGGGGACGTGACATGGGTTTTCTTGCTGAATCCAGTCCTAACATATGATGCCCAGTGGTTGTGCATAATGAGACCTGCAATTCCTTCTACTGTACACGAGACGATTTTAACCAGAGCGAACCTGTCCAAAATAAAACCCTCATGGAAACAAAATGTCACTGTACAGTCTCCGTGTATAGATCACACGCTAAAGGATTAACCGTATAAAATGTTCTACGTTCAAGTACAACATGAAATAATATTGAATGTAAAGCGATTAACGCAGCTCACAAGGTACACCAGCAAAGCTGCACTGCAACACACTGCCAAATTATCTACGCGATACCATAACGAATCATCGACAAAACACGTACAACGAAACGACACCGCGGTCGAGTTATTTTGGTTGAGCAGAGAGATAGTGGTTAAACTCGGGTTAAAGTCTTTCCCTTCCACACCCAGTCGCGGTGCTATCGGGCATTGTGTAATTGCTGCAACAACAGCGGATTGCGCAATCCTGGGCTACGGTTACATCACAGTACTTTCCAGAGGCGACCTTGCACTGTGTCGACACGTTGAAGTTAACACTGTGTGCCGCATCCAGTGGCCATGGGATGCCGTGTGAAAGACGAGCGTGCCCTCCTCCCCCATTAAAAATGCACGACAACCTTGCCCACACCTGTTTGATGTCAGGCATTCGGCAGGGCTGACCATCTGGCAGACAAAAACAATTTGTGCAGTAATAACAGAACGTATTCATTAACGGATTGCTGGGGCAGTCAAAATGGGCTCACGTGTCAATCAAAATGGCCGTATTTTGGTAAGGCAGGCTTAAGATTTTTTTGTACCGTGAGTGACAAAGACGTTAGATTTTTTTTGAGTAAAAGGGAGGCACGTGACTCCATATTAAAACGTCGACTGAAATGAGCAATGTTGTGACAAGTTTCCCAAACTACCTGCGATTTGCAAGGCATCCGTAACAAATTGTAATCGGATAAAACATAACTTCTTTAAATGCCTCGTGTTACGCGTGTTAAATGCTTCCCACAATTATCAATTGGAATAATGGCTCAATTACAACAGGCAATTACATTTATCCATGGCCGCTTATCCGTGGATCTGTGTATCCCTAGTCAGAAAAACTCTCGGTTTTTTCTTCCAAATATAGGAGTTGGGGGGGAGGGTTACGGAGTTCTAGAATATTAGAAATATTTGCGGTTATCGGGAGATGATGCGGCTGAACAGACACGAGGACAGCCTTCCTTCCCCGATTTTTTGCTGCTGTGTCGCCAATTGTTTTGAACATTTCTGCATTCGAGTGTCTGGAGGGCTGGGACATGGGAAGGCAGTTTTGCTTGCCGTCATGTTTGCATCCCCCACTGTAAGCCGAGTGCCTGAGGGGCAAGCACCTGACTGCAACGATGTTCTCCACGCTTCGTCACAGAATGCCTTCATGGGTCCCCCACGCCCTCGGCTGCTGGCCACGTGCCATTTGGGGACCCTGTTCGTCACGTGTTAGAGCAGGGTGAGGCTCTTCCAAACATCTAGTGTTGGGAGTACGGTGAAATTGAATTATTCGGAAAATCGCTTCCATTAACCGGGGTTATTTGTGGTCACGTCCCCCCTTGTTAAACACGGACTTTTGACTATTTCCTTCCACATACACGTAGTTGATAACTTATTGAAGACCTAAAACCTGTTTTACTCCTCTACAAGTTGTGCAACATGTTAACATTAACGTCGAAAAATACATTTTCGTGTTCAATGCATACCCTAGCTGTTTTATTAACCTGTAGCGACTTCATGATGTTTGCCTATAAAGTCGGCATTGGCAGGAAAACTCGTGCGGATGAACCACATAAAAACTATAGATTCGTCAAGTGATAGTGCACTCCCTGTAATCCTCATTAAAAGAACAGAAACGTTAAATAAAAAAATACACAGTACAGTATTCCCAGCATCCTAACAATGTCTTACTGCTTCACAACACTGGAGTGGGTGGAGAAATTGACCACCGTAATGATGTAGGTTTTCACGGCTCGATGTATGACAACTGCTTCCAAAAGCTACTCTGGATGCCCCCAACGTGTGACGAAACGTCGCGAAGGGGAGAGGAGGTGCGATCGACGCGGCTATCCTGAAAGAGCAGCCTTTGGAAGCAAACATCAATTGACCACCTACAAAATAACCGGGTATTGTTCCAGATCAACAAGCCATTCAACACGGCAGTGCAAACAGAAAAGGCACTTTTGATCTCTTCTGTACTGACAAGTGTGAAGATCTACTATTGATTAGCCTCTTCGTCCACAGTTTATTACGTTGAAGCGAGGGCAGTGTGATGGAAGTGACAACTAAAGTGGGGGAAATGAGTGGAGGATGCGTGGTGACGCTTAAGGGTACTTAGGAGGCCCTCTTAATGCAGACATAACCGGTACAGTATTTACAAATAAATTAACGAATGCATCAGCCGCTTTTGGCGTCGTTTTTATACAATTGCTTTCCAACAGCAAACATATAACAAGCAGATAGCACACCAGTGAATTAGAATCTATAAATTGGCTGTAAAAAAAAGAAGAGGTTTTACCATGTCTGTCAATTACACAAGTGTTAAGATCTCAGAACACCAAAATAACACTTTTCACAAACGGTCAATTTTGCAAAAAACACACATACTTGTGGAAATATATTTAAACAAAATGCTTTGATAACGTATTCAATGTGCTTGAAACGGATTGGTCCACACCAGAAACGGCTTTCTTTGTCACTGAGATGTCGGTGTCAGCCAGATGATGCCAAAAGGCAATCAGCTCAGGGACAAAGACATATCAAGACATTCATAGCTCAGGCCGTGCTATTAAGTGTGGGCCAATCCGGTGTGGGCCAATCACTTTAAAGGACAATGCATACATTACAGCATTTTGTTTGCAGATTTTGCCACAAGTGTCTGTAGCTTATGCAAACTTGACAGCTTGTGAAAGGTGTCCATTTGGTGTTTTAAGATCTTAACACGTGCATAAATGGCAGAAATGGCAAAAACTCTTGTCTTTTTAACATCTTTGTACTGCCAAAAACGTACCCATAGACTTAATGAGCTATTGTTATAGCAAATTAATTGCATGCAACTCTACATTATCCGTGGAATCGCAAATAACCACATTACCTATCTGTATTCAAGGTTATATGCCATCTCAGTCCTCTCATGGGAGTGCTATGACTGAGCATACTGAATTAATGAACATGGCATATTGCCATAGTTTCCACGACATTCAACTTCATTTTAAAAAAATGTCAATAGAAACTACGAAACCAAAACGAACGTTATGGAACCAGTGTTGTTCATTTGCAGAGGAAAATAAAACAAAAACACGTTGTCCTGGACAAGACCTGCCAATACCTATAGTCACATTGTATCTTTAGCATTACCATGTAAAATTCAAAAACTAGCAAGGGCGGAAGTTTAAGAAAACACAATCTTTTGTTACTACTTGGGTAAACTATCTGGCAAATGCCTACAAAATAATTTTAGGAAAAACATTTGTCATGACAGTTGCGGGTATAGTTTGATCAGACATCACAAGACCCAACGGTTCGGCTCGACCCCAAAAGTGGTTCAGAAATAACTCGCCACTTATTATTGGCTACGGCCTGGAAGCGAACGCTGGGTTAAAAAGCAGGTTGTCGAGTTGACAGTACGTTGCAAGAAACATTGCACCACTGCTCCTGGTCTCCACCCCGCAAGTACATTTTTTGTTAGTACGGAAAAATTAGGCCACGGGTTAAGACGTTTAAGAAAGTCTCATTTCATTTGTCAGAAACCGCTTAGTCCTGTACAGGGTCGCGGTGAGTGTTATTTTTAAATGTAACGAACGCATTAACCATTTTATAAAAGGGAAAATAAATTTGGGGAAGAGGACGGGGACAACCTGACAACCAGGACAAGGCATTGTGGTACAGTATTTGGCCGAGAGATATAATCCCTTACCTAAACTCCGCCACAGGAGAGTGGTGTCTCTGGCAGAAAGCTGTGCCAGAATCAGTCGTCGTAATCCTACGTATTGACCTTTTAAATGCATGCCGAGGAGTGCCTGCACAACAGACCACGTGATTAGTACTGTATTCCTGCTTCAAAGGAACGCACACAGCATGAGTCACCACTGCATGACTCATTCAAAACACGCCACTGCCAGCCAAATTTTCACGGCTCACGGGTACGCAAAATACATACGCATCCACTGAATGACATTTCAGGCCTATGGCTTATTATTTTTACAATAAGGCCTGAATATCTGCATTACAGTTTAAAAAGTAACATTTGAACAATATCAAACACAGCACTGTACCGAGGCACCACGTTCCCGTGACGTCGTTGAAAATGCGATTTCGAACTTATGGCAGGCATTAAATTTGAAGTGCACTATTGAATTCTTTCTTTTTTGAAGCACACATTTATATGATCCGCCTCTTCTTCCAAAACATTGTATTCACAGCAACACAATGGCGCAATTTGATGCTGCAAACATCACACCTTGCTGTTGCACTAGTGCTTGAGCCAAAGTGAAGTTTCATAAAGTGCAATACTTAATGAAGGAAGGCTGCCGCAGCATAATACATTGAACGGAAAAGACACAATTAAAAACCACAAAAACACTGCAATGCATCCGTTTACTGGGTGACAAGCACAGTGTTTGACAGCATGATCTTGTCCGTTCTCGAGCTATTATTTCTCTTCACCTTAGTCTATTACGTTATTTAAATCAGAAATAATATACGCAGTGCAAACACGCATACATAACATGGTTGACCATATTTTGAAGGCTGCGTGGAGCTCAGGATTTTCGTACATTTCCTCTAAGAGCTACTCACAGAGACAACCCTGTTAATAATTTTAAATTAAAGTCAATGAATGCAGCGCACATCGTTCACCCACAAGACTTCGTAAAAAAAGCTCATCGTTTCGTTAAGTAATTGCAAAGAGCCAGCTATGTTTTTTTTTCTGTGTGTACAACATGCACGCCATGTGAACAAAAAATAGGCAATTTCATAGGGCGACTGCTTTTCAGAGGCAATAATAAAAAAAAATATACGTCCATAGGGTGGAAGGGACTCAACACAGAAATAGAAAGCACAACGTGATTTCCTTCACCACTAATGAAAATACTATTAGCGCCAATCAATGCGCGTAGACCACCTCGAGGAATCAGCTGCAGGCTATTTAACCTAAGAGGCGTTTATGGTGCAGGTGTTTCTGGGAAAGTAATTGGACTAAATCAACGGAACACAAGTCTTTTTTACATCTTAAGGGCCAGGACACGAACTTACTAGGCACATTAATTTGTCGTTTATGTTCCAAGGCACATAGACAGTTTCCAACGCCGACAGGCG
Source organism: Mordacia mordax (assembly GCA_036362905.1). Classification (NCBI taxonomy): domain Eukaryota; kingdom Metazoa; phylum Chordata; class Hyperoartia; order Petromyzontiformes; family Petromyzontidae; genus Mordacia; species Mordacia mordax. The sequence continues at coordinate 3,494,760 of JAZEWT010000002.1, forward strand.
TTGAGTTGAGTCATGGGTTCATAAGTCAAATTTTAAAAAGACCTACATTATCATTGCCACTGCAATCTGTGTCCTGTAGATTTTTCAAGACAAAGTAACCCTCGGCATACCATTTTTATTCACAGTAAATCAATCGTGACATGATCCACAAAGGGTGGGACATTTTACGATCATGGACCAAATCTTAATATTTAAAATTAGCAAATTACAACGAATAATATACATATTAACACTACATGTTTTGAAATAAGAAGGGCCTGGGATCGAATCTCGGCTCGGGCGCCTTTATGTGTGGAGTTTGCATGTTCTCCCCGTGTCCGCATGGGTTTTCACCAGGCACTCCGGTTTCCTCCAACAGTCCAAAAAGCATGCTGCTGCATAGGTTAATCGGCGTGCAGACTAAATTGCCCGCAGTGCCCGGTGATGGACTGGCGTCTCATTGTGGCTATACCCATCATGCGCCGTCTGCCGGGATAGGCTCCGTCTCACCGCGACCCTGCACAGGACTACGCAGTTTCTGACAATGAGATAAGAGATGAGAGGTCTTGAAATAGCAGTGCTTCGTTTCAGTCACCTGGTTAAGCCTGCCTTTAAACAAATCAATTCCCTGAAATGTTGATATGTTATAGTCTGTAATTACATGACCAATAAATCAATATTGTTACCCTACTGCATATTGAAAATAGCCCACACATTAAAACACATGGTCGTGCACAAATACCAGTAATTAATAATGCAGAGACTAAAGACCTACCTCCAATGTGTCTGGCTAAATGGTCCTCCAGAGCCTGCTCAAATCTATAAGCAGGGCTGTCTTTGTGTACATTTCTCAATCCCCTTTATCAGGTTATAATCAGCCCTTCAACCCCACTTTTACCGTTGTTCATACTGAACTCTGCACTCTCCCCTAGAACTCTATTTTCTGCAAGGGATGACATTATAACATTTAGACTCCGCCTGCATTGTTCTCAGACCATCTGAACAATGCACGACCATATCTCACAATGACACATCATGATTACTAATTATTATTTTGCACACGCCGTTACCCAGGGCGACTTACATCATTAGAGGCGCGAGGACACCACAGGCAGGTGGAAGGCAACCATGCAGCCAAGCGATGTCAATACCTGCCAGACACTGCGTTCTATATACATGTGACATCTGCCACTCACAGCTGTGGCCATACGCTGGACTTGGTTTGCTCAAGGTGCACATCTGTAACAAACCTATCCATCACTGATCCTGGTCTGTATGATCATTTCGCTATGTGGTTTGATCATCAGGTACCGCCACTCATTTCCATCACTAAACACCAAATTCAATTCTGAAATCACTCCAGATTTATTTACCGCTGCAACCAACAGCTCCTCTCTGCATCGGCTCACTGCCTCTGATGCAACGGCTGAAACTTACAACAGCTCGCTCAAGCATACTGGACCATTTGGCACAATTAAAATAACGATGTGTCTTAGGCGGGAAAACCATCCCCCGGGGATACTGCCGAACTCTGGGACCTCAAAATAAAGAAAGAGACTCTGGGCTGAATGGACTTAAGAGAAAATCAACGTTCACGCTCAAATCTTTAAGGACCAGCTTAATCGCTACCGGAAGGCAATTGATTGTGCTCATACCAACCACTTTTCCAGCATCCTAGCAGATTCCTGGGACAAGCCCAAGATCCTCTTCGACCATCCATTGACTGGCTCCTCCATGCAATCATTCACTCACCCTCACCTCTCTTCATTAACAAAGATCAGGCGGATCAGTTGATCCAGTTTTTTATAAAAGAAACAAAGGCCATCGAATATATTACTTAGTCTAAACCACCGACAAATACCTCAACACTTGTTCCGTCTCCTGCGCTGATTAAAGTATAATAAAATTTTCTGAGATAACGTAATCTGATGTCTCTTCATTAGTTACCAGATATTGGCCGAAAAACTGCTCCCTGGACCCCTTTCGGTCCAAACTCATCAGGGCGAATTTCCCTCGCCACCTTCGTTACTAATCTCGTCAATAACTCACTTCGCTTCAGCATTGCTCCCACACTATTCAAATGTGCCGCAGTTACCCCTCTGCTCAAATAACCATGATCAAGATTGCAACATACCAGATAATGATCCCCTCATATCAAATTTACCATTCCCCTCTAAGGTCCTTCAGGGCGCAGTAGCCGTACAACTCTAAAAACACGTCCTCAACAATTACCTCCTCGATCCATTCCAATATAGATTAAAATTCAGCCATTGCACCAAAACTGTGCTGGTCAAAGTAGGTGATTAACCTACTTGTCACTGATAATGAAGGCTTGACAAGTATTCTTGTCCTCCTGGACCTAAGCGCTGCCTATGACACCGTTGACCACCCTACCTTACTGGAGCAACTGGAGTGCATAGGGGTCTCATAGGGATCTCATAGGGGTCTCGGGCTGTGCCATCCACGGGCTGACCTCCTACCTCTCTGACCGGAAGCAGTTCGTCAGCCTCGGAGCTTGTAACTTAGAGATCCATCCTGTTTTATCTGGAGTGCCTCAGAGTTCAGTCCTCGGCCCTCTTCAGCATCGACATAAAACCACTTGGCCATATCCTTCGCAGCCTCAATCTCTGCTACCATTGCCATGCAAATTACTTTCAAATTTAGATCCACGCAAAGCCATCCATCAACGCGTCAGGTCTTTGTATGTCATCCTCATTGCAACTGTGAGGGCATAGCTCAATTCAAAACTCGTGAAACTAAATGGCGACCAAAGAGAAACATTGCTTATCGGAACCCTGCACCAAGTGTCCAAGGCTGAACTTCCAATATATGCTGAACGACCAGATCATTGAAGTTGCTCAGGCAGCCCGAAGTCTAGAAGTAACTCTTGATTTCTATTTTACCTTGAAGACACACAGCAACAAGGCGACAAAGGTAGCCTACTTCCCATCTCAGAAACAGCCAGACTGCGCAACACCCCGTCACCCTCCGATGCTGAGAAGCTAATACACATCTACACGAATCGCTTCACAAATCGATTATTCCAATGCACTGCTCCCGGGCATCCCTGCCTACGTGATCAATCGTCTCCAATGTGTGCAGAATGCAGCTACTTGAGTCCTCACTCGCACCTCCATTTACGATCACATATCCCCAGTACTGGGGTCTCACCATTACCTACCAGTTAAATATAGGATAGAATAGAAGATCGTCCTTCTCACCTACAAGGCTCACTGGTGCTGCTCCAACATACATCCGTGATCTACTTCAGGCACCCTCCTTCAATACAACTTTGATCCTCCAATACGGTCTTGCTGAATGTGCCCAGATCACACCTCCATTCGATAGGTGACCGCATTCTCACACTTCTCCCAGACTCTGGAATACCCTTCCATTGGAGATTCAGTCAGCTGAGTCCCTGGGCATCTTCAAATCCCGTCTCGAGACTCACTGGTTACATAAGGCATTGAAATCCTCTGGCGAGGACTGTTGATGCGGCTCACTGTTGTTGTACTTGGATGATGGCTCGCTATTGAATTACACCTGCTCAGGAAGAATTATTCTTTCCTTTAACAATAATTTTTATCTCTTATTTCATATCCTCTGATTTATAGCCATTATTTCACTTTCATTTGATCTCCTCTTGATGTAGTTATGCCGTTCTCTCCAGAGTTCAGATTTGTAACAAAAATGTTATTCTTGTTGATATCGTTCATATGTTGACATGCCGTTCTCTCCACTGCTCTATGCAGCGCTTTGTGACCCTCGGGTGAAAAGCGCAACTATTATTATCATGGTTGTGCTTTTCACCCGGCCAATTAATTAGTTTTCTTTTTCAGATGTGGGAAGGAAACCCACGCCGAACGGAGGGAGGGACATACAAACTGCACAGAGGCGCCCTAGGCTGGAATCGAACCCCCTAGGGCAGGACATTCTTTGTGTGCCGCGCAGATGTCATTACTGCGCCACCCTGCCGACACGTGAATATAATTGTCAATTCATGGTGACTTGGCTACGCTTAGCCGTGCACGCCCATAACCTTCGACAAGTTGTGGATTTTTCCGTGTTTATTGCGCGAGACCACACTTGCAAGGTCTATATGAGGAAGAGCGTCAAACGTTACCAACCTAATATGGGTGCATTTATTCGGATAAACTCTGAGGGGGGGGGGAACTCAACAAGGTATTAAGTCAGACTCTAACAAAAAAAGTGAATAAACAACATCGTATTACATTCATGGTTTCAAACCCAGGTCGGGTGTAAACTATCAACTACAATCAAAACAGCAGAGGAGGCACCATCAATCATAACCGATACACTGTTGGATGAGGTATTTCTAATCTCACAATCTCACTGCAACAATCCTAACAGCCCCTGCACACAATCCAATGTCACTCCACTGCCGTCATATTAATCAGGTTTTCTCCTCAAACTAGAGCATCATTGGTGTTTTTAAATGCGTCCCTCCAACAAACACCTTTAACAGTTAAACAATCTTTAAAACAGTGGTTCTTAACCTGGGTTCGATCGAACCCCAGGGGTTCGGTGAGTCAGTCTCAGGGGTTCGGTGGAGGTCAAGACACACACCTCACTCATATGATTCGTGATGACACGCCCCGCTTGGCCATCACTGCTGCAGGTGATCACATTTTATGTTTCCAATAAAGAAGGGTTCGGTGAAACGCGCATATGAAACTGGTGGGGTTCAGTACCTCCAACAAGGTTAAGAACCACGGCTTTAAAACAATATCCATCGTGACAGACTAAAAGGCACATTTCCTTTACAGAACAAATGTTTTTTGGAAGTACTGAATGAGTAATGAAAAAATATCACCGACACGTGATATATTCTTTTCAATCACGACATTCACAAACTATAGTAATAAACCTTCATTCTGTAAAAGAAGACTAAATCGCAGTGTACCAACACACTGTGACTGATATGGAGTAGTTTTCAGTAAAGATATTGTCGATATTAATATAAAGAAAAAATATTGAAATAAGTTATTTCTCTTACCCTATAACTAAACCCCAGTTTTACAAACGTGTGCACCAGGGCATACAAAATAAACAATGGTCTATCAAGTAAGGTTATCAGAATTCAAATGTATAAAATCAAACATTTCCAGCAGTATGTTTACACGAAACATTCTGGACTCGTGTTGACTAACAATGATAATTGCATATACTCTCGACAGAACCAGGGCCACAAAATCTTCGCTCTCAACTGTTGAGATGCCTGGTGTTGGGAGAAATTAGCCATTGATGAACGACACAAAAGCTCACAATGCACAGAAGAGCGTCGCAGCACAAACACAAATGTGGTCACAATAGCCAAGAAATTGACCAGAATCTGACGATAACAGTCCACTGAACCAACGATGTATTTGCCGTGTGCTCACAGTGTAATAATATCTGCAGCAGAGACGTGACCTATGAAAATAGGTATCGAGAGTCTGCTAAACAGTAACAAATGTTTGAAAGAATAGACATGAGACTGACCAGACGGATGCACGGAGTTTCCCTTAAAGGCAACAAAACCAGTGTGGAATTAAGAGCATGCAGGGTCTACAGAAAATGTGTTTTGAAAGAGTGGCTTGAGATGGGGAGGTCACTTTGAAAGGAAAGACGCTAACTGGGTCAAAGCTTGCATGAAATTTGAAGGAGGAAAATGTGGTCGAGGTAGGTCAATGAAAACGTGTACAAAGAGAGTGGAGGACGACCGTACGAAAATGGGTTTGAAAGAGCATGCAAAGGATAGTGAAACGTCGATAATAATGATGCGCGGTAAAACCCCGATAAAAACCAGAAAAATGCATTGATGATTAATAACCAAAATAACGCGTAATGTCAACATACATCCATAGAGATAGTGTGCGCAATCAGCTCGCCTGTGGCAGCTGGGCGGATTTTCGAACCGTATGATCACATGAAATTACTGTTCCTTGGGATGGCCTGTATCTAGCAGTGGCATGACCAACGCTGATTACTGAAATTAGTGGTGATGCTCGACTTACAACAAAAACTTAATAGCACCAAGCTGCTTCAGAGGCCTCCACATTCGTAAACATCCCCCCCCCCAAACACAAAAAACAATTAGAAGCCACATCCTAATTATCATAAAAACAATCAATTTAATCAGGCCAATGTCTCTTTCGACTTAATGTATCTTCTCTTATCTCAATACATCTCGACCACGTATCTCCATATGTTGTCATCCCACTTAAAAAAAGTAGATATTGTGCCTGTGGGGCATCGAAGTAATTACCTAAGCAACCCAAAATGGGTTAAGCACCACAACCGACAAGCCATAATAGGCGTATGTTACATTTTGAAACGAAACGCATTTGCAGTGGCGCACAAACATTAAATAACAAAAACCCCACCCCAACACATTCGTCCATGACACGATCTTATTCTCTAACCGATTTCTTGCTCGGATTGAACGAGACGGTGCCTATCCTCAGTTCACTGCCGCAAGGCAGTATTGATAAATCCCACCACAATCCTAAGCCAGAGAGGGCCGGTCTATCCTCCCTCGGAAATTAAGTCTGGAATTGCCCCGCAGCGGTAATGGAACACCAACGGATGTGGAGTGTTGTCCTTGTCACACGCTTGTAAACACAGTATATGTACAGCGCCTGCTGCTCGGCGAGACGAATTTGCAGCGCTGCAGTCTCACAGCAAGAAGCGGCCGACTTTTAAGACTCCCCCAGCTCGGGTGCCTGTCTGGCGTTTGCACACTCTCTGTTACTTTCCGCCTCGTACACGCATTTGCCCTACAGTCCAGGGACGGCCGAAGCGCTGATCACATTAACCAACCTACTGCGCAAACTGCATCCGGTAGGCTGCGACAGACGCCCCCCCCCTCTCCCTCTCTTCCGCAAAGCCTGGGTAGTAGTATAGCCCTTCACGTCTGCCAGCTCAACCAAACCATCCTCTCACCCCCCCACACCACCACCACCACCCGCCCCCACCCCACAGCCACGACGCGGAGGGGGAAGGACAATGAGCGTCGCCGCGAAGGTTGCCGGCCTTCTTTTTTTTCGTTACCTGCAGAGGCCCATTCGCCATGGCCGAGCACGTGTCCCGCGACGCTTGCGGAAGGCGCTGCTGGGCGGGGCGGGCGTAGTGACGTAACTTCCGGCCGAGCGCGCCCGTCACGAGGCGGAGGCGCGCGCACAATAGCCGCGCGGCGGCCATGTTTTCGCGGGTGTCGTCGTCTCGTCGCGCCTCAGATTTCTACAATTTTTTTTAATCTCCCCCCCCCACCTCTTTCCCCCCCCCTTTAGATTTTAGTTAAAAGAAACGACGACGCAGCAGCCGCCGTCGTTGTCCTCGCCGCGCGCGCGACGAAGGCGCAATGGGGGGGGGTCCAATTTCGCTCGCGAAAAACAAATGCTTTGACCGACTACAATTTTTGTCATTATTCTTACCATCGGCCGCAAAAAAAAAACTCGCCCCCCACGCGAGCGAAGCGTCGGTAAAAAAAAACCCACGACGCGACAGAAATACTGCTGCCGAATGAAACGGACGTCGCGTTCAGGACGCGAGTCGTCCGTGAGCGAGACGTTAGCGCGAGGTTAACAACGCCGCGACGAGACGCTCACCCGCGCGCTCTCGTCCCACCGCCGCCACCGCCGCGCGCGCGAGCGATGCCTCTCCCTGTCGCCTCGCGCTCCGTTAAACCTCCCCCCCCCTTCTCCCTCCCTCCT
>JAZEWT010000002.1:3503416-3516974 GCA_036362905.1 Mordacia mordax
GGGGGTGCGTGCGGAGGAGAGGAGGAGGAGGGGGGGGCTGGTTGGTGCGTGAGGGGGCGGGGGCGGCGTCAACTAATGCAACGCGAGACAGCGCTATAATACAAGGGAATAATGTACGAAAAAATAAACAGACTAAACGTGAGATGTTAAACAATTAAACAAGAAGAGGAGGCGAGACGGCGAGAGGGCGCCGAGCGGAGGAGCGTCGCGGCCAGGAAAAGATGGCAAGTCCGAGGCTGTGCGCCACGACTAGGCCCCGCTCGCACACACAGACGCGAGAGGCGAACGCGGGCGCTTAGAACAGACAGAAATGTCGTTCTTGTTGCACCACAAGCGACGTTACGATGTTGTTCGTGCTCACGGGCGGCTCGCGGTTGCGTTTTAGCAGCGACGAGCCTGCGCTCGTTGACGGTGTTGTGAGCGCGGCTGTCGATGAGGCCTTAGCTGTTGTGAAGGAAGTGTGTGTGTGGAGGGGGGGGTGCTTCGCTAGGCCCGGGGATTCTAGAGAGCCCTTGTGTGTGTGTGTTTGTGGCTCCGTGTCTACGTCGCGTAGCTCTAAAGTCGAAAACTGAGGCACAAACTGGAGAGAGGAATGGTGCGAGAGCTGTCGATGATTGTGAGAGAGCCCGTTTGAAGGCAGCGGTGCTTGGGGTGGCGGTTGGTCGCGTGTGTTTAGTGTCAAGGCGGCTCGGGACATTGGCAATGCGCACTTGCGTTTGGCGGCGGCGAAGTCACCGATGGTCGTGGCTGCTGTTTTTGAGCGACTTTTTCGTGTTTAATCCGTGGAAATGACGTTTTTACGCGAGCAGCACAGGCAGCAGCAAGCCGACTGCGTTAGCGAGCGGGGCAGCTGTCGGCCACTGGCGCGGTGTGGACATGAAAGGGCCCAGTATTGTTGGGCTCCTTTGAGGTTGACTGAGTAGTGCAACGCGCGCCCTGCGCGGGTCCTCTTTCTTTGCCGCGGTTCATTGTGCTGACCAGTGGTGAAGTATGGTAACCCAGGCCCGTTGCGAGACCTTGCTGCGGCTTAAGAAGGCCCTCATCTAGCTGTTCGACGAAGATCTGTACGTTTACATTATGATATGAGGTTTGGGACGCTTAGAGCCCTTCCAGACAGGTTAACGCGCAAAGGTCAACGCGTGATGATTTTCCAGCTGGCTCGTTTGTTGGGTCTGGTGCATTTATTATCCAGGCCACCGTGTTATTAAAGTGGAGCTGCTCAAGATCACTGCCGTGTGATAATTTTCTCGTTTTCATCATGTTGGCTAGATTGAATAGATTTATTTGGGGCCAATCGGGTGGTGCAGTGCTGAAGATGATCGTCCCCGTATGATGGGATGCAAATTGAAACGCTCTGACGGTTAGGTGTGTTTGACAGCATGGTAGGCCCCGTACAGTATGTGGTAGCGTTTTAAGTTGCTTAAAAGCTCGCACATTTAATGTGTTGACTCGTACAGTGAGTATGGTGTGTGTGTGTGTGCAGTATTGTAAAAAATATATTCTGAACAGCTTTTGTTCAGAGTCTTGTGTTTCATTTGCTATGGTTGTTGATTAACGAGATTGCAGTTGCTGGTTCAGATCAAATAGGATTGGAACGGTCCAACAGCGTCTTCATTTGCATTCTTTACAAATGCGGTTCGCTAATCTAGAGGAGAGGTGCAAAAGTATATAGGGCCCTATCTGTGAACTATTTATTTGGCGCTAAAGCTTTACTATTTGCTGGCAGTGACTTTCGTTTGTAGGTTGTCTTTCACAAAGAAGTCTTACGCCATGAAAACTTTCAGTGTTGTCCAGTGGGACAGTGATCTATTTACACTTAGAATGATTGCAGAATGACAAACTTACACAGGGCCACGGAAGTGAGGCCTAAAAAATGCATGTACTGTGCCTTTTAAAGAAAAAAATGTTGAATGTTCTTGTTTTAGAAGCACAAAGTTCACGTTGGCAGTTGGTATTTACAATCGTCTGTTCCAGGTATTGGTTCTAATATATTCTGTTGCAGACCTCAAGTTTGCCTTTGCCGTGAAAGAATAGCTTGTGAAGACGTTTCTATCATTGGCTAAACTTTAGTAATGCGATTTTTTTTTACATGCCAGTGGATTTTCTGTTGCAGGCAGTAACTTGTACATGGGCGATAAAACCTTCAGCCCTAAACCAATTATTAGTTCACACAGAGAAAAAATAAATCGCTACACCCACTTTAACATACACGCCTTCCCTCCTGCTCCGTAGACGTAAATGTCAAAAGTCAGTATCTCTTGTGTACAGTAACTGTTCCGGTTTAATAGCGTTTGTCACACATTTAACAGTTTTTTTTTAATGTCTGCCAACGAGCTTTATAGTATGTGGATAGAAAAAACACATGTACGTCCGCACGCCTGCACGTTTTTTTAGTCCAAATAATCACGTGTTGACAAGGCGAAGGTTGTTTGTGACCACTGTAGATTACACTTGCGTCCAGTATGCTCGCTTGGCGTTGCAAAGTGAATAACGGTGAGCCGCACAGAACCTTAACGTGTTATGATTTCTGCAACCTCGGCTGCATTGCTTTTGTAAATATTTCGAGCGTTGTGTGCAGCGGCGTGATTTCAGATACAGGTCCGTTATGCAACATTGACATTCAAGTTCGGTACAGTGAGATGGCAGCATTACACGACAGCCGCATCGTGCAGTGGCTGCTGCAGCTGTTCATGGCACCTTTGTTTTTAAAATAGAATGACGCACCGAGCAGAGAGCCTTGGCAGGAAAACTTGCGGCACTCGGAACAAATCTCGATAGATGTCACGTCCACTTCTCTAACCCACATTATGTGCTGCACTGCCGTTTCGTGGTCGTGGGGTAAACGGCAGTGGTCGTGGAGTGAGGTACACAGCAGAGGTCGAGTGAGGCCCGCCAATGTGGCTGTAATTCAGGCTGCGTGCATCCATTATCAGCAGTCAGGATTCGTACTGCGGTTGTTGCTGAGTAGGCCCAACACGTCCGTCCGTGAGAGACGGAGGGCACACACGCGGCTATAACCGCGTTGAGCCCTCCTTTGTAAGATTAGGCAAAGCACTGCATGGCATGATAACAATGCTATTACTGGCTACTTCAATAGCAGCTCGCTGGTATTTGGCCATTATAACATTCACATTTATGAAGAATTCCGTACGTATCAGTCCACTGTATTTAGCGCGCCCTCCGCTCAGCACAAACTTGCATTTACGCGTTTAACATTCCTCCAGTACATTTCAGCGATTGCACATTTGTGCATACAGTGTTCTCCATTGTTTCATTTCAGTACCGTTGGTTCTACGCTGGCTTTGTGCTGTTACACTGAAACTCCTGATGCCTTTGTCTGTTCTATACATTGGATTATATATGCACTGTTTGATTCCCAAAGATGTTTGCCAATGTTCAAAAGTCGAAAAGGAATGTTTTCATCAGTGTAGATTTTTGGAAAGACTGAAGCTCCGGCCATGATTACGCTGCTCGGTATAATGTTACTACTGGTTTTGTGGCAAGACTTTTACGATACCATTGTTCAAATTGGCATGTGCTCAAAACATATTCTACTGTAATCAAACCCGTACCGATAGTGAACTTGTTAGAAAATGCAAGTTGGCATGGAACGGTATAGTGCAATACTGTATTTTGCTGTCCGGATGTTACCAACTGTAGAATTACTCGCATCATTTTACTTCACACGAGACACATCTGGGGTTAACAGGGTTTTCTCTCAATCAGGATTTGAGATTACGGTTCAGGTACACGTCGGGGCAAATATTTCCTGGCGGTGGGCCCTTGATTCAGCCCAGTAGCCTCTGGATGGAAGCTGCACTCCCGTTATAAACCGAGTGTTGACGTAGCTTGAACAATGCAGCGTTCTGGAGAGCTACAAGCAGTGTCTTACAATATTGTTAACATTAAATTATTTTCTCGCAGTGGGTTCAAGTTAGTTGCATGTAAGCAAGGAGACGAGCCTACTGGGTTTTGTTCTTTCGGTAAGAATGCAGTGTGATGTAGTTCTTATTTTTATTTTTGCCTTTACAGACACTTAATGTTTTAAAGTGTGAAAAGCAATGGCCAATATTTAATGTATTTGCTAAATTTAGAACTTTTTTTTTATATAATCACGACTGATGTGCGCACTTGCAGCAGTTTGTCCTCTGCCCGTAATATTAAGGTATGTTTTGTGAAGTGTGGGTGGCACAAGGAAATCTAACCAACCTTGGCAGTTCATAGGTGATTCGTGTTTCACTGCAGCAACATCTACACGTGGCAGACTTACTGCATGTAGCGCAGACCTTCACAAGTAATGCACATTGCCGACTACAGTATAGTGTGTGTTTATCCAGTGTTATTTTATTTATCTTCAAGGCTCCCCATATTTAATTTAAACTCATTCGTACAGTGTCACCAATGCATGTTGTCCATAGTTTTACATAATTGATAGTTTTGGTATATGTTAAAAGTGAACTATAGTATCTGCTTAACAGTACATAATGCAGTTGATAAATTGTGGAACGTATCACCATACTAATGTAGTACATTTAGGTAGAATTTTGTCTTGAAACTAACAGTCCAGGTACTATACTGATACTTGCCAATACCACGGTAGCTTCCTTCTAAAATACAATTATTGCCTTCAATGTGTGGACAATATAGAACACATCCTTGTGGTGCCCTTAACAATTGCTTTAAAAGTGAATATAAATTTGGATTGACAATATTTAGTTAAGGCATAGAAACCCTCGTTGAGGGAAATAACTGGTATAATAAGCCCAGCATTAATGTTGTGTTAACACTAAACAATGTTAAGGCTTAGAAGTGTTTAATCAGTAAGGGCCATACAGATAAGGTGTGGATTTGGAAGCGTTATTAACCAATAATACCACAGTCTGAATAAAATGTGCAGCCTCCTGGATGAACAACAATATGAAACGTTCACGTGTTCTCAGTTGCCACACTAAAGGCTGGCAGTGATGTCTAGTAGTCCACACTTTGAAAGGCATAGCTCGGAATTCTTGGAACAAGATAAAAAAAACGTTTTTTTTTAAACACATATTTGTACATTGTGCCATTTGTTCTTAAGGGAAATATTCGAAAGGCTGAATAAATATTTCTATTTTGCTTTACCAAGTAAGCTAAATTGCAATTTCCTGCCGAGTTCTCATTTCGTAAACAAACTCAGGAAATCTGCAACATCATGTGATGTGCTTTTAAGTTGAGAACTGCACACCGTTTTACTGTGGTGTGCAACTACAGTATGTGCTTTTTCCTGCTGAAATATCAGATTTTTGTAAAATACTGTCCTTTGTTGAAGTGGGGGGGGGGTTATTTAATTAATTGCAATAGACATATAGGTGGTCGAAATCATTATTTTCTTACGCTAAAACATGGCATTACAAACCGGTCTGTTAAGATTTTGCAATGAAAAGAAAAAAATGCCCAAGCTTCTTCTCAACAAATTACATGCAATTAGAATGCCGAAGATTAAGAAGCTTTGCTTGGTGCTGTGTTTGGAGTTTAAATGTGGTGCATTTTACATTGGTGGCCTATTCGTAGACAAGCTTAGGCCTTTGAGCAAAATAGGCAACAGAAGATTTGTCCAAGGCAGCCTTTATTGCATTGTGATATAACGCTAATCAATTAGTGGAATAGGTTTTGAGGAATAAGCAAATTTTAATTCCAAATGAAGTGATGGATTTTGTAATCCTCAGCAAAATGAAACACCGTGTACCGTTCTTAATGCTTTGATGGGAATGGGGTCAGGGGCTAAAATTGTGGTACAGTATTGATTGTTTTCCCAGAAACATTGGGAAATAGCAAATCGCCCAGAAAGAATTATGTTTCATAGTTAACCTACTTTTTGTCTGCTGTAAATTTGAAAACAGCTTCCAAAATAATATATAATGTTCACATTGTGATCTTCAATAGAAATTCGTACATGTTATCAGTAAAATCAAGACCAATCGATGTCTCACTCCACTATGACTCCACTTACATTGGGTCTTTTACTCTATCCAAGTGTACGATTCATAAACACAACCCTTCACGTCCCTGCATTAAAGTTAAACATTACCATTTATACCTCTGTTTCCAACACTTACAATTTTACATTTCAACTAACGTCCCTCTGTACTAAAGCCACATTATGATTATATCCCCAACTCCCCCCTGGTGAATTCATGAATTGCCTTGGTTCGTTCATGATTCAGTTTGCGAATCAATCATTTTTTACGTTGTAAAAATGTATTGGCCTCAGTGACTTGTCGAGGTGGTGACATGAGCACAACACGTACAATGTATGCGAATTAAAATAAAAACATGTCACACATGCAATTCAATGCATGTATCATGTGCCGAATCAAATATTCAATGTAAAATAATGTATGTCTACTCAGCCTAGAGATTACATTTACAGACACGGATTCATTTTGCAGTGAACTTTGAGGTAGGATGGTCATGTTGAGAAAAAAAACGAAGAGGATGTTTGTTAGTGTCAAGTCACAGAACCTTGTAGGACATGTTGAATTGTGGTGGATGTTGACATTGTTTTGGCTGGCAGAATGCGAGCCTGCTTGTGTTGTTACATGCAGCCATACCCGTTAAAATATGTGGGAATGGTAAATGACGGTTTTAGTGTATGTTGTGTGTTTGGAGCCTTGTGCGTTCAAGGTCGGTGTTTTTAGGTACACAGAAGGCCTATGGGAGGGTCGAGACCTAGAAGGATTAATGGAGGCCTCTTCTGTTTTCTTGAAGGTTTTGTCTGTATGGAAATAAGGTCTGAATTTGTGCAGTAAATTACCTTTCCACAGAAAGTTCGTATGGAAATCACACTTGCAGAAGCTTAGAGCGTCAGTAAGGTCTCTCATTAGTTTCTACATATTTCAAGTCGTTTAAATACAGAATGTTATTCTCATAAATGGTTAAGAGATTTGAGGACAAGGTGCTAAAATGCAAAACGGTCTGACCCATTTGCTTACAGTGCTGATGTCAGAATACAAACGCTGACTGCGTCAGTTATGGTGTTATATTGAAAACATAACATAGCTTGTCATCTTTTAATATCCCATATCCAAACCTGACCACCTTTCAAGTACATGTTCGCACAGTGCTCTATTTGTGTGTGTGTATCTACAGCACTTGTGCAGTAGTGTGTGCTTTAATAATTTTTACGACAATGGTATACAGTGCAGGGTGTCTTTTTTTTAGGCCACGGTAGTGGCAAGTTTGGTTTTAATTTAAGATCGATATATTCTGGTAGGTGGTTGAACACGAACATGAAATTACCTTGCCCAAAGCACTCGTGACAAAGCGCCAGGCAGGCTTCATGGTGTTCTGTAGAGCAGGGTAGTTTCCAGGGAGACTGTGTGTATAGTGATCAGAGCCTGTGCCTGAATTTACAGTCTATGCTTGTAAGCAGTAATGTGAAAAAACCTTGTTTTACGCTATTCCTTTTTAAGATTTCCAGGAATACAATGACATTCCAAAGCACAAGGGGGGAAAAATGTTATGTGAATGAGGTTTCTGTATATGTTGTTGGCATTTAAAACCAGAAAATTGCGCGCATTTTCTCATCCGTTCGATTTATCAATTTGAGCCACTGTGAGACTTGTACAGTGCCGTACAGCATAGCCTTGTGAATTGTGGCCTGGCCTCCACGGGATTTGTGCGTCATTACTGTTCATTCAACACACGTTACCCTCGCGTTCATTGACACGAACGAGTCTGGAGACCTTACAAACCCGCTGCTGTTTTCTGTACCTTAATTAGCCAGGCTCAACAAATGCAAAACACTGTTTGCCTAGAGACCATTTTGTCTCTAGAAAGTAGGCTAGTAAGGGAATAGTGAACATTGTAAATACTCAGTATCTCTGTGAGAAACGTGACAGATTTTCAAGCATATTTCTGGCACGCCCTGTTATGCAGAATTAAAGATTCACATTTTTTTTAATTAAAAGCATTTTGCTCTGCTTTTGGTGCAGCCGCATGATCTGTTCTTGCATGCTGCAGCTGCAGCAGTACTTATCCTTGGCCAAATATGCCGTCGTTACATAGCCACTGCAGTTTACCCCACATTATTGTTAAAATGGATGTGTGCCTCTTTCCATGATGTCCTCTAGAAATATGGCATTTCGATTGGACAGTAAATTATTGCAGAGAGGAGAGAGAGAGAGCAGAAGGGGCCCATGGAAGGTGGTTCATTTTGGCTATCGAAGGCTTCCACAACTTTAAAACGACAGCTGACAAAAGGTTTAACATTTGACCAGATACAAAGTAGAAAGGCTCTTCATGCCGGGAATGCATTGGGCACTGGTGCTCGGTGTTTACTTGTCTTTGCTATTGCACGGAGAGTACATTTGGCACTGAGCACGCATTGTTGGTTTCTTCCTTTATCGCACGCCATGCCGACAGACGGTGGACAATGATGTTGCGGACGTGTGAGTCCGGCAGCTGAGGTGATCGCTGGAAGATGCCCAAGTTTGGCCTCTCAAGGACCACGCAGTCTGAGAGCGCAGCAAGCCACGGCAACATGGTGGAAAAACCTCTGGGAAAGGCACCCGGCACCAACAGCAATATTATGGAAAAACAGAACAAAAAGGTGAGACTCGACAAATTACCTTGCAAAGCATCACTAATCCGTTTAATAAGACTCGTGAGCCAGAGCTGCGTATTTTTTTAAAGGGAGCTTTTCGGAACAAAGTCGGCCACTAACCAGCTTTATTGGCAAATTGCACCATATACTAAGAGGAGGTGAGAGATAGCTCAAGCACTGACCTTCCATGCCAGTGATAGAGGTTGAGTTTCAGGCTTGGAGGCTCAAATTTCCAACAATTTCAATTGGCCTCTATACCCACTGGAGTCCTAACCCCTGCCCCTCCTCCAGGGGTGGCAGACCGAGCCCCTACATTCTCACCAGAACCAGTTTTGCTGGACTTTTCCTTACTGGTCAGCCCAGAGGAACCGGCCCTGACAGTGCAGCAAAAAATACATTCTTGGTGTTGACGACAAAACCTACTGGAGTGCTCCCAAACTATGAAACGAGTTCTTGCTTATAGCTTCAGATTTTCTGACCATTGAGGATTATGACTATTTTTTAAGTTCTTGCTGTATAAAAAATATATCCTTCAAACCATTAAAGTCTAGCTAGTCTAATTTTATATGCGTCTAAGGCTGAGGAAACAGACATATAAAATTAATGCATATTGACTTCATAAGTAATTGAATATATTTAAAGACTCTTTTGTGTGGTTTTGCTGAAGCAATGATAGCCTAACCCTGAAGTTGCATATCATTATGCTATCATTGCATCGCATGCCACACTACTCGACAGCACTATCTTTTATGTTAAGATATATAGCCCACATGAGCAATATATCAACTTGACAGTGTGTGCTTTTAATGTATTTTAAAATATATCTTTTAACAGATTTGGCTTCCAAAGGCAGTTGTACATTTTGATGTTCAATTTTGGCATTGATTGATATTCACAATGTTCATAATATGCTGTGTTTAAATAAATGACATGAATCAAACTTCTACGTGATACAAACCTACCCTAACAGAAACATTGTCTACAATGTTCCCTTAATGTGCATACTGTAAGTCAGTGAGCATTGGTGAATATTTTACTGATGGGTCCTACAAGGATGAGACCAGTTTACAGTTGTCTAACTGCTGCCTGTCGGTCGCATTTCCCCACGTTTATTTTGATTCTGACCTCAATGAGAGGATGACAACCGCCAGAACTGGTTACTAATGGTTATTTGCATTATGTACCAATTCTGAGTGATCGATGACATTGTAATAAAGATGCTAATACCTTTGCTTATGTGGCATAGAAATGTCCTTAATCATTTAAAGTTAAACCAACAGATTTCCTCGATGGTAATATGTAGTGTAGTTTTTATATAATTAATATTATTACAGCGCTAGTGTGCAATGACCTGTGTAATTCTTGTATGAGGTTGTTTTTCATTGTAACTTTCTAAACATTCGTTTAATTATTAAGGATAAGGAGAAAGCTGGTGAAAACCGGATACCGAAGTTGGACCGTGGTGAGCTGGAAAAGGATGGGAAGGATAAAACATCCAAACGCAAGCTTCCCTTCGCCAGCAGCCCTAACAGTCACCAGCACAACTCTGATTCTGGTAACCGTTGCACTCAACAGCCGCAGCTTAACAAGAGGTTTTTCAGCTTTAGGGCCCACGGGGACGCCTGCTGAGTTGCACATGACTGTTCTATACCGCCAGTGGATATTCATGGATGAACTGGCTTCATCATACGAATGTGCTTGAATCTGTTCAGCTTGTCCGGGTGTGAAAGCTGGGTCAAAAATTCTGTTGAAAAAGGATGTTAGCGCACTCAGGTTTTCTGTTAATCTCTTGCGAGTGCCCCCTTTTCATGGCACTACATATCCTTTTACAGTGCTGTGCTGCTGGGGACTATAAAGCATGCACTGGAATATGGAACGTCCATTGCACCGTTATACACCGGTGTACTTTACTGGAATTCTGCTTTTTTAAAGCAGTTAATTTGATGGCCATTTAAAGTCTCACTGTCGAGCTGCTGACGTGTAGATTGGTGGTCATTGTGCTTCGTGAGTTTATTCCACCCTCTGGATATCGTGGTGAGAGTTTGTGAATCCCTTGGAGTTCTCTGTTTTTGCATAAATATGATATAAATGTTATCAGATCTTCATCTAAGTCCTAATATTAAAGTGAACTGAAATAAAATAGCACACAATAAACATCTTTTAAATTTTTTGAACAAATTGATCCAACATTTAAAAAATTTGTTCGAAAAAAACATGTTAATCTATACATTTAGTAACTGGTGATACCGTGAGCATCAGTAACTTAAGCCAAATGTTTCCTTAACCGTTGATCAGTACTGTACATCGGCTTGGAGGAATTTTGGTCCATTCCTCTTTACGGAACTGCTTCAACAGATAGTTATGAGTTTTCTTACATGAATGGCTCACTTCAGGCTCTGCTACCAGGTTTCAATTAGGTTAAAGTCTGGACTATGACTTGTCTATTCCAAAACTCAAAGCTCTTCTGCATCAGCCATCCTGTTGTACATTTACTTGGGTGTTTAGGATTGTTGTCTTGCTGCATGACCCACTTTCTTTTAAGCTTCGGTTCACGGATAGATGCCCTGACATTCCTGTACAGTTTGCTGGTAAAATAAAAAATTCATGGTTCCGTCAATGATGGCAAGCTGTCCAGGTCCTGAGGTAGCAAATCAGCTCCAAATAATGATACTCTCACTACCATGCTTTTCAGTTGGGATAAGAATTTTTTTTGTTGGAATACAATGTTTGTTTGATTTTTGCCATGTCTAGCATTTCTCATTTAAACCAAAAAGTTACACTTCAGACGCATCTGGCCACAGAACATTTTTTCCAGTAGCCTTCTGGATCATCCAAGGTGGTCTTTGGCAAACTTGAGATTGGGGAAATGTTGTTGAAGTGCATGTTTTCCTCCTTGCTATCCTTCCATGCACACCATTTTTGGATAGTGTTTTCCTGAGGTTGGACTCATCATAACTGATATTAGCCGATTCAAGAGAGGTCTGTAGATCCTTAGACATTACCCCGGGGTTATTTGTGACCTGGATTATTGTATGCCCTGTTCTTGGAGACATTTTCTTTGGGCGACCTCTTGTAGAAAGAGTAACTGTGGTGTTGAATGTTCTTAATCTATACACAGTCTGCCGAACAGTGGACTGGTGGCACCCAACATCTTTAGAAATGGTTTTGTAACCCTTCCAGGCCAATAAGCATCAACATTTCTTTTTCTGAGGTCCTCAGATATCTCTTCTGATGTGGACATGACATGCTTCCACAAACCAGTGTTGGTAAATACCAGTCTGATAGTGATGACTAAAGTTTGTTTTTCATAAAGTGCAAGGCCACCCAAACTCACTCCTGATGCTCATCCCATTGATTGAAACACCTGACGCTTATGGTACCTTAATTGAACTGACTGAAGTAGAGTTTCACATACTTTTTACAACAACGAATTTGAATGCTTTATAATTTTGCTCAGTAAGTAAATGGGGGAAAAAATGTTTGTTAGTGTGTTATTTGTTTAATTGGATTCTAGTTATCTATTGTTCGGACTTAGATGACGATCTGATCATATTTTAGTTCAAACTTAACCAGAAATGCAGACAATTGTAAACGGTTCACTAACTTTTTTTCATCACTGTAAGTCCTCTGTTCAGTTTGGCACACTGAATATTTTTGCTTTGTGTATGTGGTGGGACTTTCTTCAGTAACTTAAATGGCTATGTGTTGTCAAGGTGATAGCCTTCGTTTTGAATTTCGCACAACTGTATTTAGTAGTATGCATATAACCGACAGGATATTGAAAGAAAAAGCCTGTTGCAGAGTAGCATTTCCAAATTGAACAAAGAAAATGAAAAACAAAATGCAGGCTGACCGTTCTTTGATATAGATCTGAAAGGAAGTTGAGAATAAGTTGTGGTTGGATATCGCTAAGCTGGTGTTTCTTAAACCATTTTTGTACCTTTTGTGGTTTTTTTGAATGCCAGTCTTCTAAACCACATGATGGGATGTTGGCTGTTTTATGACCCTTTCCAGGCCTCTATATCCATGGACAAATTAGATATACTGTACATTGGTATATGGTAATGTACATCAGCAATGTGGCAAATTGTATTTAAAAAGCATTTGTTGCTAACCTGTACCATTCAGGACCTGTAGTCTTACTTTTACCAGTAAATTGGTGTTGTTTATGTCTATTTACTTGTTCACTTTCTGGGTGCCTTCAGTTACTAAAAAAAACGCTAGTAAAGTACTAACAAATACAAGTGTTTAGAATTTCGCAGTAAACATGAGTCCTGAGTGTTGGTCAGGATTCAATAAAAAAAATTGTGTTAACACGAGTAGGTCTTTCCATTGGAAGCATTAAGGTGAAGAGCGGCAACGAGCCTCATTAGTCTTAACAGATGGAAAATTGTTCCATGTTGTTTTTAAACATTCTACCTGACCTGGCAATAACAGATGACCACCATTACTCTTAACGTAAATTTGGCTCCGTGCGTTTCGTCTCTGCACAAGATAACCTTTGATCAACCTGGTTGACCCATGATGTGAGGTTGTGGCCGATGTCTGTTGCGTTGTTTACATCGAATTGCTAAAAGTAATTTGCAGAAAGACGAGGCGAGCTTGATTTCTTGCGGGTGCGTGGCCGTGTTGATGGATTTTTTTTAGAATATTGCTGTTTTAAAGCCACGCATTGCATCATGTAACCATTGCCAAGTCGAAATGTGCATGAAGATTATTTTCAAACATGCGTCGCGTGAGCATTTCCGTCCTCCACGAGTTGTGTTTTTGGTGAACATGATTTCCAGACATTTCTGCTACGGTTGTTTTTGAGCGCACAGTTGTATTGACTCCGAGACATTCACCGTTTTTTTTTGTGTTTTGGGTTTTTTCTGTTGCTTTCATTCCCACCCCTTCCCCAACACCACTCTTCACTTCGGCCCCATACCCCCCCTCCCTTCCCTATGCACTCCCACCACCTCCTTCCACATATCTCTC
>JAZEWT010000002.1:3516988-3545500 GCA_036362905.1 Mordacia mordax
CCATTCCCAAAACCTCCGTGTGATGACCAGACTCTGACTATGAACGTTCGAACGATTCGTGGCTCGACCGTTCGACTTCTAACATCTCTTCGCCGTCTTACAAAACACACACAGGTACTTGATTGCGGACACGGACTGGCCCCAATCCCTATCCATATTCACGGTCGCATTTCCTTACCTTCCAGTGCCTTCATTAGCCACGCTGCTTTAATTATCACAATCTTTGTAATTCTGTAATTTTGTTAATACAGTGTGTCCTCGAAATAATTTGAGCAGATATACCACGTCTTGTTCGAGTTTTTTTTTTGGAAGCGACGGTGGTAGGGAACCCCGTAAAATTTCTGGTCAAGCATTTGAAAAATCACACTTCCGAAAACTAAAAAAGTAACAGTGTAAAGCCAGCCAACACTCCCTTGTTGTTAGCTGCATCTCCACCGCTGTGCAAACAAAGTTACGTGCCAGATTAATACTGTACTGTTAAGTGAATAATATACTATTTTACTTCTCAGTTTGAGAACTGGAACTGTGATTATTAGTGGTTTCAGAGGTGTTTTTTTACATTTCTGGTAGATAGCCTTAAGTATATATTTTGTAGTGTAATTAATAGGGTGACAACATCTAAATGATAGATGTGTTTTTTTTATCACAGTGGAAAGTACCCAGGTATTCCTGCGGCACACCAAACGTCTGTAATGTCCAATGTAACAACGCATGAAGCCAAAGTAAACTTAGCCACAAACAATATGTGCATACATTAAACTCGAACTGTAATCATTAAAGCAATCAGTAACACGCAAGATTGTAAAATGACACGAACTCACAATACCAATTTGTACAAAGATGAAACCCCAACCATAGTCCTGAAGTAAAATGGACCAGACATGGTTCTTAATGGAAATCTGTCAATCATGTTCAATATACTGGGGCGCTGTATTTCGAGGACCCTGTACGCTTGCCCATTGTGAACCATGCACTGCTATTGTTGTACTCGGAGCTGTGGTTTGATGTACTTGTTTTATTTATAAGAAAAACTTGTAACTTTTTACTGCATTGCCACAAGGATTGCCATCAGATTATCCAAACCCTCTACAATCAGTGCTTTGAGTTTTGTTTTAAAGGTTTTCAACATTCTTCCACGATTAAATGTTTTTTCCAAATGTTGATGCGCATTTTGATTTCACTGAATTCCCATTTCAATATTTAAAATCTAGCATTTGCAGGCTGTCCCTTTCGTGTGACACTTTAAAGTACACAGTCGTTCATTTGCAGACCCAACTCCTGCTGTTTTTTAGTGTTTTATTCAGAGCCGATAGAATATGATTTTGTATGTTGGCCTTTCTTCTCTACGCTGCGTCTGCTGAATACAAATGTAAGGATCGCCCGATGAGATCACAACAGGAAATAGTGGGCTGATTTTGTCTACAGACTTCTACTAAAGAGATGGTGCTCACTGATTTCGAGGGGGTTTAGTCCAGCGCAGGGAAAATTTGCCCAGCTATAAGTGGCATATTAAGTGCTTCCATATGCTCTTGTGTGGTGCTCATGTGCCTGAGATTCACGATCCTCGTTGACATTTTGTCTGGGTGTATGTCAGTGTACTGTACTATGAATAATGCATTCTCTGTATAAAGCAGCAAGGTATAGATCTTGGTGATATCGCTGTGTGCTTTGTCTCATAACCAATTACTAGATTTTAATATCCGCCTCTAGGTAATGCTGTGAAAAAAGCTCAAGAATGTTTTTCTATTATTTGAAAGAAGAAAAACCCTTCATTATTCGACATTTTATTTCCATACTGTATAGCCTATATGTATTGGCAGCCACTGAAAGAGTAGGTTATGTGTAAAAGGTCGTTGGGTTTTTCCTGTCTGTGCGTTTATGCTTGTGCATGACATCCGCTCAGTTTTGTGGCTGTGCCTTAGGCACAGCCTTAAATTATGAGTGATACTAGTGGTTTAGAAATGGTGTACACATGTGTAGGGATTTTGTGTTTTTGCCACCTATTTTTATATGAGTTTCATGGGCCCAGCTGAAAACCTACAAGAACATTCTTTTGCTGCGTTTACTGTTTGCGCTCGTAAAACAGAATTGTGTACGTACAAAATTACTGTAAGCGATTTTAATTGTCTCATTCGCCACAACAGCAGTGTTTGTCCATCCGCAAGCTGTTCAGTGGAGTAAATATTGAATGTACACTGCTAGGCGCGGGCCTAGTCGGCAACGCGTCCCAGAGGACTCAAGAGCGGCACTCGAGTGAGCGAGCGCGCACACAACGCAGCCGCTGCAGCTATTTTGGGCTCCAGAGCTTCTGTAGGCGCATGCGAGCGCGTGACCCGTTCATCAGGAAATGGAATGGGGGGGGGAGAGTTGGAGAGGATGGAATGGGGCCGAAGCGTGGGGTTGGGAACAGTGGGTGTGAGGTAGGGGGTGCGCATGTTGGGAGAAAGAGTGGATGGAGGACAGGGCCAGTGTGGGGGTGGGTAGCTGTGGCCCGGCTTCGAATGTAGGTTTGCACTGTCTTTTCTGGGATGCCCCGTCAGCAAAGCGATTGCATTCATGAATGGCCGTCAGACTCCCACCAACCATGAACATAGTGCCCCAGAGCTCGAGTTTGCAATTGATATGGATGTAATGCAGGTCCCTTGGTTTTATATTTCACACTTTGTCACATAGTTTTTCATAAATTATTTAAAAGGTACTCGTGGTTGAGACACGGCTGGCATAGTCTTGGTGTTTTGCTATTGGTGAAGGGCTACCAGCTTCACTGTCCCATTTGTTAAATGACGTGCTAAGGGAGGAATCTCATTTCTAACATTTGATCCGTGATGTTGTATATACCATATTTGCATAAGATCCATTGCATGTAATCCTTACTTGCACACAAGGCTAGAGTATGAAAGTTATCCTGGGATAGCTTATGGAGACATTCACACAACTAATTTGCATCGGTAAATGACTTCATAAATGAAAGTAACGGACGTTATGGATTTTGGCAAGTTTAGACTGAATGGTGGGTGTTCATAGCACTGTATTTTCATTGTTTTCTAAAGTTAGTTGGAATTATCCAGCATGGTTTTCTGTAAATTAAAACATCCGCATGATAGTATACATCACAGCATAGTAAAAACCACCCTACACTCGTATTTCTTGGTATACTTGGCACAAAATATTGCAGGCAATAATGCCATTAGAATTGTGCAAGGAGTATTTTTAACATTCTGAGCATTTCTTATGCACACCCGACACACGCACGCCTTCACTTGCACACAGCCACATACTCTTGCTCGCTCGCACAGCGCACGTGCAAACACAAACGTTGGCGCGTGCTTGTGTTTGCATCACAGAGAAGCCAGCGCCCCCTGAGCGCAAGCGGATAAGGAAAGATTCGGGCAGCGCCCGAAATGATGCGGGCGGTGGTGGTGGACGCAAGCTGGGCGCCTTCCTGAGCCAGTCATCCAGCCTGCGACTTGGTTACCCATTGTCGGAGCGCCAGCAGATGGCATTGCTCCTGCAGATGACTGCCGAGAGTACCAACAGTCCAGGTTAGTCTTTGGCGTGTGCCCCTTAGTAATGGCTAGAACGAATGCGCTCTGTAAATGCCCTGAAAAAGGGTGTCTGCTAAATAATCTCATCTCATTGTCAGAAACCACTTAGTCCTGTAACAGGGTCGTGGTGAGCCGGAGCCTATCCCGGCAGACACAGGGCACAAGGCAGGGATACACCCACGATGGGACGCCAGTCCATCACCGGGCACTGCGGGCAATTTAGTCTGCAAGTCAATTAACCTATGCAGCAGCAGGTTTTTTGCCCGGCGAAAACCCACGCGGACACGGGGAGAACATGCAAACTCGACACAGAAAGGCACCCGAGCCGAGATTCAAACCCAGGACCTTCTTGCTATGAGGCGATAGCGCTACCCACTGGGCCACCGTACCGCCCCTGATAAATAATAATTAGTAATAATAAAATAAATAGCTCTGGGTGTACAAAAAGGGTGCTTCAATGGACAGGGGCTCTTGAAAATATTTTCAAATGGATGGCATCTAATATGTAATTGCCAAGAGGCAGCAGCTTCACAAATAGCTGCAGGTCATTTGAAAGGATAAATTCAGATAGCCTAGAGTGTATTATTAGGCGACGGTTTGTATCTCTCGTTGGTGATTGAACTGTGGTAAAAAACATATACAAGCGTTCCTGACTGCAAGTCTCTTGGATTTACAACAATCACTGCCAACCTGTAGGAAGACGCCGCATTTGCTTTCCGTTGGAATCTCAGTATTTTGAAGTAGACATAATGCACCCAGTGTTTAATGGACTGCCAATGTCTTGTTTACTGTGGACCGAATGGGAAATTATTTAAAAAGTTAACTTGTTCTTGATAATATTTTACTGTTCTCTTCATGGAATGGGCAAATTGAATTGTTAATATTATACATCACATTCATGTACAATATTAACAATTCAATTCTTCACAATCTCAGCACACCGGTATGTTGGAGAGTAAACCCAGAGCATTTACAATAAAATGTGACGTATTGCTGATAATTACAACCAGCATTATCCGGAACTCGTACTAATTTGTGACGAGCAACTGCTCGTTCCAAATTTACACGTTCTGTTCACGTGACAAACCTTACTAATTGGCTGTGTTAATTGGTGGAGAGTTTAGGACACCATCCAAAAACATGGATATGATCGACAATGTTTCCCTTGCTTATACTGATTATGTTGGGCTTAATAAAATTGTAGCTTTGACCAGCTTTATAAAGACATGTCACACTCTTTATCACCCATCCGAAGGAACTGCACGTTTTGTATGTCAATCGTGACCACTTCTGCCGAGCGGGTTGGAACACGGCTGGAGTTGGTCGCCTCGCTTTGGAATCGTTGGGAAGCACAAGAGAGGGACCCCCTTTGTATCATTCACATGCCCGCACCCGTGACAGACGGCGTGGCGAAGGACGGCGCCCCAGGCGCGGCGACGGGGCAGCGCAAAGGATCGACGGGTGCAGCCCGGCCCAAGGACAAGGTGAACAAGCGCAACGAGCGCGGGGAGACGTCGCTGCACATGGCCGCCATCCGGGGAGAGGTGCGGCAACTGCGCGAGCTCATCTCGCGTGGTGCCGACGTGAACGTCAAGGACTTCGCAGGTGATCGCGCTTGTTCACAGACGAATTCACAGTGCTTCGATGATGAGAATATTAATGATAACAGAGCAACAAACGTAACACGATGATAAAAAATATATACAGGTGATGAAGCAGTGTTTTCGAATTTATTTTTGTAAAATGGGAAGGTGGCAAAGTTTTACAAATTCCCATTTTATGAATTACACAATTATCACCCTTAGCTGTACGGGGCTATACATGGTTGTCCTGAGCAGCTCGTTCTATTGCTCAAAGCCCTGGGCACTGCTCACATTAAACACCAAGTGTCTCAAGGCTCTTTATATATTGTCAAAGATGCATCCTTGCAATCAAATAATCCGACCTCGACACAGATGGCACCGTGACATATTCTAACCGAGATGACCTCATCTGACACCATCGCCTGCACCTATTCTTCTTTAATCAGACATCCCGGCTCACATTACACTGTGTTCCTACGTCGAAAATAGATGTAGAACTAAGCCCGAGCTTTGAATTCGCCCGCAGGTGTACCCACGCGCATGGATGATGGCACTCTATTATTGTGAACCGTGTCTAACCAGGAGGCCTGACTAGAGACGTTGGATCACAACACCTGGGGGGACATTCTATATAAGCCTCAGTTATTGCTTAGCGACTACACTACCGCTACCAGAACTTGCTAGGTTCCTTGGTCACAGGATAATATGACAGCAGGAGATAACAACAGTTGGTAGTAACGTCTTAATAGGTATACTATAAAGGATTCCAGACATTTGTGCGGTAATTAAAGACAATGTATTGCACCCTCACCCACCACCCTGCAGGCTGGACACCTCTGCACGAGGCGTGTAACCATGGCTACTATGCTGTAGCCAAGCAGTTGCTTCTTGCCGGGGCTGACGTGAACACCCGTGGCCTGGACGATGACACCCCTCTCCACGATGCCGCCAGCAACGGATACCTGGATGTAAGATCTGATGCACGACCAAATAAAACAGCCACGATTTACAGTGCCCACAATTTTTCTCACTTCTTAATGCTTAAGTGGGTGGCATGCAGACATGCCATTAGACCTGTAATGACATGTCCCTCTTGTATTTTTTTATCGATGTGATTCTGTTCAAGAGTAGGAAGCTTTTTTTTTTTGGCCGATTTGATTAGATTGATTGTAATTCTCTCTAGTGGCTGCAGGAGTTCATATTATTAACATGAGATGCGAATTGGCGGTAATCGTTTATTATATGTTAATTTAATGCACAGCAGCCACACTTTTGAATTGTTACACCGCAAGTATAGGTTCGTCACTTAAAATAGATTTCTATGCTTATAAATCAATTTATCTCCATGAATCAGTAATTTTACATCTTACAATTTTTACAGAAATAACATACTTATCTTGACTTTAGGCTAATGTATGTAACAATTATGTAGTATAAAGAAACAATACAAGAGTGGTGGTAAAAATAATAATAATTGCATTTGTATAGCGCTTTTCACCCGAGGGTCACAAAGCGCTGCACAGAGCTGCGGAGAGAACGGCACGCCAACGACATTACAATGAAAAATCAGTCAACCATAATTAAAAAATGCAAAATTATCAGTACTAATAATACATGTATTGGGAAGTGATTTAAATTACCATTTATCGTATAATAATAATTGCATTTCTAGAGTGCCAATCACCCGATGAAAATGAAACTAAGACAAACAAATCTGTCCTTAAATTAAATTGTCAGAGTAATGATGGCGCTGCTCCATGCACACGGTAGTTTCTAAATAAATACAAGACATTATTGCTGCAAACTTTGTTTACACTGATTGACTGGCAGTGGATGGTACGTAACTTGGAACGTTGTACATAAACCACACCAAATTGCCTTTGGCTAGTTGCATAGACTCTTGCGGTCTTAGGAGGAAGCAACGGGCTGTCACTAAAACGTGACTCTATGCATGCATTGACACACAGAAGGAACTAGCTGTGCAAAACATCACTTTCTTACGTAAACACTGCGGAGTTAAATCACCACTTTTGAGTTAAGGAACCTCCATTACGCACGGCTCCTCTTTGATACCAGTGCCACTGTTACCAATCGTTTCAGCGGACTGAGCAATTAAGTCACACGTGACGAGAAAAGAATGGTTTAACGTGGCACTCTACACCATGCTTGAGGCTTTGGGATAACCGTAGTTCAGTTGTGTAACATTGTGTTGCATCACTTCCGTCTTTGGCGTATTTACTTATAACAATCAAATCTCTTCCATTTTTCAATGGAAACAGTATTGAAGAAACTCTACACCATGCTGTAGGCTTAGGGATAACCGTAGTTCAGTTGTGTAAAATTGTGTTGCATCACTTCCGTCTTTGGCGTATTTACTTATAACAAAAAAAATCTCTTCCATTTTTCAATGGAAACAGTATTGAAGAAACTCTACACCATGCTGTAGGCTTAGGGATAACCGTAGTCCAGTTGTGTAAAGTTGTGTTGCATAACTTCCGTCTTTGGTGCATTTACTTATAACAAAAAAAATCTCTTCCATTTTTCAATAAGTCGCTTTTGGTGATGAGGGTGACAGCAGCTTGCTGAATAGAGCAGACCAGACTTCCCTGTCCCTAGCGACAGACTCCAGCTCCTCCTGGGGGATTCCCAGGTATTCCCAGACCAGCTGGAAGACATTGTTCCACCAGTATGACCTTTGTCCGGCCTT
The DNA here is from genome assembly GCA_036362905.1 of Mordacia mordax. Classification (NCBI taxonomy): domain Eukaryota; kingdom Metazoa; phylum Chordata; class Hyperoartia; order Petromyzontiformes; family Petromyzontidae; genus Mordacia; species Mordacia mordax. The sequence continues at coordinate 3,524,824 of JAZEWT010000002.1, forward strand.
GCGGTTTTTCTTGAGTATATCACGAAAAAATTCACACTGTTCTAATTTCTCAAAGCATCATAGACCCGAACGAAGAGGAATTGTGGCTAGGGTAAGGGAGGATCTTTTCATAGTAGCCAAGCTCCAGAGTAGTTACAATAATGGCATTAACCCTGCATGAATTATGGTCGCTACCAATTATTGCTATGAGCAGTGGCTTTGTGTGATTAACGCATGCGAAGATATGACAACAGATGTTTGTTTTCTTGTGTTTTTGGCCCATTTATGAAATTCCAGTAATGTGCATTGATTCAGTGAAAATAATAACAATGTACTTTAATCTATTGCCATTTAAAGGTTCGACACTCACACGTTTGGCCATCTTTCCTCAGTTTGCTGGCCCCGCATTCACTTACATTGAAATCGTCTTCTGGAAGGCATCCTCTGGAAGTCCATGTCCACAGCGCTTTATGACCCTCGAGTGAAAAGCACTGTATAAATGCAATTATTATTATTAACACAACTCCGTAGAACCTTCTGTCCTCCGTTCGCCACTCTCACATTCTGCTCTTCCGGAAGACGTGTTTATAGACAGACATTTTAACTTGGTAGAGTCTTCTCTCTTCCATCTACCTCCATCACATTCACTCACATTCCTAAACATTTGTTCGTATTGAGAAACCACAATTATAGAATCTTCCATCTACCGTCTTTGTATTCACTTGTAGTTACATCCTCTTCTCAAAGACATGTCGGTGCTCAGAAACCGTAACATGGTAGAATCATCTGTCCTCCATCTGCTGCTCTCATTCACTCATCTTCGTGAAAGATATGCCTGTGTTGAGAAACCACAATTGTAGAATCTTCTGTCTGCCGCTTCCACGTTCGCTTGCATTGACGTCTTCAGTGTTCCAAAACCGCAACTCAGTAGCATCTTCCGTCCTCGCGCAGCAGAACCAAAGTGAGTAACATGGAGGCCACTTCAAGCGCGGCGCAACTCAGCGACAAGAGCATGCATGGAGGAAGCCTTCAAGCAGTTCTACACGGTGCCCTGCAATACGGCGGGAGTAGCCATTGCGAACCTACCTTCCCCTGCGCTATTCGTCTGATAATGATAATACAATTCATGACGCACGCAAATTCCGTGCATGGTCAGGGAGGAGACACAGATACTGAGGCATGGAATCTAAGGACTTTATTGTTACTTATCGAATTGCACGTTAAGCAAATTTAAATTAATAGGAAGATGATTATAATAGGAAAGAAGTGCATGGTTTTTTTGTTTACATTTTTGTTCAGCAAGTAATGGACTTTTTGGAAAAGTTATGTCCAGAAACCTTTATTTTAACATAAACCCTGAACCAATTTACATTTTTTTGAATCTCATCACCATTTTTTGGCCTGTTAACTCCTCCCGGATTGTCCAGTCTTATAGGCAGGGACCATCCAAAATCTATACAGGCTCATCTAGTGGCTTTTGCATACATCCTTACACCACCTGGTGCACCTTTCCGCAGTGTCCATTGGCAGAAGTGAGCAATCCTGTCCATCACATTTCCCGCAGGTGGTACGGTTGCTGATGCGGTACAACGCCGACCCCTACCAGAAGAACGCCAAGGGGGAGCGTCCCGTGGATGTCGCATGTTCGACCACAGTGGAGAAGTTGCTGCGCAAGGAGCTGTCATGGTCAGCCACCGAGGACAGCTCTGCAGGTTGGAATTTGTGCGGACTAAAGTCACGACGGGAAAACAGGAGCACGAATTTGCTGCATAGACTAGCTATGCCATGCAGCCACCACTTCTATCTGGCTGGAGGTACCTGGGTGGGTGAATTGGTTCCTAGAGGTATACACGAAGAGTTTGCATGGTAAACACCGTACACTTTAAAGCGATACTTAATTGTTCCTGCGCAGCTGTAGTTTGAACAAATTAAAGTTTGCTAAATAAATAAACTCGGCTGATTTAAATAAATACCAGTCATATTTATCGACTGTGTATGCTATTGTCCTATATCAAATCTTTGTGATGTATAATTAAAGATGAGACTTCTTAACAATAACATTTGATTGATGAAAATAAGCCTCAAATAATGTAAAAAAAATTCTCCCCGACTTTGTAGTATTAAAATAAAATTGGTACTTCTTTAATATACATTTGGAAATTCTCATTCACCAAATGTTAATATGTGCTGCACAAACTATGAGGTTTTTGTGGTTGTCACAATGCTGCCCAATGTGTTTTATAGTTATATTATGTGTTTACAATGTCCAATGTTTCGTTCAATGCATGCCACAGTCTGGGACCTTATTAAATTCTTACAGAACTTCCCATATGTAGGTGCAAAACGTTGGCTCTCATATGTACACTGTTGTATACCTATGGTAGTATGCAATTGCCAACCCAAAAACGCATTGGAGTGCAATGAGGTAAACACCTTTGCATTTGCATACTACACGTGTATTTGGTTTCTCTTTAGTTTTCAATGTTTACCATAGCGGCACTCACTCTATGTCGTTTGCTCGTACAGATTCTGAGGAAGAGCCGGTGTCCGTAGCGCCATCGGGCCCGGACGAGGACCTCTCGGACTCGGAGGTGGACGGCAAGCCGAGCAAGCACCACCGCAAGGCGCCTTCCACTCCGGGGAAAACCATCGGTGGCATGGCCACATCCGCCTCCACCGTGTCCACGCCAGCGAGGCCCATCAAGGACGAGTATGAGTTTGACGAGGACGATGATGACCTCATCACTTTCAAGCCCGCCGATGACAAGCACCTTCTGAAAAAGGGCCTCAAGAAAGATCGAGACGATGATCCGGACTATGTCGTCAGCCCTCCTGCCAAACATGGAAAGTCGGGCTCAACAAAGAAACCAGTGTTGAAAACACGCAAGAAGGCGACTCGGAGGATTGAGTCGGATACTGAGAGCTCAGAGGAAGAGGATATGCCTGTGAATGACTTTGGGTCGGCTTCCATAAAATACAAAACGGACTTTGGAAAGTCGACGCAGAGGTCGGATGTGAGTAGTGGTGGTGGCGGCGTCAAAGAATCACCAGCAAAAAACCAGGTCAAGGAGAAATTGAAAGAGAAACAGAAACTCAAAGCACAGCATCCCAACAAGGAGAACAACAAAATTGTGAAAGGAGAAAAGGCCAAGTTGGTGAACTCCTTGTTACTCACGGACTCATCGGACAGTGAGATATTTGAGCAGCCAAAAGTGCGGGAGGTTGTGCGGACATACAGCGGCGTGAAAGCGGGGAGCTTGACATCATCTTCGTCATCTGTGTTGCTTACGGGAAAGTCATCAGATAAACATTCAAAGGCTTCACGGGCAGACGGCCTGAAATCAGGCATGTCTCCAGCAAACTCCGATGTGAGTTTCCAATCCGGCTCTGTACGAACTGAGCTTAACTCTGACTCTGATGACCGTACGTCGGAGACGTGCAGCAGCAGCGGCAAGTCGCTCAAGAGAAAGAAGAAGAATAAGCACCGGCGGAGGGAGAAGTCGACGGAGCGGCCCACGTGGCACGTGGGCGATGCGGTGCTCTCCCCGCAGGGGCGAGACTCTGATGCCACGCCAACTGGATCGGGTCGCTTCACCGGAGAGGACGGAGCGGGAGGTCTCACCCGGGCTGTGGATGTGGAAGGGAAGGTAGTGAAGAAGCACAAGGTAAAGCACAAGAAAAAGGACCGCGAGAAGGGAGATACCGGACCCGAAAGTGAGCGATCTGAGTTCAAGGGAAACACATCACGGCCGGCCACGCCTGGCCGGTCAGCCGAGATGGGTGGCAGTGGACGGTTCCAGATGCCGATGAGGTTACAGAGCCCCCCGCCAGAAAAACCACCTTGGGATAGCACTCAGGAGATTGACAACATAGAGATGAGGAGAAAAGAGGAGAAGCTTAAGCAGTCAAAAGATGACCGGGAGAGAGACAAGCTGAAAAAGAAGAAGAAAAAGAAGAAGAAACACCAGAGCGACGGAGAGGAGGAGAGGAGAATTGGAACCCACTTGCATCGTACAAGCACAGACGAAAGGTTGTGGAGCCAATCGCCTGACCCACATAACACTAAAAATCAATCAAGCCCACTAACGGACAACAAAAACTGCTTCTCGGTTGATCGAAAAGAGAAAAAGAACAACCAAAATGTGGATAAAAAAGATCTGAAAGACGAGCAGATATCTGAGAAAAAATCTAAAGACCTTGCTACTGAAGACAGACAATCGGCGCACCACTGGCATGGCACGGAGGAGAGAAGAGGTAGCAAGTCGTTTGAGAAGAAAGACGATGTGTCTCATCACACCGTTGCTCAGAAACACGGTGGCGATGATCGGCGAGGAAGTTTGAACGCAGACAAGAAGGCAAAGGAGGAGCCATTCCAAGTGCAGAGACCGAGTGGAGAGGAGAGGCGGGGGAGTCATTCAGAGAAGAAGGAGAAGAAGAACCAGCCGGACGATCGGAAGTCAAGGGAAGAAGCGCCAGAGCATGTGCTTTTTCAGCAGCATGGCGGGGAAGAAAAGAAAGAGAGCTTGCAAAGGCACGGCGGTGATGAGCGGAGGGGAAGTCAGGTACTTGAACGAAAGGAGAAGAAAGAGACAACGCTGACAGAAAAGAAATCTAAAGAACATTGTGAACAGGCAGTGTTACATCGAAAGAGTTCAGATGACAAGAAGGAGAGTCAACACAAGTCCGGTGCCGATGAGAGGAGGATCAAATCGGACCGTAAACTTAATGACAATGCAGCGTCTCAGACTCACTCGAGCCGACAACCAAGCAAGGACAAGGAAACAGGTTTGCAGATTACAACAGGAACCTTTCAGAGATTGAACAGCGAGGAGAAAAAGGGGGGGAGCCACCATAAACACGGCTCTGATGAAAGGCGAAACAGCCTGCCGGGAGAAAAGAAACCCAAGAAAGAGGAGCACTCGTTGGAGAGAAAGAGCAAAACCGAGCAACCGCAAAAGATCCCATCGAGTGCGGGGGCGCAGGTCGCAGAGGAGCGTAGGCCGAGTATCCCGTCGGAAAAGAAGGACAAAATTGTGACCCTCGAAAAACGTGACCGGACTGAAGTGGAGAGGAAGGAAAAGAAGAAAGTGAAAGAAACTTCAGAGCAAGATGTCATGCACAAGCACCGGCTGGACGAGCGGAGGGACAGTCAGCACAAGCACAAGCCGACAGGCGAGGAGCGAAGGGGCAGCTTTTCTACGAGCCAGAAGCTGAAGGAAAGACCCGCGCACTCTGTGAACCCCGAGGAGAGGCGAGCGAGCTTGGGTGTTGTGGCTGACAAGAAGGAGATCACAGAGGTTCAGCAACTAGAGAAAAAGTCCAAGGAGGGAGCAATGCTTCACAAAGCAATGTCCGAGGAAGCCAAGGCTGCGAAAAAGGAGACTCTATTGGCCGTGGCGTCGCTGACAGAAAAAAAGACCAAGTCCAGTCACTCCGAGAAGGAAAAATACAAACGTGAACGAGAAAAATCACTGGAGACAGCTGAAAAGAAATCTCAGAATAAAGACCGGACCAAAGAGAAGGAGCGAGAAAAGCCAGAGAAAAAGCACTTGGAGCGTGGGGATGGGACTCCTGCGAGCACCACCGCAAAAACAGAACCCAAGTCGGACGACCACAACTCTGAGGTGGAGGAGATGTTCGAGAAGCTGTTTAACCGCAACCACCACAAAACTGTTGACGAGTCCCATGACATGGATTATGACGAGGCAGCAGAGGCCAGCAAAGAACTGATTGCAGCTGAGAATCTGTCGTACATGGATTGGAACTTGAGCGAACCCGAGCTGGAAGGCATCGTGTTTTGCCAGAACTTTGATGATGTTGAAAAGGCGAAAGAAAGCCTGGACAAGCGGCCTGTCCGAGAAGAGGTGGAAAAAGAAAAGTATGCTGTTGACAAAGACCCCATAGAAAAAAAGAAAGAAACGGTGGTCTTGCCTCAGAAATCAGAAGAGCCTATTTTTGATGTGAAAGAGCTCAAGAAGATTGACAAGAAAGAGAAAGACCAACACAAAGATAAGCGTGTTAAAGAAAAGGAGAAGGTGAAAGACAGAAGTAGCTCGTTCCCACAAATATCAAAGCATCCCAAAGATGACAGGCGGTGTTCGTTACGGGAGAATGACATTGGAGAGCGCAACAGCAAAGACTCCGGGAACAAGCAGTGGTGTTCCAAAGACCTTCCAAAGCCACGGGAGTCAGAAAAACCCATGGAGAGTAAGGACAAGGAGATTGCAGACAAGGACAAAAAACTGATGTCTGCAAAGCCAAAACCTCGTGTGGAAGTTGGGGAGTCGGACGGTAAACTCGTGAAGACCAAGGAAGTCACGGCGGCAGTACGGGAATCCAAACCGAAAGAGAAGGTTCTTGGTGCAAGCGATTTAATGATGACCAGCTTTGAGCTGATGCTGAGTCAAAAAGACATTGAGATGGAGGAGAGACACAAGAGGCACAAGGAAAAGAAGAGAATCAGAGAGCGGGAGAGGATGAGGCATCGCTCGGGAAGTGACGTTCGATCGAAGGAGCGGGAAAAGCCCCCTGGCATCACCGATGTGCGGGGCAAGGAGTTTCCCAAACTACAAAAACCAGGCACGCCTGACATCCAAGTGAAAGAAAAGCGATTGCAGGACCTCAGCAACGCCACACTCGTTCCACCGGAGAGCAAGCTGAGCTCGCCTTTGCGAAGGGATATCAAGGATTGTGCTCTCCCTGGCGGCGCGGAAAACTCAATATTCGCATCTCCAAAACCTGAACTCGCAAGACCCATGTTTTCACCAAGCTCTTCAGTTACCTTGGTGCCTACCCCAAACTTTGAAGAGACAGCGGTGGTGGCAGTGGCAGCCGCAAGATCTCCGTACTCTATTGTGGCAGAAACGTCATTTGACGCCATTGATTTTCCCCGGGCCCCATCTTGTGCAAAGTCTCCACCACAAGAGAGCATCCCTCCAGCGATGCCTGAGCAAGAAGCCACCTTATCACCATGCATGAGTGAGAAAAGGGACATTGAGCCGCTAACCTTCCAGCCACCTGTACCTGAAGAGAGCTGCTGGAGCCTCCCTCAGCCTGAAATGACCGATCACAAGCCCCTGGAGCAGGTTCATAATGCTGAGCCGTCTCTGCCGAGTGTCATCAACATCAACAGTGGCGACAACAACGACGGCTGTGAGGACAGGCTCACCGTGCCTGCGGACAGATGCTTGAGTTTATCTCCAAGCTACACGGTCATCTCTGCATGCTCTCCTCAGTACCAAGCAGTGTCCCCGGCCGCGGAGCCCGAAAATGATGCACCGGAGGCGCTTGAGGCTCTGCCGGAGAGAAAGAGCTCACTATCACCATGCTACGGTTACCAGTCTCCACATGCTGACAAGATCGAGGCTTTGCCAGACAGCAGGCAACTATTGCCCATGGACAGCACACTCCCGTTACCACCATACATCCCAGTACCACCTTCAACGGAGACAAGCTGCCTGCTTGAACACGAAACAGACTTGCGCACGGACCTGGACGCTTCTCATTTGTCACATTACGTCCCAGTGGCATCGGCTCCGGACGTTAGCGCATTCACTCCGGAGGACATCCCCACGATGCATCAGAAATCGGCCGAGGTTCTGCTTTCACCGAGGTACCCTCCTGCCCCATCAGACTGTGAACTGGTGGATGAGAATGCGACCATTTCCATGCAGCACACGACGCTGAAGCCGCCAAGTGCCTGCGCCGCTGCCCTTTCGGAAGCTGCTTCGTTCCAGTCGCCACCGTATACAGCGACATCGCCCCACAAGGACGCTGCTGATATTATGTTGGACAACAAGCTCTTACAAGAGCCGAAGCCGTTTGTACAGACATCGCCCTGCTATGAACTTGTCTCACCAAAGCAGGATTCTGTCGCATTCATGCCGGAGGCACGGGTCATCCAGCCCCCTGTGATGTTTGAGCAGGGAATGCCCAATGAGGAGGTTAGCCGGGTGATGCCGGACAAACAGGAACCCCAGCAGCCACCGATCACTGGATTTCAATCGCCGCCGTACGTGTCCCCTTCGAACAGGAGCGTCAAGGAGATGCATTCACCAAGGGCTGACTTTCTCCCAGACGCCAGTGGACGGTACGCGCTTCCACGCTACAATTTGCCATCAATGAATGACACGCGGAGCTTCCTCTCGGAGACGACCAGCTTCCTGTCCGAGAAGCGCAACTTCCTGTCCGAGACGACGGACATTCTGTCCGAGACGAGGAGTATGCTCAACACAGTTAATTTCCTGTCGCCGAGGCACAACTTCAATGGGGGAGGCCCCATGGAGAACCTACAGGATCTCCCGAGCACTGCAATGAACTTAAACCACCCACAGATGTCCGTCGTTCAGGTGTGCACCAATGCTCAGCAGGGCCAGCTGCCACACACTGACCTGAAGACAGTTGGAAACTTTCTGGGGGACACTGTGGCACCCCAGATGAACGCACCCATGCCCATGCAGCCACTGCCAGACCTTTTCAGCCCCTGCAAACAGTGGGAATTGCCGACCGATCCTGCCCAGCTAAAGCTGACCACTCCCGTCAGCACTCCGGTCAGTGTCATGCCACCTTTCCACAGTCAGATCCTTACGTCAGCCTCGCCTGTCCGGCTAGCTGACAGCACAGTGACAATGCCCGTAAGCAACAGCCTGTTTAGCTACACGTTGCATGATGACATTGAAGCGAAGCTTAAGTCGCCGCAACGCTGCCACCTGCCGGATCCCCCTGTCAGACCGCCCCCCGACGCTCCTGAAGCATCGGAAAACATCCTTTCGGTGTCGTTTTCATCCTCCTCTTCATCCTCGTCATCATCCTCATCCCCGTTCCGGTACTCGCGCTCTGTACTAAACTGCGAGCCCGAACCGACGGGGAGCGACCTGGACCGCATCCTCAGCAACATGCAGGGAGATCCCGCATCGGCAGCACTGGGACATCCCTCCAACGCTGACCAGCTCCTGGATGCGCTGGACTTCCCATCTGTGCCTGAGCGGAGGAGCGAGGCGGAGGTGGAGGCGGACGCTGAAGTGGAGCACGCCGTGACACCGGCCGTGCCTCCCACCGTGGCCCCCACTATTATCCATGCCATTGCCCCAGCCTCGGACTGCAAGGAGGCAGCCAGCCTGGCACTGCATGCACAAGAGCAAGGGGTGTTTGAAAGCCTATCGGCCGCTGCCGTGCCCAGGCCGTCGGAACCACCACCCATTGCCGATATTCCCGCTCCCTTCTCGGACCCCCTCGGTGCCGCGCCAGACCCCGACTCGCATCTGCCGTCCACCGCCGCATGCCTGGAGGCCATAGCGGAGCTTAACAAGGTGATTAGTGGGAGCAGCCGGATTCCGGAGCCGGAGGAGGTCGTGGACCCACGCAACAAGGTCTCAGACAACCAGAATGGTACAGGTGATGTGGGTCAGGATAAGAAGCCATCGGTGCTGTTGACTCTGCCAACGGGGACCGCTTACCCGACAGGCTCATTGCCTCAGGACTCGGAGAGTGCATCTGACGCGGCACTGTCACCGGCACAGCCCGAGAGAGAGGCGGCAGGGGAGATGGATGATCCAATTGCTGAAGATATAAAACCGCCGCACAATGTCGCTGAGGAAGCGGCGCCAGGTGGTATTGAAGTGAAAGAGGTGGAGCCACAGGCTGTCGAAGGAGATCTAGCCGACCAGACAGAGAGGACTGCTTTGGAAGCGGACGTGCGGTCACCGCCACCAGCTGCGGAGAAACCCAAACAGGAGCAGGCTCTCACAACAGTGAAGCCAGAACGGACGGCTGACGAGTTGATCGCCCTTAACGTGGCTCCGCCGGCTGCGGCGACAACCCCCACGTCTGCCCCCGTGCCGTCGTCGGCGGTGGCGCCACCGTCGAGGGTGATGACGCGCAGCCGTGCAAGCATGGCGGCGGGAAAGCACGCGAGCAGCACTCCCGCGGAGGGCACCGGGAAGACGGTGGCCACGCGCACCAAGTCCGGCGAGGACGAGAGAACGGCGGCGGGCGCAGCGCATCACCCGTGCAAACGCAAGATGCCGGCACAGCCTACGCTGCCGCGAGGCGGGGCGCTGTCGCAGCAGGCGAGCGGCGGCACGGCGTCCACCTCGGCGGCGCTGCATGCGTCCTCCGCACTGCGGCAGAGCAAGGAAGCGGCGCAGCAATCGCTGGCGGCGCTCGTGGACGCGCTGAAGCTGGAGGAAATAAAGCCGTACCAGACTGCGCGCTCCAACCCGTACTTTGAGTTTGTGCAGATGCGGAAGCGCATTGAGGAGCGGCGGCGACGTGTGATGTGCTCCGTCACGCCACAGGCGCCGCAATGCTACAGCGAGTACGTCACCTTCACCGGATCCTACATGCTGGATGGCAAACCCTCCAGCAAGCTTCACATCCCCACCGTAAGTGTGCTTGGCTGCACATTAATACATCTGCATTGGAAGAAACAAGAACATTTGTAAAACGTTGTTTGCAAACTTCAAAAATGACAAATTATTGCTATTAAGGTTCTCTTGTTAAGTCATGTGAAATGTTGGTAGGTGTACTAACCATTGAACTTCAGATTTTTTAAAGATGCGCCTGTGTCTTACTTAAATGTTTTGCTTCACAATGCTTCACGGCTTTGTATTTCTCCTCAGATAACTCCTCCACCTTCACTTTGTGAGCCGATGAAAGATCTGTTCAGGCAACAAGAGAGTCGGCGAGTGAAACTGCGGCTACAGCACAGCATCGAGCGGGTAAAATGAACGCTTTGTTTTAGTTTTTGTTCCTGTGGTAATTTTAATATTCGTGCCAGCCGCAAAGGTTGTTTACATGGGGACTCTCACGTCCACAGTCCCCGTTTCACATTGTGAAGGCCTCCACGCTCATTATTATTCCCGGTGTTTATTTGTTTTAGTCCTTGTGAGGGATAAAGGGGGAGATCCTTGCACACATGACTGAAATCATTTGAAGTACATTAGGGGTATTTAGGTCGGGAATGTTTGTTGATGCTGTATAATGGGGAAGAATGTAAGGGTCTAGCCCATGTCAAATTCCCACTCCAACTGTCATGCCAGTACTGTTCTTTTCTTTGCTGCCATAATCCTATATTATTAATTGCATATTTATATGATAGCAATAAGTTTATATGGTAACACTGCTAATTTCCCTTAGGCATGTAATGATCCATCCCCTTTGTGATGTGAATAATTGTCATTCGGGGGAAATACAACAAAACCGATTCATTTTTGTCAGTGTAGCACTAATGGATATTCTAGTATATTTGGATTGTATGTTAACCAGTCGTATAAAGTAATTCCTATCTTTACCATGATCAACTAAATAGTTGAATCAGTGCATCGTTAGATACCTATTAGGTAAGCTTGCCTGCCCACCGTTTTGTTCCACAGTCTTCCACAACACTATCCCTGGAACAGTGAAAATAAGTAGCAGGATGGCCTTGGATGTGCTATACAATTCATAAAAGCGGTTATATTTATTGTTGACAACTGTTCCCTCTGCATTCCCTCTTCCCCCAACCTCCCACAGGAGAAACTGATTCTGTCTTGCGAACAGGAGATCTTGAGGGTACATTGCAGGGCGGCGCGTACCATCGCCAACCAGACGGTGCCGTTCAGCGCCTGCACCATGCTACTCGACTCAGAGGTGTACAATATGCCCCATGTGCAACAGGTGACCACCGCATGCTATACACACGACACCACATTGGACGATCATCGCCAATGGCAGCACAGTCGGCACCATCGGCATTGTCGCCACTTGCAAAGTACACCGCCATCTATAGGTGATCTTGTCCTTGGTGTGTAACGCATTCTTTTGACATGAGGACCAAAGCAGAAGGGTATTTAAGAGGGCTGATGGGATTCGCAAAAGAGGGACTTTAAAGCATTAAATGGTCTTAAAGTTTCAGAAGAGTAATCGATAAATGGAACGCAATGCTAAAATAAGGCATAAAATCTTTGGCGTTGTGCAGATAACGGTTGTGCTTGTGAAGTTTTTGAGCTCGGTACTCTCAGCGCAGACACAACTAACATAATGCCACTTGCTCCGTTATATAAAGATCGTCATCATCCGTTCAAACGCACACAGTTGCAGGTTGTTTCGTAAACCAGCCCTATGTGTTGGGTGAGAGACGCAAGCAGACTTCTTCAATGCTTGTCTTTCATCTGTTTACTTAACGGTGAGTGTTCCACCTGTTAGCTGCCTCGTGATAGTTAATGTTTAATCGTGGAAAACTTTGTGAGAGCTGTTTGCACTAATGTGTGAAACATGTATGAGCTAAAGATTAGGGCATGGTGTGAACAGCTCCTTTTTTAATAAAATTTGTGTAATTTGTCCGTTCTAGAAGTATGATAATGAAAGATATCTAAAGCATAGAGGCTACATTTCACAACACGTATTAATAGCATTCTAACTCTGATACCATGAAATAACTGAGATGAGTCTCAATTTTCTAAAGTTTCTTTGGTTACATGTATAAAGCAGTTATCAAGAGTAGTAGTCATACATTGATATTTAACTTTTTTACAGACATGCTGTAAGCAGGAGCAACAAACTAAAACCTGTGCAACTCCTATGCTCTTTGCCTGCTTGTGAAAGCTATTTCACGTTGATATTTTGTTTGTTGAGCCTTCTGTTACCGTTCCTTATATAACAATGCCGATGTTTGCTCTCGTGATTTTTTCTTATTACGTCAATGTCGCCGTCCGCTGAAGGTCTTCTTATTTTTAAGGTCTCTCGCAAAGAATGAGAGCCTTTTTGCAAGGGTACGAGTCAATCAAGCGCTCCTCCGTGCTGCTTGTGAAATTCCTGGCACAACAGACCATACAGGAGTGGACAAAACTCACAGGGGCCACACGCACCCAATGCGTAATCCGACCGTCCGCTACGCACTGGACTGAGACACCAAGGTTTTCGCTGCAGTCCCGTGTGTAGATGCTGTAATGGTGTTGAGGGTTTTTACCCTGCAATCCAGAATTTTAAGAGGAGAGCTCTCCGACTCGCCCAAGTCCAACCAACAGATCGCTTTACAAGGAGAACAAACAATGATGGCACGAGATGGTGGGCCATCATGGCAAATCAAATATTTCTTCCTACATGACATATATGGGAAAATGTATGCTTGACGCTGTGCAAAATGTGGAGACCAAGTGACCGTGAGAACCAGGAGGTCAACCAAGCATACCAGGTTGTCGAGGATCCTGCAAAAATGTGCAATTGGTTCTGGCAGCAGCAGTTGGACCATCTGGCTGAAAGGTTACAGACTGGCAGTAAGTTCCAGGGAACATCATCAGTGCCCTATGTTTGGATGGCCAAATTTTATTTCGAAAAAACATCTGCCGAAGTGCCTTAAGGCATTAAGGTGAAGGAATAAAGATGGCGTGGCATAGCCGCGAGGCGCACTTCGTGCCCGCTAATGTTGTCGGTGTACTAGCTCTTAGGACAGTCATTGCTGAAGATGGGCAATCCACGCATAGCCCCCTACTGCACCGGGGGCCGCTATTCCTCACCTCGCTGCCACGCGATCGTGTCTGCTTAACGGTGGGTCCTGCCAGCGGACTATAGTGACGTGAATGCACAAGCTCGAGAACCATCACGTCGCCGTGTCTCAGACGACCGCTGCACCCAGTCGTGCAGGTTCGTTGATGCGGCACGCGTAGCATCGACGGCACGTGCAGCATCGATGCACGGCGGCACCAAGAGATTGCGACTTGACCAGCTGTCCATCTGCGCGGGCAATGTCCACGCACAGTGAGCGCGTGGACATTGCCCGCGCACGTGACTCACACATGCCGTTTGCTGTGAGCGCCCAAAGCATTCGAGTCATCGGCTGTGATTATTTGGCTCAAAGTGCAGATTTTGCCCTTCCCCCCCCCAAAGACGGAGCCTCATGCAGACATCCTCCGACAGCAGCATATCTTGGTCCCTGCTGTTAAGGGTGCAAGCACAAGGACGTGTCCTTAATCTCCAACGACCGTTGCTGTGGAATTGAACACATGACGGGCGTGAAGAACAAGAGTTCTCGATGGCGTTAGATAAATGCACATTGCACAAGCTCGTGTAGCAGGCTGAGCAAAATGAGCTGCGCCACGTGAATAAACCGTTCAAAAAATGGCTCTGCCTGCGAGAGACTGGCGGGACTCATTCCCAAGATTCTTCCCAGGAGGAGTGAGTCTGACATTGGAAGCTTGCCCAGGACCAACTGTGCTCACTCAGAAGGAAGCCTCTCGTCACAGGCTCATTCCCTGAGCACTATCTTCAGGATATTGCATTGAGCAATGCTTGTTTACATACATGTTGTCGGGGTAACAACAAGCATTTGTGTTACTCGTGTGCCTTATGTCTGCTTTGAAGAAGCTGTTTCACATTGATTTGATTTTTCAGCCTTCTGTTATCATTACTTTTTATCTCACCATGGGTCCGCTTGTATTCATTGTTTTCATTTTGTTCCATACCTGTGTAGACTGATGAGAAAACGTCAGTGAGGGACCGTTTCAATGCCAGGCAATTCATCTCCTGGCTGCAAGATGTTGATGACAAGTACGACAAGATGAAAGTAAGCTGCACACACGTTCCAGTTCAGTTTGTCGTTGGCATGTGACAGTTGAGTAACTTGACTGTGACTTGAGAACCCTTGCGTGCCTACATCACCCGAGAGAGTCCCACTTGAGTATTGATAACTTCTGAATTTTCCGCATGCCCTGTTGCATCCAGAAACCTGGTATTAAGAATTGTTGTTAACCTCCCAGAAAATTCAATTCGATTTTATTTTCTGTTAAGTTCAGCACTCGGTAGGGCTATTATGCCACGTAATTCTTAAAGAAAATAATAAAGTTTCATCTCTGCAGCAAGAGAGGAAATTGCTTTCATCATGCTTTGTTGTTGTATTTTAACAAGAAAACCGGATATAAACACGTCAAATAAATTAAACTTGGCACTTTCTGATTTCACCTATGGTGCAGCCCGTGCAGACATTGTTCTAAGGCTGTTATATGCATGTCGGCTGATAGGTGGCAATGTTGGAGAGAGATGCAGTTCTGAGATTACGTCGATATCCGTGTTTCCTCCT
Organism: Mordacia mordax; assembly: GCA_036362905.1. Lineage (NCBI taxonomy): Eukaryota > Metazoa > Chordata > Hyperoartia > Petromyzontiformes > Petromyzontidae > Mordacia > Mordacia mordax. The sequence goes on from JAZEWT010000002.1 coordinate 3,539,855, forward strand.
GGTTTACTTCACTGTCCTCAGTTTGTGACCAGCCCTGCCTGAAGCATAAACTGTAATGCAATCATTGGCCACAGCTTTGTAATACAATCACTGGGCACAACCTGTTATTACTAACACACCGGATCATGATGAACAATTTTCATCAGTCCTCGCTTCCAAGTTTATTTCATGAAGAAGAGAGTGCTGACTCAATGCTATTGCATGTCCTTTGATCCCAAATACTGATTACAGGTGTGTACAAAGTGTGCTTATATAGCATTGTGGCAAAACAACTGCAAATTTTCACTTGGTACAATAATGTTTTCCTAATTTCTCTGGTAGTTGCGACACAGAATATTATTAAGGGATGTTTTGAGGTTAAGCTGTAAAATCATGTGAATTTGTATAATTTTTTTGCGTGGTAAATGTAAATGGTTGGTGCAAGTCGGCGACAAATACAACCAATACAATAAATCAACGGCGTACATCACTTTTGAGTAGAGCCCTTTAAAGTTGTCCTGTTTTAAAATACAAATGCGACCCAAATAAGTTTAGTAAATTGAGCATTAAATATGCTAAATGTACATTGTTTATTTTGAATAAAGATTAACGTTTGCTTCATGACTCATGTTCAGGTTTGTTAATTGCATGCATTTGTGTTAATGTTTAAGTTTGTCAATAAATGGGTTAGTGGATGATTAAACAGCTTTTATGCTGCTTATAACATAGTCTATATTTTACAGCTGTCATTGTGAATGCGTGGCGTTATCCCGAGCGTTATCCCGAGTGCGTCAACGACCTTGCCGATGACAGAAGTGGCCCATTCACTCTGCTAATGACTGCCCTGCCAGCACCGCCTGCTCAGCTGCTCCTCCAACAACCGATTATAAAAAAACTTAGCAGATTGCGATACCTGTCCAGAAATAAATGCCAGTCTGTTATAAAAGAAATAGACAAACCTTTACGTCAAAAGGGTGTTTCTACTTTTATAATGTGATCTTTTTTTCATCTGACAGTGCTCTTTTTTACATTATTAATTGAGGGAACTGTTGCATTACAATCTTAGAAATTCAGATGCCGTTCCAGTTAGTATCTGAGCCTAGTCTGCTTTTTAGGTCCGCTTGTCCTCAAAGTCCTTGGCACAAATGAGCCCCTGGCACAGTGCTGTGGGCAATATCTGCACTGGAGAGATAGATATGTGTGTTTCTAGCCCTATCACTCCCTAAAAGTCTTTGCAAGCCTTAAAAAGTAAACCAAGAAATAAACAGTTTTTTTTCTTATAGCTGAATACCTAGCTTGCGTGCCCTCTGTTATCGGACACAAAATGAAAACTAGAAAAAATACTTTCCAATTCCAAAAAAGGTGGATCATGGCACTCCAGTCACTGTCACTCATACATGTAACTACAACTTCAGTGCAGTGATGTCCCGAGTGTTTGCATCAAATACAGACTGATCTCAAAGCCATTCTTCTCATTAACCAAGCTTAAAATCACATCTGTTGCACGATATGCATCCTAGCTCAGGATTTACAAGAATATTCAGTCAACATTTGAGCTGTTTTTCTTTGGAGAGAATATTCTTTCGGCACTTGCTAACATTTCCCACGCCTTCTAAATGGCTAAACAATGGGCGTTTATGTTGGTCGTGTGTGTTTGCGTACTCCCCCTCCCCGCCTCCTACCCTGCCTCCTACCCTGCCTCCAACCCTCCCCCGAGCAGACTAGCTTGCTGATGCGACAGCAGCACGAGGCGGCAGCTCTCAATGCCGTGCAGCGCATGGAGTGGCAGCAGAAGCAGGAGGAGTTGGAGCCCACGGCGGCGATCAAGGCGCACGGTGGCTTTGAGGTCCCGCCCTTCTACGTCCCCATGGTGGACGTGGATGACGACTTCGACCTCCTGCCCGCCTGAGTCGTGCCAACGCCCCCCGTCGGCCTATCAAGCGTTCGCCGTGAGGTTTAAAACAAATGGAACAACAATGGGGAAGAGGAAATAACCCACAAGACAACGACACGAGACTGTTTTACGTGCCGCCGCACAGGTTATAACGGCTACTTTTGCGGCTTGCTGCGGGCAGGGCAAAGGTTGTTAACAACAATTGCTAAGCTAGGGCAATTGTGGGATGACAAATGGGAAACGAAATGGCTGTCATCCGCTGGGCTTATGTTTCGTTGTCGCATGTGGTGCGGTTGCAAATGAAAGGCCGTGCAGAAAAGTGTTGCCTTGATGACTGGGAAATGTACTTTGGTCATTTTCACCACTTGAATTTTGAACACGTAATGTGTTTCGCAGTGGCAGTTGAAAAACAAAAGGGTTCAACAATTGTCAGGCGTCCAAATGCACTTAGGGTCACATCGGGGGTGGAGACAACTCGTGGATAGGGGTTAGACGTGTGGCAGGGAGAGGTCAAGGGGAGTGACTCCATCCATTCAAATGAGTCTGGAGCGGTGGTGGCGATGGAGATTTCGGAGTCGGGACCGGACTGGTGGTGTTACTAGAGATGGAAAATTGTGCGTATCCTCAACTAAGTTATGTTTTAAATAAAAGTGTGTGTGTGTGTGTGTGCACGTGTGTGCTGTCCTGTGTGTCTGTGTGATCACAGTGTTTATCACATTTTCTCTGGAATCTGGAGATGAGGGTTTTCACTTTGAGGTTAATTATGCGTGTTTGAGTTGTTCTGTTTGGTTTGATAGCTCATGTTTGTTTTCCTTATAGCTTTAAGACAAAGTACCATTACAGAATAGTACATCCCTATCCCAGAGTTCCTGGTGACATCAGACAGAATTTCTCACAATGACTCCTGGATTTTTTTAATTACACAAAATTGTCGGGGGCTTTTTTTTACATTTTAGGGTTAACAATACCGATTTTTAACATCTTCCCCAGACGGGGGTGCATACGCATGTCATGTTGCCCATCCAAAGTGTGTGAGAAGTAGAGATGGAATAAACTTCTCTGTCACTGACAGTGGTTTCCGGGTTAAAGGTATTAATTAAATCTTCCAGCATTGGATTGATTTTACAGAACCATTTCCACATTTATATATATGAACATATATTGGACTTATAAAAACTGTACATCTTGTAACCTAATGTAAAGGAAAAAAGAAAAAACTATATATGCCGCTTTTAAGGGTTTTTTTTTAATACATACCAATTCACTATCGCGAATGTAAATAGTGACTCGCGATCTGTGTACTGTTAAGATGAATACAATTGGTGTAATTACAACAGCAAGCGAGAAAAGGATGTTGACAGGTGACCCCACCGTTATGTACAGTTTTGTAGTGCGAGCACACGTCACATTTGGGGACCAAAGCGCTTGTGCCATTTCTGTGGGTTGTGTGTTATCAATTAGAAAAGCATCACGCTCCTTTATTATATAAATACAGTATATAGATATATTATATATTATAAATAAGCAAGAAAATAATTAAAAAATAAAACGAGCATTTAGGAATTGGGTTTCTGGAGGGCTGTGCCCTTTTCTCAGAATATAGAATTAATCGAAATTCCTATCGCTTGCTCACAGCCTGTTGAATTGTCCTCTATTGTCCAGGAATGGGGAGGCCCCTTTGAAATACCCTTGCTATGTTAAAAAAAAAGAAAACCTTTGTTTACATGAATCGCCCTTTAATACTGTACATGTCCCAGCTGGTGTGAGACTTACATTTGTTCGTGTTTGTGTGTGTTTTATTTCTGGTGCGGAAAAACAAAAAACGGAATTTTTTTATGTAAAAAAAAAACACATTGGGCGGAGTACTGTCCATTCATCTTGTACCTTGAGCTTAATTGTGACACTTCATTTGAGTGAGGTGGGAAGCACCAACGGTTGCAAAAATACCCTGTGTACAAAACGCATGTCCTTGTATGGGCCGTATGTATATATACGATTTAATTATTATTATTATTTTCTTTACCTTTGATTTTGTTTCATTCGGTCCGAGTAATGCCGAGTGTGGATGGAAAGGGGCAGGGTGTTGTGGGTTGGGGGTGAGGGAGCGGAGTGGCAAATGTCAAGACTGGCATAGTATTCGGTTTGTTCCTTCTGTTTGTACAATTTCAACTCTGAAAAGTGTAAATGTTTATTTTAGTATGTATACAGTATACCTTCTGAATTCGTGTACATAATTGTATATATAACACAGGTTTTAGAGTTGCCTTTTGTGTTGGAAACTCACATTTTTGTATTATCACCACTCTCCCCTGTAACACTGTACGTATTCTGTTCAAAAGTGTAGTATTTGGTGTACATACTGAACTCACAGGTAATGTTTAACAGTGAGGATGTAATTAGGATGTAATCAGTTCTTGCAAGACAATAATTTCTATATTTTGCATGTACAGATGCGGATATCAGTGTCAGAGTATATGTTGGTAAATAAATGCACCCTAAAATAATCTGAAGTGTGGATGTCCAATTTTCAAAATGTCAGCACCTACTACATTGGTTTTAAGCTGTATTTTATCACCTAATTTGGCTGTTACATGAAAATGCCAAATGATATGCTTTGGTATCTGGCTTTTCACCTTAATATTCGCTCGTGCCAAACTCTTGAATAAGAGGTATCTTACAGAAACATGTTGTGAAAGGTGTCTCTTTGGGTGTTTTAAGATCTGAACACCTTTATAACTGCCAGAAATGGTAAAAAAAAACCTTTTTCTCTTTTTTACAAAAAACATGTTGCTTCCACCTTCATGCCTGTTGTTGAAAATGATGTAATTTAAAAACGCGTTAAACCTGCAGACCTCAACTCTCTGAACCCTGATTTTGAGTTGTGCTTTGTACTAAGTGAATACCGCTCATTTAATTGGCATGATCTCTTATGTGGGGCCACCTTCCGATATCAATTTAGGCATTGGCCTAAATTTGTCCTCGCAGCACTTGCTAAGAAATTTCCACAGCATTCGTGATTGATTTTAGATTTAAATTATCGCAAATTAAAAACTTCAAATTGTTATGTGCCAAGCTTGAATTGAAAATGTTTCGTTGCTACAAAAGCTATACCGATTTAATAATATTGCGGGCGTTAAGTGCTCGGTTTTTAAAGAGCAAATCCTTATTACTTGGAAATTATGAATGCAAGTGCTTTTGATCATTAACTCCTGCTTCACTGTAATTCATCTTTTCTTTTTGCTTATTATAAATTAACTGTTAAAACGTATAATCTTCATCTCGTTGCTTAATGTTCCGTTGTTTATTTTTTGTTTGGAAATTTTTCATCTGTGGGTGTTGTCACTTTCACAAGTGCTCTTGTGCTGTTCCCACCTTTTTGTTATCAAAAAAGAAGTCATCCTTGAAAAAGAGACGGTCTCAGTGTGCACTTGCCCCATAAAGATTTTACATTTATTACGACACGTTGAGTGCATTCTTTAATGTATACATTAACTTCCCTTATGAAACTGATCTCATCGCATTGTCTGAAACCGCTTAGTCTTGTGCAGGGTCGCGGTGAGCCGGAGCCTATCCCGGCAGACAGGGTGCAAGGCAGGGATATACCCATTACGGGACGCCAGTCCACCGGGCAATGGGGGCAATTTAGTCTGCAAGCCAATAAACTGGTGTTTTTTGCACTGTGGAAGGAAATCGGAGTGCCCGGCGAAAACTCACGCGGACACGGAGAGAACATGCAAACTCCACACAGAAAGGCACCCGAGCCGAGATTCGAA
>JAZEWT010000002.1:3585842-3596548 GCA_036362905.1 Mordacia mordax
GGGATAGGCTCCAGCTCACCGTGACCCTGTATAGGACTAAGCGGTTTCAGACAATGAGATGAGATGAGATTTAGCGATCTCTTTAAAATCTCTGTGAACCTGTTCTAATTGTGCTATGATCGGTGTAAAACCAAATCTCCATGAACCAATTTACACTGCAGAGGATTCATTCATCTCATCTCATTGTCTGAAACCGCTTAATCCTATATAGGGTCACGGTGAGCCGGAGCCTATCCCGGAAACACAGGGCGTAAGGCAGGAATACACCCGACGACGGGACGCCAGTCCATCGCCGGGCATTGCGGGACAATTTTAGTCTGCGAGCCAATCAACCTATCCAGGAGCATGCTTTTGGACTGTGGGAAGAAACCGGAGTACCCGGCGAAAACCCACGCGGACACGGGGAGAGCATGCAAACTCCACACAGAAAGGCACCCGAGCCGAGAGATTCGAACCCGGGACCTTCTTGCTGTGAGGCGTCAGCGCTAACCACTGGGCCACCGCGCCGCCCAGAATTCATTCAGCATTTATTTATTTTCGCAACATTTTTCTAACTCTCATGACGCAGTTTGTTTCTGCACCGATTTCAGTTGGCATCACGTCCGTACATTAAGTCTATTTGTTTAAATTTGAACTCATCCTGCGCCCTTGAGTCCCTCACCTGGCTAAACAAAAACTTTAAAGTCGGAGGCTGAAACAGTCCACGGGCCTCATGCCTTTCAATCCGGCCGCACCTTGCAGGCGAAGTTGGAATCATTGCCCTATTATGGCCAACGCCGTCGAACTTATGCTCCACTTATTTAACAAAAAAAATCCCTTCTGCCGATTGAATGAAACTCAGCAACACAGCAGGGTTGAAAATATAAAAAAAACCGCAGCCGGTGTGGAACGCTGCCTTATTAGGCGTCGCGTCTTGTGCTTTTAAATGCGGTGCATTGTTTTCAGTTGTAAATCGCGAAATTGGCATCGCTGCTTCATACCACGTGTTTGAGCGCACACGCTTTTTTGGGCGTTCGTGTTGAGACCTATGATAGCTTCATTTTTGCAATAATGATTGGATTTGGGTGGCACGGTGGCGCAGTGGGTAGCGCTGTCACCTCACAGCAACAAGGTCCCTGGTTTAATTCCCGACTCGGGTGCCTTTCTGTGTGGAGTTTACGAGTTCTCTCCCCGTGATCGCGTGGGTTTTCGCCGGGCACTCTCGTTTCCTCCCACAGTCCAAAAACATGCTGCTGCATAGGTTAACTGGCTTGCAGACTAAATTGCCCGCAGTGCCCGGTGATGGACTGGCGTCCCATCGTCAGTATAAATCCCTGCCTTACACCCTGTGTCTGCCGGGATAGGTTCCGGCTCACCGTGACCCTGTACAGGACGAAGCGGTTTCTGACGATGAGATGAGATGATTGCATACTTAATGATAAATACATCTGGAGGTATATAGTAAACCCAATTAAAAAGCCCATTATCATAAATATTGTAATTATGGTGATTAGCCAGCATTTCTGAAGAAAGGGATATAATTCAAAAAGATAAGCTGATAATCACATATGAAGCATTGCTTCGTGTTGATTTACAGTTGTAAACTATTTGCCCCCATACTTAAAAAGCTCCTGCACATAAAGCCTTTGGATTAATATTTATAGTCAAACTGTATGAATGGTTTGTCTTGACACTGATATATGCAAAGAGTAGAAAAGGCTTATATATATATAAAACTATGTTTAAAATACAACCACGTGATAGCTCATTGGCACGTTTTTTCTTACGATATATTTTTTTAAGAAAACATTATTGTTCCGAGGACAGCACGGTGGCCCAGTGGGTCGCGCTGTCGCCTCACGGCAAGTAGGACCACAGTTCGAATCTCGGCTCGGGTGCCTTTCTGTGTGGAGTTTGCGAGTTCTCTCCCCGTGTCCGTGTGGGTTTTCGCCGGGCACTCCCGTTTCCTCCCACAGTCCAAAAAACATGCTGCTGCATAGGTTAATTGGCTTGCAGACTAAATTGCCCTCAGTGCCCGGTGATGGACTGGCGTCCCATCGCGAGTATATCCCTGCGTTGCGCCCTGTGTCTGCCGGAATAGGCTCCGGCTCACTGCGACCCTGTACAGGATTAAGTGGTTCTGACAATGAGATGAGATTATTGTTCCTATTTACATGTTTTACTATGTTTTCCCCCAAGTTACTCAGATTAAGTTATTGGCATCTTGTCACAAGACAAAAAATACATTTGGTAATCTCACAGAGCACAGCTGTTCCCCTGTATGTGAGAAGAAAATGTGTTATTATCGTATCAATTATCTCATAATTATCTCAGAAAATACTTCAACTGGCCTCTGTCACATTTTAGTTGGGACACTTTCACACACACACACACACACTCTGCTGTGAGATATTAGCTCTCTTGTCAAACCCATATTTTTTAATTACCAGAGATTAGATTTAGCCCAAACAGGTTCAAAAACCATATTAAAATGCAAAACCGAATTTTTTTAAAATCCAGCATTGCTGAGAGATCACATGATCAAGCCCCGGGCAACCGATCATTAATAATAATAATAATTATTATTGCATTTCGAGCCAAGTTCTCTCCTGCAATGAGTGGGTGACCTCAGCCTGCCCTCCAATGACTGCACAGATGACACATCACCACTGTTTAGTTTCATATATATAATTTAGCTAACGTCCAGTTTTGAGAATGTGAAATTAAAATGTTGGTTGGACCATCATTTGAGCTCCTTGGCAGGGTGTGTTGTAAACTACAACATCACTAATGTAGATAAGGGCGGCACGGTGGCCCAGTGGGTAGCGCTGTCACCTCACAGCAAGAAGTGCCCGGGTTCGAATCTCGGCTCGGGTGCCTTTCTGTGTGGAGTTTGCATGTTCTCCCCGTGTCCGTGTGGGTTTTCGCCGGGCACTCCGGTTTCCTCCCACAGCCTAAAAAACACGCTGCTGCATCGGTTAATTGGCTTGCAGACAAAATTGCCCGCAGTGCCTGGTGATGGACAGGCGTCCCATCGTCGGTATATCCCTGCCTTGCGCCCTGTGTCTGCCGGGATCGGCTGCGGCTCACCGCGACCCTGGACAGGACCAAGCGGTTTCTGACAGTGAGATGAGTATAGACAAGAGGTCACTTGAAGAAATCTCAGAAGTATACTGATGTCACCTTCCACTTTGTATTCCATAACATGAGGTCACGTGTATTTTTTCATCTTCTGGCCGAACACATTTGAATGTCAGTGGTTAAATTTTTAAAACCATTTGAATGAAACAGAGGGGAGACAAAACTCAAGACATGTTTTGACAGCCAGACCTCATCATGTGCGACGTTTCCGCGTGTCCGGTGTCGTTTGGCGGAACCCCTTTGCGAGCAACGGCCAGACGGTGCGCCCGCCCCGACTCCCCCCCCCCTTCCTCCCGCCGACCGCTTGCGTCGCGTGTCGCAGGCCTCACGGAGGAGGTGGTGGAGGAAGCCAGGAAGGCCACCGAGGACTCCTTCATCGCCGAGATGACGCAGCGCGTCACCGACCTGAACGCGCCCGACGACCGCGGCGTGGTGGTGGTAAGACGGCGCGCGGTGGCGGCGCGCGGTGGCGGCGCGACGCGGCGGCGCGGTGGCGGCTCGCGGTGGCGGCGGCGCGCGGCGGCGCGACGCGGCGCTTCCCGGTGACGAAACGCGGATCGGCGGCTGCTCGCGCGCTCGCCGCGGCACGGTGCGCGCCGGAGGCTGCTGGACCGTGGGACTCGCGAGGGCCGACGAACGCTTTGCATGTGCGCACGTTTGTTGTGCCGTGCAGTCTTGAGTGCTGCTGTGTACGTCATGATTGTGGTCGGGGTTTCATCTTTGTACGAGTCGGTGTTGCGAGTTTGTTAATTCCACAGTCTTAAGTCTTACTGACGATTGCTTCGAAAAGCTGCTCTCTCGGGAGAGCCGCGTCGATCGCTTCCTCTCTCCACCTCGCGACGTTTCGCCCTCACTCGTTAGAGGCATCCTCAGCTGCAGTGTGCGTGTGTCGTGTGTGTGGCTCCTATATATATACATCTATAGCCGTGAAAACCTGCAAAATTACATTAAGTCTTACTGTTTACTTTTGTGCTTATGGTTCGAGTTTAATTTATGCGCAGATTGTTGCTGTAAGTTTATTTGCCGATTGTTTTTTTTACATTGTTACGTCGGTCAGTTGGGACGTTTGTTGTGTCGCAGGAATCCCGCATGTAGAGCTTGCAAGCTCACCGGGTGCTTTTCTGCTCTTTTGGGATAACCGTGTCAAGCGTTTTTTTTTTTTGCCACGTTTTCCCCGTCACGTTTGAGGCATTGTCAGGCTTCCGAAGGGTTTATTTGAAAAAGAATTTTTTTAAAAATTCTAAACAATTCGGAATCCTGCTGCCTTCAACGTGGGTGCAAAAATACGGCGAAGGAAAGAGGTCGTGCGTACCCTGCAAGAGCAACTCTGAACCAGTTACTTAATCCAACGTGTACCAATCGATAATATCCGCGATTCCTACATGCACGATGCATCGCGTGCATTTTGAGGGCCACGATTCATCGTCAATCGATGCAACATTGCATGTCTAGCTGCGCGATGGACTGGCGTCCCATCGTCGGTATATCCTTGCCTTGCGCCCTGTGTCTGCCGGGATAGGCTCCGGCTTCACCGTGACCCTTTATAGGACTAAGCGGTTTCAGACAATGAGATGAGATGAGCTCTGATACAAGCGGCACAATACATTGCACCGGCGCAAGACGAGAGGTATGAATCCACCCACGTTGGTTCACATGGGGTGTGCTTATATCGAGATATTTAGCTTCGACTGTTAGCACAAAGACAGCAGTACCGCTAGGAAGTGAACCGTTCATTCCTTCATTCTAAGTTACGTGCATATAATCTTGTAAGTTGAATCGTATTACTTGACAAGCATGTAAATGAGATGCAAATGGCATGGCCATGTAACTACTAGGTTAATGGAGCAAAGAAAACATCTTGAAATGAGACGAATACACTTCATAAGAGTGCAAATGAGATGGTGCAAACAACAATGGATTCTGGATATGAATTCCTGCCGAGAATCGAAAACAACTCGTGACAGTTCTGCGGAGTTAAGTCATTGCATTTCTACTAAGTGGCTGTAAATGCATAATTACCTCGTATCAATTAGCTTGTTTTTCAGAGTGTCTCAAACCCATGTGTTTTGGCTACAATAGCAATTAAGGTCCAATGTAAAAAAGCATTGCGGGGTTTGATGTCATATTTTTGGCAGGCATGGTGGTGCGGTGAGTAGCGCTGCCGCCTCACAGCAAGAAGGTCCTGGGTTCGATTCCTGACTCGGGTGCCTGCCTGTCTGTGCGGCGTTTGCATATTCTGTCCGTGTCCACGCGGGTTTTTGACGGGTACTCCGGTTTCCTTCCACAGTCCATAGCCACGCTGCATGGGTTAATTGTCCTGACTAAATTACCCCTAGTGCTCAGAGATATAACTTGCTTACCGCTCCCCGCTGGACAACTGTTAAAAAGAGCAGCGTAGTTCAACAGTTCCTTCCAGCTTCAATAAAAACTGACTCACTTCTCTCTTTTCAAGGCTGTCCTGCTTTTGGTAATTTTGGCCAATGTCCCATCGTATATTTGCCACTGTGTACAGGGATTAATGCAGTGCACCCGGAGGAACCCCACGATAGTTTGTACGACAACGCATCATCATAACTCGGATTTAGTCGGAGCGTTAATTTGAGGTCAACCTCACGCTCACCGCCCGTCCGTTTGACCGCCGCGTACCAGGACGCGTTCGTGCAACGCTTCCCAGGAGGATTGCAGGAGCGTCCGTTGCCGGCGGTGAATAACGAGACCGATCCTCACCGTGTCGGTTACGAGCGCAGTCTTCTGACTCTGCTCAGTCACGCTGGCGTCTCCTCCAGTCCCCCTCATTACCACCACCCATGCCCCTTCCCTCTACCCCCCCTGCCTCTCATCATCAGCTACGGTGCCCACCATTGTTGAGCTACCTTAGATCCCAGTTGGTATTAAAATATAAATTTTTGTTATTTTTGTATATATATTTTTATAATTTTCAGCCAAGCTGCGATTGCATAAATAGTTAGGTCTGTGTGGAGGGTTGCATGTGCTTCTTTACAATAATAATTGCATGTATATAGAGCGCTTTTCACCCGAGGGTCACAAAGCGCTGCACAGAGCTGCGGAAAGAACGGCACGCCAACAACAACGACATTAGAACGGAAAATCAGCAACCATCACATTTTTTTCGGAGTATTTTTAAAAAATGCACTGCTGTTGTGCTTAAAAAAAAAAGTTTTCCCATGCTACTCTTGCACTGTTGCTCTTTGTCTGTGATGAAGTTCTTGTGCTGTACAATCTTAGAGTGGCTAACGTTTACTTCACGATTATGGCTCGGGTTTCATCTTTGAACTGTTTGATGCCGTGAGTTTCATTGTGCAAGCTTGCGTGTTACTGCTTTTGTTATGAATACTGTCAGAGTTTTGTTTATGCACATATTGTTGCTGTGAGTTCATTTAATTCTTATGTTTTAATGCATTATTGCACTGGTCAGTTTGGACGTTTGTTGTGTCGCAGGAATCCCACGTATAGAGCTTGCAAGCTCACTGGGTGCTTTCTGCTGTAATACTAAACATCCATTTATCTAGTATTAGAGACCAGAGCCAGTGTTATATCACAGGAACCCCACGTCCAGAGCTTGCCAGCTCACTGGGTGCTTTCTGCTGTAATACCAAACATCCATTGAGCTAGTGTTAGAGACCAGAGCCAGTGTTATATCACAGGAACCCCACGTATAGAGCTTGCAAGCTCACCGGGTACTTTGTGCTGTAATAATAGTAATAATAACGAACGTCTATCCATCAGCTGCACATGGCGGTGGCGCACGGCTACGAGCGAGCTGTGCGGCTCCTGTTGGATGTGGGCGCTCGGTGGGACGTAGCGGACGCAGACGGATGGACACCCCTGCACGCAGCCGCCTACTGGGGCCAGGTCAGGGGCATGACTTTGACAACAGCAGCAGCAACAACAAACAGCAACGTCGCCAATAATACTGACCGACCGACGGCGCCGTTGATTTATTCCGCGTATCCAGGAAAGGCCTCGCTTAGCAATGCAGGACGACCTCGGCGGTCGGAGTATTCTCCCAGGAAGGCCTTGCCGAGTCTTCAGACTCTGTTTACAGGAAGGTCCCACCGCTGCATTGGAATGTTTGGTTTTTAAACAGGTATTCGCCGTGTGGAAGGAAATAGAAGTTCCAAGATATTAAGTACGTGTAAAAGGCTTAAAAGTTTGCAGATGGGTAACGGAAGCCTACTTGCTGTACTGTCATGTCCAGAACACCTCTCGGGTATTTTTGAGATTTCAACAAATCAGTGGCAACACCATCCCTTGTCTCCAAAGTGCTGGACTCCTGGCGTGCGATGACATTTATTTTGTGTCACGACACTGACTATTCTGGGTTCCTGCTGGGAGGTTCAGCTGCTTCCCTTATTCGGTATTTTAGCACGATAGGAAAAAACGCGTGCGTCACAGGATATTCGCGCGTAAAAAGAAAGAAATCTCAGATTGTGACCAATATTGTTGTCGGCGGTTCTGGAATGGGGGAACTCGGCACACTGTGCCCAGATGTAATTATCACAATTTGGACATAATTGCAGAAATGCGTTCCCACAGTCAAGGTGGGTAGAACATGTTCTCAAGAGCCAAATCACAATTAGCAGAAAATAACATTCTCCATAATGATGTTATGTACAGATGCAGCCCTTTGTCAGACCACTGCTAGTTGGAAAGACTTTTCACACCTTCCCAGGCTGTGGGGCTGTTTGTTCACGCAAAGCACGCCGATCCGTGTAGTTTGGTCATTGAAGGTGTGGGTGAAGCCGGTCTGATTCTGATATCGCCACTGATATGAGGCATGGCTGAGAATTGAAATTGGGCCATCGGCTATACAGCGTAGCAGGCTAACAGCTGTGCCACCACTCCATGCCAGTGATGTTATACACCATTGTATCACTCTCCATACAGACATCTGCATCACTTTGCTCAGTTAAGCTCCTTAGCCGAGTGGGATTGCGTTGGGTCTGCCTGTGCTGTTCGGCGCTGCTGCTCCTATATCCCTGGCCGCTGTGAGTGCTTTATGCCCCGCTCACAGGCAGGAGACAAGTGTCTGTTATCAAGCGACGCATCCACATTGGCGAAGTATTTGCTCACTTTTCGCGGGTCGCCGACTCTGCAGGCCGTGCCACCGTGTGTCCGAGTGCCCGCGCTGTACGGGGCACACTTTCCCCGGTTTCACCATCGCCGGTTGCGCCTGTGTCGCCGCGGTTCCAGGCCTGTTCCGGTTAAGCTAAGCTCTCGACCCGTTTGCAGCTATTTTTGAAGTGGTTAAACGCCTCTCTTTTTTTTATTCGCGAGCACCAACGAGCCGCCCGCGCCACCCGCCTTCACGTCGGTCCACCTCAAGCGCTTGTTCATCTCCCATCATTGTGCCAGCTCGCAGAAAATTACAATCCGTTTAAAGTGTGCGGCGTGGAAAGTGTAATTGCCATCAAGGCCATAGCACATTTTATTAATTTCTGTAGCGCGTATAAGAATACAATCTCTTTGTCAGACAGGCACACGCCCGTTGTGTTTAGACGCTGTCTTCCTGTCGTTGAAAAGGGGCATGTTTAATCCGGATTGTGTAAGTTTGGTATGTTGCAGTAACACATTACGGGGGGATCCATTTATAGACACTCCACTGATTTCTGTTGGCCCTCTTACAGTGTTCCACGACTCGGTGAGTGACTGGGTGATTGTAGGGAGAATGTGCCAGGCTTTGAATGAAGAGGTTGGTTGTTTATTTGCTGTCTTCTGATTTCAGTGAGGCTTCCATAATGTAGGTCACCCTGTAATTCTTGATACAGACAAAGATCCCCCGTAAACCCTTAACAGACTGTCGGGTCAAGTGCCATTGGCAAGCACCTTGATACGCACATTGTGACCATTGTCGCTTTATTCATGTTCTGTCTATAGGAATCTAAATGTGTCCTCCAGTCAGTCCTTCAGGGCATTTAAGTTACCAGTACTCTGTAGTACAATTATTGATCGTGACATGTATTATAACTTGGGACCTTGCGATCATAGATTATCAAAGTTTATTACGGTACCATCACCACCAGAGGGCAGAGTACGTGGCATAAGACCCATAGTCTTACGAGTCCCTAATATCATTATGTGCTTTCTAGCTCTCTTCCCATAATAATAAAAATAATAATTGCATTTATAGAGCGCTTTTCACCCGAGGGTCACAAAGCGCTTCACAGAGCTGCGGCTCATGTGTTATTAACTATTGTTGAGTGACCGGGTTGTGAGGGGTGGTGCCTAATGATGCTTCACATCACTCATCAAACTCTTGTTTTTAGAACGGATCAATGTTTAATTTGTTTTTAAATCGCCCCGCCCATAGGACATGTTTGTACATTGCTCGTCAATGTACAAACGGCGTAATTTTATTTAAATGTGATCGAGCAAAACCGTATTTGCGAGCGTGTAAAAGTTGTCAGTCAACGGGTGCAGTGCGGTTCATGAGGCTGGGTGCTCACTGTGCCTCTGCTGCCCGAGGTCAATGTGTAATCGCCAGATATATCGTCCCATAGCCAAAGTTCAGCGGAATTTAAGTGGCGACGGGAGGTGAAATTTGTTTGTTGTTGTTTTGTTTTAAACCTCTCTCTCAGGAACACATCGCGGAAATGCTGGTGGCGTACGGGGCGCGACTTGACACGGCAAACAAGCACGGGCAGACGCCGGTCGGTGAGTGCTTCGAGAAGCAACGGTGATTGTGAGCCGCGTACGGCACCGGCCAGGCAGACGGCACCGTCGCGGTGCTTGTGTCGCCGCTGGAGGTCCCGGATCTGTGCCGTGGCGCTGCCACTTAGAGAGAAGGGACTCGACTCGCTCGTCAATGGTGCTGTGACCTAGCGAAGTGTTTAGTAGGTGAAGTTTTAGGTGAAGTTTCAGGTGATAGACCTTCATAGTGCATAGAGGGGTAGAGGAGCATTGTAGGCAAGGGTAGAGTGGAGTGTAAACAAGCATGTAGCGATGCACTCGTTATTTTAATTTATCATAAATTCCTACGTTCACTCCGATTTTTACCAAACTGTGCCTCTGAGAATCATCATTGTGTTACCAGTTTATGCACAACAGCCGTACAAATGTGAGACTAAAACTTGAGAAATTGTCGAAAAAAGTCGACGGTAAACTTGACTTTCCGTAGGAAACCCACACACACACGCAAGCGCCCACACGAGGGAACCACAGTTAAATTCATCAACGCGTGTAATTTTTCACAAACCTACTTGCTGTGCTGCCACCCGGCTACCTCAAGGGTGGTTCCAGCAAGGCGTGCGTACAGCCTGTGCGCGCACTTCCCACCGACGTTTGAAGTGGAATCCGCGGATTAGCTCCATGCCCGCTGGCGCGTGTCGCTAAACACTGTAGCACGTGATACGTGCTGAGCACACACCGCTCGTCCCGTAAGAGGTGGTAGTGTTTCACGTTCCTCCAGCTCCACGTTCCCCCCAGCTCCACGTTCCCTCCAGCATCACGTTCCCTCCAGCTCCACGTTCCCCCCAGCCCCACACTCCCTCCAGCTCCACGTTCCCTCCAGCTCCACGTTCCCTCCAGCTGCACGCTCCCTCCAGCCCCACGCTCCCTCCAGCCCC
>JAZEWT010000002.1:3604780-3621869 GCA_036362905.1 Mordacia mordax
CCGGCTCACCGTGACCCTGTATAGGACTAAGCGGTTTCAGACAATGGGATGAGATCATCACGACGGGCGTCCACGTATCTGTGAATGTTCTGCGTGCGCGCCATAAATTCGTCTGAAATTCTGCGAGCGCTGTACGCTGGGTCTGCAATCCAGGCAGCACATGTGCGCTCGTTGGATTTGTTTTGTGGTTTCCTTGGCATATTTGCGAGCTCAAACGGTTCCATACTTTGTCATGAAAATAAAAAAAAAGGAGCTAAGCAAAACAATTCCAAGTATTCTTAAAAGGCTTAATTGAATGCGCAGCCAAATTGCGGTGAAAACAATGGACGCGTTCGATTCAGTGGGCAGTGCTTGTGTTGTTTCTGGAGTGATCGAAGTCAGTACATTTGTGTTTTTGTTTAAATAGCAATGGGCAGGCACTTTGAGCGATGAAATTGCGTGTTATTTCATGCCGCAAAAAAATCACGTGGACTTTTTTAACCTTAGCAGATATCTGATCCCGTCTCATTGTCAGAAACCGCTTAGTCCTGTACAGGGTCGTGGTGAGCCGGAGCCTATGCTGGCACACACACGGCGCAAGGCAAGGATATACCCACGATTGGACGCCAGTTCATCACCGGGCGCTGAGGACAATTTAGTCTGCAAGCCAATTAACCTATGCGGCAGCATGTTTTTGGGACTGTGTGAGGGACCCGGAGTGCCCGGCGAAAACCCACGCGGACACGGGGAGAGAACATGCAAACTCCACACAGAAAGGCACCCGAGCCAAGATTCGAACCCGGGGCCTTCTTGCTTTGAGGCGACAGCGCTACCCACTGGGCCACCGTGCCGCCCCCTTAGCAGATATGAATTGTTTTTGTCCTAGTTTATTTGAAATACTGCGACATGTTTATCACTTAAAAAGGAAACTGGACCTCAGGCGTTTAACTTGTTTACTTATATTTCCTGCCAAATGCTGGGGTAGGTCGAACATTTGACTTTTGTGGAAAAACAATCAGCCAGCCAATCCACTGCTGAATAATTATTTGATGCTAACTTATCGACGCATAACCGCCGCTGATTGACACAGTTTACCGCATTGTGGGTGCATCGGGTCTCTCGATTTTCACGACACAGAGCGGAAAGCAACGCGTCTCCCGTCGGACTTTTGTAACGCAAATGCAGCCCCGATTCAATTCCGAATCCTATGACCGCTCACAGACCTTGCATCCTGGAGCACGTTGACAGATCTCGTGTTGGTGGCATGGAAACACTGGCAGTGGGGAGGTGTGCGTGTGTGCGTGTGTGCGCGCATACACATTATGGTGAGCGGTGGCGCAGCGCTTAGCGCGCTGGGCTACAAACCCGGCGACCCGAGTTCGAGTCCCGCTCACGGCCAACACCAGTGACGATTGTCTGGACCGGTCCTGGGCCTCCCCTAGGTCGACTCAGCCTCAAACTAGTACCTGGTGCAATGCGAAAACATTACCACGAGGGAGACAAAGGCGGTCGAGCGTGGTGCTGGTCACCCACCCCCCTCGTGTGCCGTGTCAACCTTCATAGGTGCTCGCTACGGCACTTGACCCTACAGTCTGTTAAGGCTATATGGGGTCTCTTTATCTTTGTCTTTATACACATTAATAAAATGCGAGTGAGTGCGTGCGTGCAAAAGCACACCTTCTGAGCAATAAGAGGCCACGTTTTATAACGGGAGCCACGATAAGACGTATTGGGAGCAGGAAGAAGGGGGGAGTTGGAGGAAATCAATTTGGGCCATGCCACGTGCGCAGAACTCACAAGAGATGGACAACAACATCACAGAGTAGATACTGAGGATCGTCGCATGAAGCGATGGCGAAACTGAAGCGAAGAATCTCCACGAGATGAACGCCGACAACTAAGGCAGGAATGGAAACACGTGGAGCAAAAGTCGTTTTCCCTTGCAGTGGGAAGTAACGAGGCTGTCGACAGTGACAGCACTGCTCCCCGTGTGCCCGTGTCCGTGCGTGAGAAAACGCACGTGCGAGCACGCATTCGGAGAAGCTGTGCGTGTGCGTGCGTGCGCGCGTGACCCCTGAGTGCGTGGGAGTCTCGTTCCTTTGTGCTTCCCATTAAGCCGCACACACAAACACACATGTTAAAAAAAAAATACAGCAACACGTGTGATCGCGTGTGCATGCGTGTGTCGGTGTGTGTACGTGTGCGGAGCGGTGGCTGAGCGGTTAGCGCGCTGGACGAGAAGAACGACGGTAGGAGTTGGAATCCCGTTCGCGGCCAACACCAGTGACGATGTTATGAACCGGGCTTGGGCATCCCCTAGGCCGACTCAGCCTCAAATCAGTACATAGTGCAGTTTGAAAATGTTGCGACCAGGGAGACAAAGGCGGACAATTTGGCTTTGTGTATATGTAAAATACGAAATGTCCTCTTATTTGCTGGATCACATGCAGATGTTCGTGACTTTGGTTCATTCTTGTGATGCGCTCTGAGGTCAATAAATCTGCAAGTTGAAAGCCATGCAGTCAATTCTGCTCTTACAACTAGAAACACATCAATATTTGTCAATTTGGATTGCAGAGATTAACAGCCCCCAGGTTTATTGGATGTAAACTTTATAATGGTAATTATAAAGTTCCAATTTA
This sequence comes from Mordacia mordax, assembly GCA_036362905.1. Lineage (NCBI taxonomy): Eukaryota > Metazoa > Chordata > Hyperoartia > Petromyzontiformes > Petromyzontidae > Mordacia > Mordacia mordax. Next base: position 3,607,402 of record JAZEWT010000002.1, read on the forward strand.
TTCTTACTCTATACACTTAAATGCAGTACTGTATTTCAGTTCCGTTTAATATCATCACGATCATTATGAATACCCGCTTAATCCTGTACAGGGTGGCGGGGTGCCGGAGCCTATCCCGGCAGACATAGGGTGCAAGGCGGGGCTATACCCAGGATGTGACGCCAACACATCACAGGGCCTTTTTTGGGGCAATTTACCCAGCAGGCCAATTAACCTCGGCAGTAGCGTGTCTTTGGACGGTGGGAGGAAAACGGAGTACCCGGCGAAAGCCCACGAGGACACAGGCCGAACAAATGCCGCGCAGAAAGACACCCGAGCCAGGAATCGAACCTGGGAGAATCTTGCTGTGAGGTGGCAGCGCTGCTCGCTCCGCCACCGTGCCAACAGTAAACATTCGCGAGTAGCTATTAAGGCCGGATCGCCTTTCCAACGCCGGGGGGGGGGCAGCAGAAAGTATTGCAATGTGACTACAGCGAGATGACGACGTTTAAAACATCCAAGACCACAGAAATGTAGGCGCTATATAATTATTTATTAAGACTCCAGAGATATGCGTGTACTTCGCTGCACAGATCATTCTGGCCCAGCCAAGACAGGCAACGTAGTTGCTCTCTTCGCATGCATGGCGATGCAAATCCCATGAATTGTGTTCGTGATATCAGAGTGCAGAGGCTCCGTGGGTTCGTGTTACGTTCCGTACGTCCAATCGCCGAGCAAAGGATCTGGACACAGGCTCTGTTGTTGGTTTATAGTCTCAAGAATAGCGGAGCGGCTGAACGGAAGGTCAAGTGAGCGTACATCGCAAGGTAAGAACGTTTACGTTGTTGACAAGCGTGGCTCGAGTCGGACGGCGCTGAGTACTTTCGTGGGAACCTGACGACTTGAGTTCTCGATTGCTCGGCAACTCTGCCGTGAGAGTTGAGTGACCCCTGAACTCGGCCTCGCTTCAGCTTCCACTGAGCAGTATGGTAACGTCTGAACTCTGAAGAGACAATCCCCTCGATTAGTATAGGATGAGAGGGCCTTAATCTCTCGCAGTGGATTTACAAAGGGCTGTACGGTAAATTATGATTTGTAAACTTGACATGCCATATTCTCTGTACTGCTTAGAGAAGATATTATTTTGAATGCATACTGTGGGATGAACAGTACTGGTGTCAGATTTCGTTTTACACGACGTAAAGGTTTATGTCACACCATGAGTTACAAGTATTATTTGCATGATCTAGAAACTGCCCTTCCAATAAATCTAGATCTATTCGACTAGTTCCGTCTGCTGAAAAGATGGACACAAAGACATTTCATCCAGCAACCGTATTTTCATTGGGTACCTTATTATTTTCACTTAGTTGGTTGTTATGCCTTATAAAATACATAGTCGTATATATAATCTACGATTATCAAGTGCGTGGCACAATGTCTGTTTCATGTTATGAGCATAAGACAGAGGGATGGGTGGGGGGGTCACTTTCTGGCATGGCGAGAGATCAAACGAACATATTTTGCAGATTTCGTGCGTAGCATCTGTTTAGCCCATGTGTGACCACTTGCGATGACATGAAAGCGTTATCCAATCATCTTGGCTTTAATGGATTAGCTCTTGTACAACACAACCCACGTCGGTCGACAATACAGTAGTGTACAACAAAGTTTAAACTCTAACCATATATTGTTTAGAATACCACGGACTTCATTTCACATAAGCTGATCTTTTTAATGGAGCTAAATTGTTTATTTTAATGGTATTTTTTTCTAGTTGTATGGTATTGCAATGTACTTATTAAAGGTTACTGAGATTGTCACCAAACTTAACGGTGGGACCTCACTTAGAAAGAACTGTCTCCAAATCCTTGTAAGAAACATCAGCATCATGTTTTTTTCTCCAGTTCATTCTGAGCAAGTCCCCATTTAGTGACAAACAGAATAACACACGGAGCTCATAATCTTCCTTAAGGTAAGCTGGGGGAATCTACTTACTTGTAAAACATCTTTTGGCTGAATGTATCCCCCAACCCGCGCCATAAAATAAACGGAACCACACGGCGCAGAGCTAACAAACGCTGTGTTCAACAAACGTGCTCAAAAACTCGCTGCCGCCTAGGTTAATTGGCCTCAGGACTACATTGCCCGCGGTGCCATGTGATGGACTGGCGTCCCATAAAGGGCATCGCCCAAATTATCTACTAAATGGCTAACCCCTCCCCTCTGGAGAACTATTAAAAAGAGCCAGAGCGTAACGGTTCCTTCCAGCTTAGATAAAAAAAACACAAAGATAGCGCGCAGAGAAACGCGTTCAATGGATGGTGGTCTCGCTCCTCATATTGCGACGCTGTGGAGCAGTGAGAAGCTTCACAGCAAGAAGGACCCGGGTTCGATTCCCGGCTCGGGTGCTTTTCTGTGTGGCGTTTGCGTGTTCCCCTCTCCCCGTGTCCGCGTGTGTTTTCGCCAGGTACTCCGTTTTCCTCCAACCATCCAAAGACACGTCGCTTGCCCAGGTTAATTGGTCTGCTGGGTAGCTTGCGCCCTGTATAGCCCCGCTTTGCGCCCTGTGTCTGCAGGATTTAATGGGCATTGACAACGATTATAATACTGTTTACACTTCTAGAGCGGGGCGGCACGGTGGCCCGGTGGATAGCATGTTTTTTTGGACTGTGGGAGGAAACCACAGTGCCCGGCGAAAACCCACGCGGACACGAGGAGAGAACTCGTAAACTCCACACAGAAAGGCACCCGAGCCGAGATTCAAACCCGGGACCTTCTTACTGTGAGGCGACAGCGCTACCCACTGGGCCACCACCGTGCCGCCCAAAATAGAATAATGTTTAAACAAATAAAGGAATTATTGTTCCTGAGCAGGCGCAGGTGCAAGCACACAGCAGTGCGCAGCATCAACAATTCTCGCGAGAGGATTTCAAGGCCTTAGGGGACAAGTGGATGTTGACAATGGATGACGATGGCTCCTCATGAACATTCATCAGGATGCGCACCCCAGCATCGGTGGCGCTCACAGCTCTCACGGCGCTGGAGGTCATCGCGTCGGTGCTTGGGGACGCCCCGTGGCTCTGGCGCCCGGGAGGTGAGGCCCCGCAGCCAGGGCTCAGGAGGCCCAAGAGGGCCCCCCTCACCGCGCCCGTGCCCATCACCGCCGACGAGCGGCGGGCCCTCACCGAGTACCACAACCGCCTGCGGGCCAGCGTGCATCCCCAGGCGGCCAACATGGAGCACATGGTGGGTGGCACGGTGATGCAAGGCGGGAGGGAGGGGGGGTGGCTCGCGGTGGGGCATCGCAGCAAGACGCGCCTAGGTTCGAACCCTGGTCCGTGGCACACTAACGGTTTACCCAGCATTGAGCGTGCAAATATTGACGCTGGCCTACCACCTGACTGCCTTCTCTCTCCCATCTCTGATTCAATCTCTCCGAGAGTAAACGACCGTCTCCTTGCTGTTAGTAACTCTGTTGTTGCCGAAATAATAATTGATGTTTGACAAGAGCAATTACAACTTGCTTCCAGAAACATAATTAATTCACTTCATTGGGATTGTGCAAAATGTAATCAGAGTTCAGCATCAGTCCCCGCTTAATCCTGTACAGGGTCGCGGTGAGCTGGAGCCAATCCCGGCAGACACAGGGCGCAAGGCAGGAATATACCGACGATCGGACGCCAGTCTATCACCGAGCATTGAGGGCAATTTAGTCTGCAAGCCAATTAACCTATCAGCAACATGTGTTTTGGACTGTGGGAGGAAAACGGAGTGCCCGGCGAAAACCCATGCGGACACGGGGAGAGAACTCGCAAACTCCACACAGAAAGGCACCCGAGCCAAGATTCGAACCCGGGGCCTTTTTGCTGTGAGGCAATATACTATGTGCGCCACACATAGTATATACAGGTGTATTGATTTAGATTGCATAGTACGGTAGGTGCGTGTTTTACATTTCATGGTATAGATAGGTACGTAGGTTTATATCATAGTGAATAAGAATCGGAACATCTGTTTGTGTTATCTAGTCCACATTAGCCCTATAAACAGCTCCTCCGGGAGGCGAGGGCGCGTTTGCACGTTATCTTACTAACATTATTATTGAACACCGTTCTCCAACTATTTAGTTGCTGATAAAGACATTTGAACAAAAGTGTTTCTATTTACGATAAAATCGATTTGCGACTCTGGCTCTGGTTGCCGCCACCTGTCGTGTTTTATTTGAAGTTATCCTTGAACAAGTAATTGAAGCGCTGTTTTCTTTCCAGTTCTTCTAACAGACCTATCTATTATTCTATTAACTACCACAACGTGCCCCTGCGGGGCGGCGAGGTGGCACAGTGGTTAGCGCTGTCGCCTCACAGCAAGAAGGTCTCGGGTTCGAATCTCTCGGCTCGGCTGCCTTTCTGTGTAGAGTTTGCATACTCTCCCCGTGTCCGCGTGGGTTTTCGCCGGGCACTCCGGTTTCCTCCCACAGTCCAAAAAGCATGCTGCTGCATAGGTTAATTGGCTCGCAGGCTAAATTGCCCGCAGTGCCCAGTGATGGACTGGCGTCTCATCGTCGGTATATCCTTGCCTTGCGCCCTGTGTCTGCCGGGATAGGCTCCGGCTCACCGTGTCCCTGTATAGGACTAAGCGGTTTCAGACAATGAGATGAGATGGGAGATTAACTACCACAACGTGCCCCTGCTTCCGAGGTGGCGATTCTCGCCGTAGGCGCAAGCACCGCAGGGGTCCAGCTTGACGGGCACAGAGCGCCGATGCAAAACGAGTAGTAATAATAATGGAGCAGACAACGGTGGTGGACTGGGTCCTGTGCATGGCCCCTCCGTGCGGGTCCCTCACCACCACCGAGACCCTCACCACCACCGGGGACCGTGCGTGTCCTGCAGTCGTGGGACTGGGAACTCGCCGATATGGCCAAGGCGTGGGCCAAGCAGTGCAAGTGGGGACACGGGCCCAAAGACCAGCTCGACTCCATCGGGCAGAACCTCGCTGTCTACGGCGGCAGGTGATCTCTACGCACAGAGGTCCTCTCACGGTGATCCCAAAACACACACGAAACCCTTGCTCGCCACGCTTGCCCAGAGCACTGATCCAGCACTGTTAAGATCCTGGGTCTAAACCCGAGTATTTGTGAGATTTATTCGAACGGGGTTCTCAAGGTTTGCGACTTGATGGCCCACGCCAGTAAACAATGAATTCACAAAAACACACAGACTAGGAGCAACTGTGTAAGTTTATGAGCACAGGTTTTGATACAATTGACACCTCCTTACCTTATACTGGTCGAGAAGGGAAAGGTTTTGCTCTGGATCACTTCTCATACAAACACTCTGTCTATAAGTACAGAACTTAAGAACAAGGTCAGGTGTTTAAACTATGGGTGCTTTTGCTCGTGTACATATGCAAAAAAATAGAAAATGCTTTATACCATTTCTGGCAATTATGCAGATGTTAAGAGCTTTCAAAAAGTTTGCACAAAGCCACACATGTGGCAAAAGTATGTGTGGCTTTGTGCAAACTGGACACTTTGTGAAAGGTGTCTATTTGGTTTTTTAAAATCTTAACACCTACGTAATTGCCAGAAATGGTTAAGCACATTTTCTATATTTGTTGCAAGGCGAGGTGTGTTCATATCCAGTCTTGGCTGCACAATCTCAACAACGCATTTTTTGCAAACTGAACACTGGTCGCAGAGTATATACGCAGGCCTGTAGACGTTATGATCAGCCTACTGAAGTGGCTTCAGAATATGGAGACTTGTGTAAGCATCACCACTGGCATCTGAGCGTAAAATCATCCACACCACCGCGTTTGTGTGTTGTGTTGCCCTTCATTAGTGCTCCCTAACAGCACTTTCTCTAACAGCCTGTGTAGTCTATATGGGGTGTCTTTATTAATGTATTATGCAATTTCGCATGTGTGGATATTAATAAAGCGGATTCACCACGTGCCACACAGTGGCCACGAGGTCCACTGACTATTGCTGAAAGAATTCCGGATTTTTTCGCAAAGGTCTGGATATGATAATCGACTCCACTGATCTGAAGATCGACGCAGCTCACGAAACTTTCTCCCCCTTCCACCCACCTCCCTTTACCACACAACCCCCCCTCCCGTCTCCGCCGCCAGCGACCGGCCCCTTGCCTACCACGTGCAGGCGTGGTTCGACGAGGAGGAGTGGTACAACTACCCCGAGGAGAAGGAGTGCAATCCTCACTGTCCTCACACCTGCAGGGGCCCCATCTGCACGCACTACACGCAGGTGCAAGTGGGATTCACTTACGTCGCCTCCCCTTTCAAGCAGCGGTGGCTGCCCGCTGTGGTGCAACGAACGGCCAGCAACGTAATGTGTAGCCCGGCGCACCTGCCATCCGGTTCTCTCCCGGCGGGGCAGACGTTTGTGCCAGTTTTAACTCAATCCTCCCGCCGCTGCGCGCTCAGCACAGTCGATGGATTGACGTGTGGGTGCTTCCCAACTCTCTTCCGAGACGTCCCGCCGACGTGGAAAAGTAGGCCAAGTACCCTTGAAAAATGCTCTGTAGAGCTCTCTCTCGACGCGAGGCCCTTCCGCCAGCAGCGGCGTGAGCGAACTCTTGCCAGTGCTGCACTTTTGCCTGTGAAAAAAAACAAAAACCGTTGTTGCTGATTTTCCGTTCTCTGTCGTTGCTGTTGACGCGCCGTTCTCGCCGCAGCTCTGTGCAGCGCTTTGTGACCTTCGGGTGAAAAGCGCTCTATAAATGCAATTATTATTAGTACGTCACCTTTTGTGTTAAACAGTTGAGACTGCATTTCTGCGTCATACTCGTACAGGCCAGGGTGGTCGTGCAGTCCTGTAAGAATCCACACGCAGGCTTGTGCTGGATCACACACTGGGATATGGAGATGGGTCTGAAGGGTCACCAATGACTGTAATAATTGTCTTATTTTAACACTGAAAAAAATAACTCATTGAGAATTCGTTATGTTTCATTGACTTGCAAAGAACACTCTTCACAAGGGAGTGGTGCGGTGGTGCAGTGAGTAGCGCGGTCACCTCACAGCAACAAGGTCCCGGGTTCGAATCTCGGCTCGGGTGCCTCTCTGTGTGGAGTTTACGTGTTCTGTCTCCGCGTGTCCGCGTGGGTTTTCGCCGGGTACTCCGGTTTCCTCCCACAGTCCAAAAGCATGCTCCTGGATAGGTTGATTGGCTCGCAGACTAAAATTGTCCCGCAATGCCCGGCGATGGACTGGCGTCCCGTCGTCGGGTGTATTCCTGCCTTACGCCCTGTGTTTCCGGGATAGGCTCCGGTCCCCCGTGACCCTGCACAGGATTTCGCGGGTACCGATACTCTTCACAGGACATATACCGTGTGTGAATAATCAGGCTTCAGAAGTAGTTTAGTGACCATGAGCCCAGGCTGTTCTCTTACAGAGTGGTACACTGCTCTCTGTCAGATTTCCGAATGAACACATTTTTCAAGGCACAACACCTATGTTTTCTGGTCTGCGCTTTAGAATGTCAGTGTCACTCATTTTTTCTGTTGTAAAATGTTATTCATCGTTGCTTTAAGAAAGCTAATGAAGCTCCATAATGTAAAAGTACGTCTATTGCATATGTGGGCCTCTGGAAGCTTATGACAACCGTGAACACAGATAATCTCTCACCTCATCTCATTGCCAGAAAACGCTTAGTCCTGTATAGGGTCGCGGTGAGCCGGCGCCTATCCCGGCAGACACAGGGCGCAAGGCAGGGATATATCAACGATGGGACGCCAGTCCATCACCGGGCACTGCGGGCAATTTAGTCTGCAAGCCAATTAACCTATGCAGCAGCATGTTTTTTGAACTGTGGGAGGAAACCGGAGTGCCCGGCGAAAACCCACGCGAACACGGGGAGAGAACATGCAAACTCCACACAGAAAGGCACCCGAGTCGAGATTCGAACCCGGGACCTTCTCGCTGTGAGACGACAGCGCTACCCACTGGGCCACCGTGACGCACAACACAGATAATCCATTAGCTTTAATGAAGATAAAACCCGTCTGTAGCATCGGCTTCATCTGAATCGTGCTGGTTGGGACGGGCCACATTTTGGTGGTCCAGGCGACAGAAAGAGCCACACGTTCCTCCAGTTGTTTTGAATCCACATCGTCCGGTGCAAATGTCCATGTTTAATTCAAACCTAGATATCGAAATGTTCTTTCGGGAATAACCAGACTTAGGTCAATCAGGCTCGCGCACGTGCGCGGTGACAGCCGTGATGAGCGTACGCACCTGCGCTCGAGTTGCGTGGTGGAGCCACGCGGCCGCCAGTGGTGTGTTTTTGACCGGGCGCTCGTGGTGTGCCCCGGCCAGCTAGTGTGGGCAGAGAGCAGCCGCATGGGCTGCGCGGCGCACACCTGCGCGCACATCACCGTGTGGGACGCCGTGTGGCCCTTCGCGATCTACCTCGTCTGCAACTACTCCCCCAAGTGAGTGTCGCCGGCAACCGGCGGCCGACGGCAAGCGTCGCCGGCGAGGGAGACAAAGGCGGCCGAGCGCGGTGCTGGCCAACCCGCTCGCTTGCGTGTTGTGCCGGCCTTCCGTTGGTGCTCGTTAAGCGCGCGTATTAACCACCCGCCGAGCAGTTTGTTAATGATGTTCAGAGGACTGTTGTCTTGCACATGATCTGGAAACAAGCGCCGAGGTGACATCGCTGTCAGTGACGAAAGGCAGCTGGGGTTTATGTTTTCACTGCACCACTGCGTGGTGTGCGCCTGTATTGATGGTGGAACTATGGTCGACGCGCCGCTCGACCATGCCGATCGCCCAGGTTTCCTTTCCCAGCCGTGGAGGACTTGAGCCTCAGCCGTATCCGACACAGGCCTGGGGGACTCCCATCAGTTTTATTTGGTTTAAGCTGACTTACCTGGCGTTAGGAGCTGGGAATGCACGTGGGCAGTGGCGCTGCCTCCTAAATTAGCGGAGGAGGTGGTGGGGAGTTAACGAGTCGCCCGTCGTGAACACAACGACGCTTGATCCATCACTCGAATACGGTCGCTGCCGTACATATGCTTTTGCAGAAGTACGAATGGAACGCATCCGGTGACCCCCGGATTCCACTGAATTATTTTTAATACACAGCATACACAGTTCTCATCTCAACCGTTGCGTGTACAATATTATACGAAAATATATAAGTGGCTAAACCACCTCCACATGTCCTGCACCTTCCTCAATAGCTGCTCGCAAACAGCGCTTGACTTAGCACTCGGTATGACCTTAAGAGGGATCATAATGTTCTGTGCATAGACCCCGCACATGCTTTCAGTGCAATTCCAATGCGATGCAGTTTGTACTTAAATAACGTCTAAATGTGACTGCTCTACTCACAAACCTGGTCAGTGTCAGAGAAGTGGCCAAACACACAAACATGGGCGCTCGAGAGCTTCCTCCAGGGAAGGCTCTTCCGCCAGCAGCGGCGTGACCCGGCACTTGCAGCGCTGCATCCGCCGCTGAATGTGACCGCGTCGCAGAGTGGCCGCGCAGAGCAGGTGGCGTTGCGAGAGGCGGTGGGCAGTGCGTGCGGAGCGCTGTGCTTGTGTCGGTAGTGGCACTGAGCGTCTGGACCGGCACAAGCGCCGTGGTAACGTCACCGCCGCGTGGTGGCGAATAGCAGTGGCTGGTGAACACATTTGTGAGAGATGGTGCTCCTCAAACCCCTGCGCGCGATTGTCGCCCCGCAGGGGGAACTGGATAGGCGAGGCCCCGTATCGCCAGGGCACCCCGTGTTCCCAGTGCCCGCCACGGTTCGGTGGCTCCTGCCGCGGTGGACTCTGTTACCAGGGTAAGGTTGCGGCGTGAGCGAGCGAGGACTCGGCCGCATCTCAGGTCCGCGACAGGCAGTGGCAGCCCGTGGCTCCAGGTTGAGGAGGCTATGATCTTCACGCTGGGTTCTCCGCTCGCAGGCCGTGGGGTGGTTTGACCGACTGCGTAACCGCAACAGCAGTGACTTCAATCGCAGTGTTTTCTCGACTGCATGGCCACATGAAGGGGGGTCATCGAACCTTTGAAGTTTGCAGACTCTCCAATGTTGGAGGAAACAGCCTCCCCTAATGAGTGGCCGGCTGATGTGCCATCTGACAAGGAAGTGTTAAGTGCAATGTGGAGGCTACGAAAGTGTCAGCCAGGGATGACCTGCAAAACTGACTTTTGAGGGTGGGTGGTGATTGTCTCGAGGAATTACCGTAATTGTTATGATGATTGCTTCGAAAAGCTGCTCTCTCGGGACAGCCGCGTCGATGGCTCTCTCTCCTCTCCTCGCGACGTTTCGCCTCACACGTTGGAGGCATCTTCAGGCGAAGTGTGAGGCGAAACGTCGCGAGGAGAGGAGAGAGAGCCATCGACGCGGCTGTCCCGAGAGAGCAGCTTTTCGAAGCAATCATCATGCATCGAGCCGTGAAAACCTACATCATTACGTAATTGTTATGATTAACAGCTGTTAATTATCATCACAGGGTGGCACGGTGGCCCGGTGGGTAGCGTTGTCGCCTCACAGCAAAGAAGGTCCCGGGTTCGAGACTCGGCTCGGGTGCCTTTCTGTGTGGAGTTTGCATGCTCTCCCCGTGTCCACGTGGGTTTTCGCACTCTGGTTTCCTCCCACAGTCCCAAAAAAAAAATGCTGCTGCATAGGTAAATTGGCTTGCGGACTAAATTGCCCGCAGTGCCCGGTGATGTACTGGCGTCCCATCGTGGGAATATCCCTGCCTTGCGCCCTGTGTCTGCCGGAATAAGCTCTGGCTCACCTTGACCCTGTACAGGACTAAGCAGTTTCTGACAATGAGATGAGATTCTCATCACACACTGCCTTTGCATGTCAGTAAATCCTCTTGCACACATGACTTAAAACCCAAAAATCTGAGGCAGCATTGCCTTGTAAATCACGAATACAATGCGTAGAATACGTTGACACGTGACACCAAAAAAACAACTTCAATTCACGTTGGAGGCATCCTCAGGCGTAGGATGCCTCCAACGTGTGAGGCGAAACGTCGCGAGGAGAGGAGAGAGAGCCATCGACGCGGCTGTCCCGAGAGAGCAGCTTTTCAAAGCAATCATCATGCATCGAGCCGTGAAAACCTACATCATTACAACTTCAATTCAAACATCTTATACTCCAGCGATTCGCAACTCCAGTCCACGTGAACCACCCCATGGTACAGCTTTCCGTGATTACCAACCATCAGGTCTTTTTGTCCTTAATTGACTAACTATGCATATCACAAGGATAGATTGGTCATCATGAACAGGTTAGCCATGGGGCGATGCTATGACTGGGGTTGAGATGCACTGCTCTGTACACTGCTGCGTAAGCATTTGGCAAGTCACTATATGCCTCCCCAGCAATTTAATGAATTGTCATAAGTTGGGGTTTCGTTCAATATCCGATACGTTTTGGCAATTTCAGTTAATATGAATCATCTAGTCATTCTAGTGGCTTATAGGGTTTATGTGAACCAATATATAAGATGTAAAAAATATATTTATTATTACCTGCACCGTTCAATGCATGTGTTACGTGACAATCTATTTTAAACACTTTATCGGTGCCTCATTGCACCTGTGTGATGGTCTCTTTGGCAGAATTGCAGGGCCACCGTGTGTGCGAGCACGTTTTCAAATCCCAGTTAGAATCGTCTGATTCCTTTGCTCGAGTCTAATCGTATTCACCACATCCCACGCATCGTGTGTCCCGTAGCCCCGAACACCACCACCCAGAACTGGGACCTTGATGAATCTGAACTTGGCGAGAGGCACCACAAGATCCCGTTGATCAAGACGCCACAAGCTCCTGCCATGACGCATGGTCCCAGCAGGTCACCCAAGGTCAGCGAGCGCCAGATAACCAAGCCACGGAAGCAGGCATTTGCTAAAGCAATCGGTGAGTCCATGGAGGAGAGCGCTGACCTCTCTCGCATGCGGTGTCTAATGCAAGTAGAATTCCTGATGCTGCATCTGTAGTTTACATTTGGGTGGGGTGAATTGCTGTAAGAGGGCATCTATATTAACCCCAATCCGTGACATACACTGACTTCTGTTGAACATTCCTGCAGGTCGTAAGGTGACGTGCAGAGCCAAGATGCGAGAAATCTGTAAGGGATATGGCTGTTTCAGGTGGGGCTCGAACTTACGCGTGCCTCCTAAGTGGTTAAAAGTGATGAATGCCTAATTTCAGGGACATATTTGTGCCCTTACAAAGCGGTCGATGCATGGTTCGTGGTGACGACTGTGGTGGTGATGGAGGAGGCGGTGATGACGGTTGTGATGCGTGTGCCTCCAGGTTCTTATGCCCGGAAAATTGTTCCCAAAGCACAACGAATGTAATTGGGACGCACGTGTACGATGTGGTAAGTGTTGCATGAATTAGTACACGTACGTTGATTTGTGTTCTTTTTTTTTCACCTAAAATACGTTTTGTTGAAGGACAACCGTCAGAAATGTCCGGGCTTCTCATCTCATCTCATTATCTGAAACCGCTTAATCCTATATACGGTTACGGTGAGCCGGAGCCTATCCCGGAAACACAGGGCGTAAGGCAGGAATACACCCGACGACGGGACGCCAGTCCACCGCCGGGCATTGCGGGACAATTTTAGTCTGCGAGCCAATCAACCTATCCAGGAGCATGCTTTTGGACTGTGAGAGGAAACCGGAGTACCCGGCGAAAACCCACGTGGACACGGGGAGAGCATGCAAACTCCACACAGAAAGGCACCCGAGCCGAGAGATTCGAACCCGGGACCTTCTTGCTGTGAGGCGTCAGCGCTAACCACTGGGCCACCGCGCCGAAATGTCCGGGCTTTATTTTCAAAATAGAGTTTGGTCGCCGCAAGCAATACCTGACAAAGTGCGACATTCGTAATCGTCCCACCTTCAGCGTGTGGATCCCCTTCAAAGCAGTCTCGTCATAAACCGCTGCACCTGTCAGCGTTCATGATTCTTCTTGAAGCTGGTTTGGACGTCTTCACCTACAAAGCCTTCTGATTGCGTGAATGTCTTCAATGTCTTCAAAGCGAGTTTACTTCTAAGAGGATTTTGGGCATCTCGTTCTCTGCGAAGGCTTGGGCAACACGTCCCAGGTTTTTGAAGGTGACCCCCAACATTAACACAAACTTGCTCGATTTCCATGGGTGTATTATAGATAGAAAAATGCAAATATCCCCGACCATAGCCGTAACTACATGTAGGGTCAAACGCTGTTAGCGAGCAGCTATAAAGACCAGCATAAGGGGTGGGTGACCAGCACCATGCCAGACCGCCCTTGTCTCCCGAGTGACAATGTTGAGACACCACACCAGGTACGCATTTGAGGCTGAGTCGACCTAGGGAAGACCCACGACGGGTTCAGAAACTTACCGCTATCATTGGCCATGAGCCGGTTTCGAACTCGGCTCTGCAAGGTTTGTCGCCCAATACTGTACCCACTGAGCAACCGCTCCCACCACGTGTATGCACCTCTCCACAACAAACCAATAACAACGACGGCCATTCGCCACTAAGTGAACGAAGGTAACATGCCGTCCGTTACTTTGCCAGCGGCCATCGTTGCTGACGACGACGCCACTGCAGGTGACAGGGAAGCGCAATCTTGGAGCCGCTTGTCTTGCCACAGCGTGGACACGTGAGGTTCGGATCAGGGGGCTGGGAATGGGCGCTGTTTCATCGTGATGGTGCCTCCGCCAATTCATATCATATCGACACATCCACGCACACGCGCCGTGGCCACGTGCGTGTGCGCGTGTGTGCGTGTGCGCGAAGGATTCGGGGCTGTGCCGAGCGGCGCGGCACGCGGGGGCCCTGGGTGCGGAGGGCGGTTGGGTGGATGTGCGGAAACGTGGGCGCGCACAGACCTTCAGCGGTTCCCAGCGGAACGGGGTCCGATCCCTCGGGTACGGATGCTGCGCGCACAGAGGAACGCATGTCCGTGGAGATGCGGAGGGGGGGGTGGAGATCGACTTTGCGGGTTCTATTTGGCCGCTGCGGGTTCTTTCCATTATAGAACTCCGCATGTCTGCGAGGGAAATGTTGTGAATCGTCGCAGGTATTAAGATGAACGTGCCGACGAACTTCGCTTATTTGTACAATTTCACGGATAACGGAAAGCAGTTCTGCAAAGCAGGATGGAAGATTGCGGATACGTTTTGAATTGTAGGTAGAATAGGAATAGGCCGATGGATAATATCAGTTCGTGTAGACTCTATAACTCCCGTGAATAACAGGTTGCTTGATTCTCAGTGTAAGTCATGTTCGGAACACAACTCAACCCTAACTTTTCTAACCAGCGCTTAATTTCTGTCTGAACAGTTTTTGGATTGCTGGTAGACTGGAGTATGCCTGCGGATAAGTAGCCACAGCCACAGCAAGATATACACTGGACATGGTGTGTCAGATACGTAAATATATTATGGGTTGCTGACCTGGTGTGACCCGGCTGGAATCAATCCACCGACCCATGCTAACGG
>JAZEWT010000002.1:3655324-3668078 GCA_036362905.1 Mordacia mordax
ACAGGATGAAGCGGGCGCTGATATTGAACTGAATTGAAATTTCCCGTGTTTGCCATGGTGTTGTGATTTTCTTGTGTCCACTCGTAAAAGAAGTGGACTCGCAAGTGAAGTTTCGAAGCATGACAGAGGTGCTGAAAAGCAACTATCGCACTGGCCTGATATTGCCAATGCTCTGTGTGCAAGTGTAAACAACCCTCAACATGGTAATGATTTTTATTTAGTTAGGGTTGCGCATCTTTGCAAATACTTTGGGGTGTTACAGACTTTTGTTTTTCAGACTGTAAGTGTAAGATACATAATTTTAGTTTTTTTTATGCTTTAAAATTAGATACATTTTCATATAACACTTATATTTTTGTAACTTATGTGAAAACATTAGAACGTGACAATTAATAGAATACCTTGAGGTAAAATGTGTACAGCAGATAACATTTCAGCAAGATACCGGAAATGTCTCAAACCGCGCCTTTCCCGGTTGCGAATTTGCCAAACCAGTTTTCCAGGAATGCAACCCTCGCGGTTGACGAGATTTGCTTGTAACAATAAGGTGGCTTCTTGAGTAAATAATTTTTAAAATGTTCTGTGTTGCAGAGGAAAATCAAAATCTGTGTGCATCAATCTTGCCTAGTGTGGCTGAGAGTCTGACTCACAGCTCTTCATCTGAAACCATCTCCTCCCTATGCTTATTTATCACAGGAGTGGTTTCCAACAATGGTAAGCTTGATTTATTCTTAATTTCAGTGTCACCACATTTATCATATGTGGCACTGTATACTTAATAACCAACGATTGCAAGGTATTTATTATTTCCAAATACACTGTGTGGTGGAGTAATTATTTGTTCTTTTTTTCATTTTGTCAGCCACTGTCACAATGTTGAAAGTCAAATGCCAGCTATTGTCGTTTTCAAGCCACTCTCACATTTTAGTTGGTGTGTTTGTATGTGCACTGAGAAATATCCTGACAAGCAGGTCAGAGAAAATACGTACTGAATTACGGTATAAAACTATTATATTAATGCCAATTGAGTATCAATTTCGACTGGGCACTAAGAACGTTTTCTTAATTGCTAGTTGAGGAAGGTCATATATTTACACTATATTCGAGAGTGGTCTTATGGCGGTGGATATTGAGAACGTGATGAATTAGATTTTACTCTTAACTCTTCTCCACCAATTGTAAATATTTGAGGCTGCAAACGTAATTCAATTTTCACCTTTATTTAAAACACTGATGCCATGTATTAATTTACGTACGGATATACGGAAAATATTTGGTAGTAGTTGCTCTCCTGTTAAATTATGTTTAGTGGCATGGCCCAGTGGGTCCTGTGAATTTAAACGAAAGACGAGTTGTTGTTAGTGAATAATTAACTGTTAATTGCATGCACATCTGTAACTGCAAAGTCATGTTTGGTACGCAAAAATGTAAAGGTAATGTTAGGTTAAATCTTTTAAGTGTATTCGTGTGTCGTTTAAATTATTACAAAGCTCTCTGTTTTTTTTCAGGCAGTTTTAAGGGCAATTATCTCAGGATCTCTGCTTGCGCTATGAATGAAATCGTAGTAGTAGATGTTCGTAGTGCATTTTTATATGTACAACTGGTCTACTAATATTTTGTTGTGTGTCGATTTTTGCCTGCAGAATTTTGCCAAGAGCAATTTGCACGGAGTGGAGGCCTCAGTGCACTGGCCCAGATCATCTCCAAAATTGCAGTGGAAACCGACATTGGCCTTGAAAAATTTTCATTGGCAGTGACCATCACAAAGACTATTGATGTCTGTGTTACAGACCAAAGTAAGACTTGTCAACCATCATTTAGGGTCAACTACATTTCATGACATAACTAGTGATATTTATCAACTGTAAATATATTTAGAGTTCTTAAAATTATGTTAAAGAGAGAATAATGATGCAGTGCTTCACAAACTGCTCTATGATGTACCAGGCAACCAGAATTATATTTCTGACCATGGCCAATATCAGTGGCAAGTGGTATCTAAACTAGTCACGAGACCTCTCCTTCAACCTGTAATGACCAGCACAGAGAAGTATAATTGTACAGCATCAATGGCAGACATGTTGTGAGGAGGCCTTCAAGCAATGGATTCAACTGTCACTGAATTATTAAATGTTTTATTAAGTACAATGGCTCCAGGCAGTTGTAGTTTATAAAGAGTGTTCCATAAATGACTTCTGCACCGAGACAGAACTTCGTATGGGTAACATTTCTGGATCATCAGTAACAACGGTATTGTCGAGTTATAAAATCCAAAACTCCAAGTAACTCACCATCTGCTTCTGGTATTGCTTGCTGCAATTATAACAGTGCACTTATAGAATATCACGGAACAAAAAATACATGCACTCTGGTTAACTTTCACAATGTGGTCACCATGATTTGTCATGTGTCATTCCAGCCAAGTTGGCATATCAGCTCTCGACACACAGTGTGGTGCCTCACCTGGTTTCACTGTTGATGAAGAACCCCAACGATGTAAACAGCAGATTGGCAATCCTTATAGCCATTGGACATGCCACTGAGGAGTGTGGTCAGTAAACATGTTGGTCTATAGTGCAGTGCATATCAATTGATTATTTACTTAAAATAGAATAACCATAAGTATGAAATTGTAATATGTTAAAAGCTACTTTATTTTTTTGAAGTTGTATAATTTAACTACTAGAGTACAATTCATATCCGATAAATGCCAATAAAATACAATTCACAATTTAGTTACAAGACAATTCGTGAAGGTCTCATTTACTTTTATATTTCGACAAAATAACGGTTTCATTCTTTTGCGCTGTATTTCTTGTTAAAAGTTGCCCGCGTGGGTTGGCAGTGGGCAAGAAACTGGATGGATTGGTTGCAGCAGTCTGTGTGGTGTTCTTAACACCCTGGGAGACTCGTGTAAATAGGCTGCACTCAAGCCTTGATTTTATCTTTGTCTTCACAGAGGAGAACCAGAGGCAGTTACTGGAGAGTCATGGCCTTCCCTTGCTGGTGCAGTTGATGGTTGATGCACAGGATGAAGAGATTAGCAAGGCTGCGACGTTCATCCTGCAGAGCTGCATTAGCCTGAGTGAGCATCATTAAGTATGAAAATAGGGTGATGTGTCAGTGAGCTCTTTGAGTGGATCTAACTTTACTATTATTATTATATACTAACTTAAGAAATTGTTGTAAAATAAGTAAATGCTATAAAATAAAGTGTTCATTTTAGTGTTGATTTAAAATTACGTGCATTGTGTTTTGTGACATAGGCTGTAAGTGGGATTACTGCAGCTAGGCAACATGAAGGTATTTTGCGGGAGTATTTCTTATTAAACGTTGCTTGATTGCTGATCCCACCAGATGGTAGACTTTAAAATAATTGGGAGGTTGTCTCATTTATTTGTTAATTATCAGTATCCGCTTAGTCCTACAGAGGGTTTTAGCAAGCCAAAGCTTATCCTGACAGACATAGGACTCAAGACAAGCGTTTATCAAGAACTTGATTCCAGTCTATTGCAGGACATACAGGGGAAATTTACTCAGCAGGCCAATAATTCTAGACAGCATGTCTGTGGATTGTGGGAGGGAACCAGAGTACCTGGTAAAATGCCAAGATGACACGAGAAGAACATGCAAACTCCACACAGCACAACACTTGACCTGGGAATCGAATACAGAACCTTATTGCTGTGAGGCAGCAGTGCTACTCTGGTTGGCTCACAGGTGGATAATATGTGAACATGAAATGTATTTATGTTGCCTTTATGTCGTGCCACAGCAAACATCTATGTGAAGAGTGCAATGAACAAGTTTGCTGAATGTGACCCTGAAACTTCACATAATATGCCCCATCAGCTGGTGGCCTTGTTGAAGAAATGTAAAACAAAAAAATGTGATGAACGAATTTATCAAGAATGGGTAAAGCATATGCTTAATTTTACGTTTTTTGCAGATGTTAGTAAGGTAAACCAAAGAATGTGTTTGATAGGCCATTCCTAGGCCCAGCATGTTACTATTGTGAGCCTTGTGTAAATTTATTAAATGGATTTTAGCATGTACTTTTTATTTTGATTGTTTTTTGAGATGTCAGTGCCTAAGCTTAATTAGTAACTAAAACTGGCTTTAGAAAATTCATGTTAGTTGAACAAAAAATAATCGTTATTATGTAACCAATATGTAATTAATATGTTGCATATCTTAACCAAAGATAACCAACTTTGGGATAGAATTCAGAATTATTATCAAGGTGCTCTGACCAGTGAGCTATGTTGTGAGAGGCACTATGTTTTTGTTGTACGTTGCCAGAACTTTTTTGTAACTTTAAAAATTCTCAACTAATTTTGAGAGATTTTACAAATATGCAAAAAGTGTACAAATCGTAATTATTCAGCATGGCGTTATTGCATTGGAAATGTTTCGCTTAATTTTAACACCAACAACAAAAACACACGAGCGGCACGGTGGCCCTGTGAGTAGCGCTGTCGCCTCCTCACAGCAAGAAGGACCCGGGTTTGAATCTCGGCTCAGGTGCCTTTCTGTGTGGAGTTTGCATGTTCTCCCCGTGTCCGCGTGGGTTTTCACCGGGCACTCCGGTTTCCTCCCACAGTCCAAAGAAACATGCTGCTGCATAGGTTCATTGGCTTGCAGACTAAATTGCCCGCAGTGCCCGGTGATGGACTGACGTCCCATCGTCGGTATATCCCTGCCTTGCACCCTGTGTCTACCGGGGTAGGCTCCAGTTCACCGCGACCCTGTACAGGACTAAGCGGTTTCTGACAATGAGATGAGATGAACAAAAACACACGAACAACGAAGTTGATTCCCAGGTGTCTTGTCATGTTGCAGGGTTCCAGTGAAGGAGACCTGGTTTCATTGCAAATGGTGAAGCGTATAATTGACTCCAAGATGCTCCAATGGCAATCCACGCTTACCAGAAAGCAATCCCCAACCAGGAGCAACATGGAACAAGTCTTCTTATCCTTAGAGAAAATGTCAAATCAGCATAAAAATATAGTGTCTTTATTAAACCAGCAAAACGCATCCGAAAGTGAAGAAGCATCTGCTAAAGTTAACCAAACTGCACCTATTGGACAGCCCAATATTATCGCAGAGCAGCAAAGAGCAGTCTTGTTGACTCCAAGGAAAGAGCCTTGCATAGAACGTCAGAATAATATTCAGGTCGGTGGCGTCAAGGCAGTGCCGCCCTCACAAGACACTGATGGGTTTGTGAAGCCCATGCTGCCCTTGAGGTCTGTTGGGCAGTTGCGTGAGAGAGAGACACCTCATAGGTTACCCAGTAGTGTCTGTGTTAAAAGGAGACTTGGATTTTGTGAAGAACAGGCGGATGAAGATAAGTTACCTCTTGCGGTGAAAAAAACGAGGTTTGCGCTTTTTGTTCATCTTTGGGGTTAAGTGGAGTGAACGTTTATCGTTTTTGTTGAAGTAGGGTTTAATGATCATTTGTTATATTTACCTAAAAAAGCATCTTATTGTGGGCGGCACGGTGGCCCAGTGGGTAGCGCTGTCGCCTCACAGCAGGAAGGTCCCAGGTTCGAATCTCGGCTCGGGTGCCTTTCTGTGTGGAGTTTGCATGTTCTCCCCGTGTCCGCGTGGGTTTTCGCCGGGCACTCCAGCTTCCTCCCACAGGCCAAAGAAACATGCTGCTGCATAGGTTAATTGGCTTACAGACTAAATTGCCTGCAGTGCCCGGTGATGGACTTGCGTCCCATCGTGGGTATATCTCTGCCTGGCGCCCTGTGTCAGCCGGGATAGGCTCCGGCTCACCGCGACCCTGTACAGGACTAAGCGGTTTCTGACGATGGGATGAGATGAGACATCTTATTGTTTTGCCTTCTACTGTACATACCAAGTATGTACACGTATTAATAAAAAAAATATTTTCCTACAGAAGTGAACAACACCCAAAGAAGGAAGATGAATACTTAAGGAAATATCCTGAAGGTTTAAGGAATGACAAAGATGCTGTTGGGCATTCGAGCTCACAGTTTGGTAATTAGACAATGTCGACTTTGCCTTTCTCTGTGAACTCTTTCCACCGTCCTTACTCAAATGACACACACATTTGTTGTGAACAAGATTTCTAAAACACTTATTTTACAAGTGCTACATGTGTCACTAAGTTGTCATTTAAAATAAACAATGGTACATTAACAGGTGTGACAATTTAGCATATCGCCTATGTTATTTTACATCTAATTAAAATTCATAAATGTGAATTTCTTTTTATTTCACCTATCGCTAACCTGATAGGCTTTTGTTTTGCTCATTGTAAATTCATACAACGATATTTGTTACCTTGTTGTAGACCTGATGACGGTTTGTAAGGAAGCCTTTGATGAGGAGATTTCAAGCAGAAATGGAGGCCCCAGTATTTCTTCTGCTCTTAAACATGACCAGCGTTGTGTAGGTATGTATTAACACATGGGGGGGGGAGGTCAGAATGTTTTAATCAGAAGAAGATTAAAGTTCATTATAACAAAATTTACATTATAAATTCATTACAGACTCCAAACATCAGTGCGCTTGTTTATTTTGTACATATAGGAGAGAAGAGACTTTTATTTTTAAACATAATTTTGCAACTTATATTTTCTAATTTCTTTTTTTCTGCAGGCCAAAACAATAAATCTGCACAGATAGCACATGGTAGAATATTTCCTGTCATGTAACATGATACCATCAAGTCTCGTAAGTTAAGGAGGTTTTAGCTTACAAGTGTTAATCAGCATGTCAAATAGGTGTGGTAGGCTTTGGGACTATGTTGTATGCTTGTATACAACCGTGTTAATGCTTCTTGTCTTCACGAACCCATACTGACCAACTTGGTGAAGTAAGGTTCAATAATCCACACAGCCTGGGGATACCTTCATTAAGTAGTGGAATGACAGTGGGCTGCACAGGTAAATTTCATGCCTTTCAATATTAACGGTCAAATGTCTGGTTTTGCCTTACCCAACGGATATATGTGATGCTATAATGCCTGCCTGTGCTAGTACGTTCAGCCAGAGGGAATGGGGTCTCATTATTCGTTACAGTGCATTTACAAGCATTGCACAATTCCCATTATCATGTCACTAACAACGTATGTGGCTTTGTAGATTGTGCTTTAAGTGTCTTATTACGTTACGTAAGAGTGTTTTTGGTTGTATTAGTGTATGCAGGAGTGTCATCCAGTGTACAGTTGCTTGAAAATGTTATGGAATGTTGCTCACCATACTCCCTCAGGGCACATTGTGCAAAGTGCACGTGTGTTTTCTGATGTGCATGTGGATCCAGGGTGCATGATTGACTCCTCATTGAATAGCAAAAGCTACAGTTTAGCGGTGCAGAAATGCAAGAGTTTGTGCGGGCGCCATCTCATCACCGTGGAGTTGGAAAAGATATATAAATTGAATCACAGCAAGGCCTGCAATATACATCATTCCAGGCCCTATAATCGTGAGTCTCGCAGTAACCCAAAGGATTGTGTGACACCACTGTGGCAGGTTTAAGTGGCAGAGTAGTCATTCCGAGCTTAAATCTTAAATCTCCAGTTATTTGGTTGCCTTTTTGTCTACATGCTTTGTTATCTGGTACAGCATCATGGTTAGCCTTGTTTTTTTCCACTGCTGGATGAATGCCTCTCATATCATCAGGTGTCATGTTTTGAACAATATAACAGTAGCCCCTACATATCAGTAATTGAGGTAGATATCCAACTTCTCATCTCATCTCATTATCTGAAACCGCTTAATCCTATACAGAGTCACGGTGAAGCCGGAGCCTATCCCGGAAACATAGGGCGTAAAGGCAGGAATACACCCGACGACGGGACGCCGGTCCATCGCCGGGATATCCAACTTTGCTACCCCAATTGCAGCTACTGCCCTTACCATTGTCACAGTCGTTGCTTGGTCAATGCTCCTGTTCTTTTTCCTCATTCCCCCATGCAGTGAAAAGTGCAGTTTTAATTTTGCGTGCTTTTATGTTTAAAGATATCACATTGACCCCACGCATAAGAGGGCCCGAACGAGCAGTCCTCATGACACCACAGAAAACAATGCCAGCTGAGAGGAGCTTCCTCCAAGTCAAAGCCACACCTGGAGGTAATTTACAGACTGAATGCAAAGAACCACCGATTTAGTAATTCATTTGCTGCAGTACAGAGTTCCTGCTATACAGCTGCTCATTTGGGGTGGCTATGGCGACTGTTCTTCACAAAGTTTTGGTTCCCACCCTGCAGGTAGCTTCAGGCTGTGAGGAGTTTAGCGTTGGGTTATATATCTGCAGTGCACGCGTTTCTTGTGATGTTGAAAATTTGCAAGGACAATTCTCAAGAGAAATTGTCATTTATTGAGTGATAAAAATTCAGAAAATCAGGAGTTACATTCATAGTTGCATACATGCATAGTTGCACGTATCAGTCTAATTTACATTAATATACAGTATTGTTTTTGAGAATTAAAATTTAAGGAAATGCTGATCAGAAATATTTACTGTTTTCAGTGTTATTATAATTATGGTAGACAGAGTGATGAAGTCTATAAATGACATGCGTACTTTGTCTTGAATGTATTTTTCCAAAGAAATATTAAATGTGCTGATGCATTGATATAACCCAAACTGTTTTCAATACTGTATCATCACTGTCAATTTCTGTTCTGCAGGTGGTGTGAAGCAGTCACCCAAACAATGCAACATGAATGTGTTTGACTTCAGTAGTAGTGATCCTGTAAGTGGACAAAAAGTTAATAAAACGTGACCAAACTCTTTAACAGCGTGAGATAGGTAGAAATGTATATGATACATTGCCCATGTTGACAACTTTAAAATGCCACAGCCCTATTGCCCCACCATCAGCCGAGATTAATTGCACAAAAGCTAATGCACAAGTGCCAGGTTTTGTCGCTTCCCATCATATTCTATATGTGGCTGTGGTTCATAATAGGCATTGTCAATGCCTGCTTGATCCCATACAGTGTCGCAGGGGCAAAGTCTATCCCTGCAGACAGAGGGTGCAACGCGGGACTATACCCAGGATGTGATGCCAGTACATCACAGGACACGCGGCAGTTTATTCAGCAGGCCAATTAACCTAGGCAGCAGGGTGTATTTGAACGGTGGGAGGAAACCGGAGTACCCAGTGAAAACCCACGCGGACACAGGGAGAACATGGCAAACTCCTAAAAGAAAGGCACACGAGCTGGTTAACCGAGCCCAGGATGTGCCGAATACCGATCTTTAAAATGCTGCTTTTGTGCAATACGTCAAAAATAGCTAAGTAGTTGTGGTAGGAACACAAGTGTTTGTAAATGTGGCCAACAGAAGATGTGGTTTGGCACCAGTCAGTTTTTTTCAGGACATACAGAGTTGTGAAAATCAGCATGCATTGTTTTTACCAAGCTATTGCACGCGGCTTGACTCACAGCACCATCTGCTGGCGATGCTGCGAAGCTATAACAACTATAATTGTGTTTTTGTGCCAGCGATCAATACTACAGTGATCGTATCAAGTCAGTTGGTTTATTGTTATTTAGTAGACGGCCTCGTCCAGGGCGACGTACATCATTATAGAGGTTTGAGGAAACCACAGAGAGGCGAGGGGAAGGCAGCCATGCATTTATGGTCAAGTGTGTGTTGTATTGCTTAACCTGCTTCATTTAAAATCGGAATATATGAGGTTAAGCCAGCATCATGAACAATTTTAGAAATTCCTTTTTTTGCATATGCAGGGAATACGTTCAGCAAAATGCCAAGGAAAATTGCTTTCCAACGTTGTGTTAGGGAGCGGTTGACATGGGTTTCCTGAAAGAACAGCTATGCAAAGCAATTATCATGCATCGAGCTATGAAAACCTACATCAGTACAAAATGCCAATATCGGGGTCTGCTCGCCTCAGAATGATTTAAGGAGCCAGTTTCTGTAGTTTTGCTATTCCACTGTTGAATGAGTGTAGATTATAGCAGTTTACTACAAGGTCCATAGTTTGGGTTGCATACCCATAGTTGCACTCTCACTTGTTCTTTATTTTCCATATATGGCTTGTTGATGTTTCATTATGGTTTAAAGTACACCAATGTTTTCAAAGAATGTGACAGACCGTAGGTGCAATATTTGGGTCTTAAATGAGGAGGCGATGTAGAGGAAACTGGGAAGATTCTACACGAGCTATCTTCCATCCACTTGTGGACAAAGCACATTGAATTTGATCTGATGGGATCAGGGATCTTGTTTGATCATCTTGTGAGTGGGTCGCTCATAACAGGCTTCTGAAGTTTGCACCCATTGTGCGGTGATAGCAGAAGCATTTTGGTGTGGCTGGGGACCAAGGGCTGAGAATGCCTGGTTTAGGTCTCACTGCCCCTTTATATGCTATAATATCTGGCCTTGGTAATTGCTCTATGTGATTTAGGTGTACCAGATGTCAACACAAATATTGCTGAGCTTTGTGTGACCATGTGTGTGCATGTATGCATGTGTGTTAAAAACAGGACAGCGACAGCTTTGTATATCAAAAGCCACAACACAAGCAACGCAAGAAAAGGGTTAACTTTACAAAAGCTGAAGTGAAGTACCTGCATGAAGGTGTCCATAAGTTTGGGCATTCCTGGAACCAGATCCTTTGGTCCTACCCCTTCCAGAAAGGGCGAACTAATGTGCAGCTAGCAAAGACTTATAAGCAGCTAAAGGTGAAAAGCTAATGTTCTTGCTGTCACAATTCCATATTAATGGGTGCAGAAAAGTGATATGTCTTGATTCTATTATATTCTGTACGGGATGCATTAAAGATTCAACTATAGTGATGTTGAGTGTAAAACGATCTCGAGAGAAGTAACACAAAAAGCCTTGTTTCACTGCATTTCGTTTTTGCTCACAGCCAAGAAGTTTTGATTTTCCTCTGCAAAGGGAGAACCCCGGTACAGATGACTGACCTTGGAAGTCTTTAACTGGCTTTTTGAAGCAAATAAATGCCATATGAGGAAAACACAATTATTATGTGGCCATAACTCTTCCTTGAGCCAACATTTTGAATTTCTCTCTTGCCAGTTTTATGATTGTGAAACCTACGTTTACAAGAAAATGCTATGGCAAAAATGTGATGACTTGCAGTTCGCTCTGCAATCACTTACATCAAGTTTATTTAAGATATGCATGCAGTGGAATGTGCACATGTCAGACTGCGGAGTAAATTTTATCTAGTGCCGAGCAGTTCTGCTTTTATTACTTGATAGTAACCCGTTCTTAGGTGCATTGATTTTTTTAATGGTGAAAAAAAGTGTCAATTGAGGTCGACGGAGGGGAAACTGCCATAAATAAGACTTTGCCTTTTTGCTTCAGTCTCATTTTCACTGACAGCTATACAGCATTACAATCACAATTAGCCACCGTATTCAAGTTTATATGAAAATATCCCCATGCTATCTCATCTCGGTTTTGCGATATCAGTCCACTATTGCGCATGAATATAACTCATTGTTCAATTTTCACTATCGTCATTGCCTGTTTTCTGGTTGTTCGTACGGTCGAACGAGTTTTAAGGACACGCAGTGCCCTCTTGATTCCGTACAGTATTTTGTCGCGATGCTTTAGAAGACACTCCGGTTTAAACAACCCCTATCTTCTTTGGTGAGTGTACAGCGCTAATCGCTGTGCTGATATAGCCGCCCGTTGGATGAAACTTATTTTCGAGCAGGAATAAAAACGTTTACATTTAAGCTCGCCGTCGCAGCGTTTTGTTACCACTCCAAACCGCACAAACCACGGCCACGTGCGCTCTCGGCAGGGCCTCTCAACGTGTGCGCCCGGAACAAAAAGGAATTCCTGACTCCGTTGACGTTCGGTGCGTCGCGACGTCACCGCGTACACATCGCACCACCACCACGAGCGTACGCGTCAACATCGTCTTTGGTGGTTTGGGTGACAGCGAACGCGGGCGAGCAGAGGCGAGAGGGCACTGCCACGGCGCTCTAGGGCTCTTGCAGTGTCCTCCCACGCGTCAAGCTTCGTCCGATCCTCAGATATTGCGTCGGCGTTGCAGCCATGTCGGCGGAGAGCGGAGAAGAGACTCCGAGGCTGGTGACCCTGGACGAACTGCGCGAGCACATGTCCAGCGAGAGCACATGGATCGTCTTGCACGACAAAGTCTACGACGTGACCGGATTTTTGGACAAGGTGCGCTCCGGCTCACGCGTGTGTGTGTGTGTGGGCTAACACCCCCGTGGGTAGACTCAGCCGTAAACGCGTGGTAAGAACTATCGCACCGGGGAGACAAAGGCGGTGTGACAGTGCCGGACAGTGCAATGCCTAAAGGCATTGACACGTGTATCGTGACAGCTGCAGTCGGTAACGATCTCAACGCACTTGTTTATCGACACACGCGTGAGACAGCGTTTCGTTGTGAGCCGTCTGGGTTTAGTTACCTCGTTGCTGACGCGCCGTGCTCTCCGCCGCTCGGTGCAGCGCTTCGTGACCCTCGGGTGAAAGGCGCTCTGTGAATGCAATTATTATTATTATTGTTACCGCGATCGTGTTTACACGTGGAACGCGACACTCGGGGCGAGCGATCAGCGCGTACGGCTTCGTGTTTTTTTTTAATCGGCTCGGTGCATCTTCGTTCAAGTTGGCGTTGTTGCGAGCTTGCGTCCTCCTGCAGTCCCCACGGTCTTGCTGATCCGCTATCCCCAAAGAGATCTCCTTCCACAACGGGCTGTCGCCGTGCCGTTGCGCCGCCCGCCTCTTTGTTTGACTTCGCAACTGT
>JAZEWT010000002.1:3725241-3738122 GCA_036362905.1 Mordacia mordax
TGACCCTATATAGGATTAAGCGGTTTCAGATAATGAGATGAGATGAGATGACACATAATGGTGAAATGAATGGGAAGCACTGGGTGCGGGTGTTAGACATGTTGGGTTTTATGCAGGAAAATAGCTGAAATATTGAAACTACCCCCACTCTTTTTTGTACAAGCATAAGCTGTCGTGATTTCCCTGTCAATTCCCTGCTCTTCTCCCCCGCAAGTAAACGACCGAGTAACCATGGAATAACATCTTGATGTATAGAGGACCGCGGAGCTTGGGCAATAGTTCGTGCGGGGTGTTACAAGTTGAAATTGAATTATGTGGCTCGGGGACCGCTGCGGCAGTGGTGCGATACACGGGGTGGAGATGTGTCACCAACAGACGCGTACACATTTACTGGCTACCACCACCGCTGTTGCAGGATTACATCGTGCCGCCGGGGTTATCGTTCTCATCCACAGCGCTGTCTCCAGCAGTTTGTGAGGCGTAACGTGGGCGACGGCGAAAGATGTTCGTCACATTGTATCCGTTCGTCACATTGTACCCGTTCGTCATTGTTTACGGCGGTGCGAGCTTTTCGCCGGCGAGCTCATTCCAGCGCACGTTTCTGTTTGCCCGTCAGGATGAAGAGAGCAGTGTTTACAACTTCAACGTTTACAAATACAACCGCTTCCGGCAGAGACAGAAGAGGATCCTGCAGGTGCGAAGCCGTTCCATTCCACCAACTCCCCCCCCCTTCCCCCAGAAAGCATCCGCGATGCGGGCAGCAGCAGCAGCACCGTGGTCTCGTGTCGCACGTTGATCGTCGCGGTCCTCGGAAGTTCCACACGGGCCCGGCTCAACCGCCGCGGTGAAGCCACCGGCCGCATAGCGCTGTAGGAACGGCGACCCTTCCGAGGGGGACGCAACCCCGAACGTGAACTGTTGGGGGGTGCGGCGAGCGAGACGTGGGGGGCTGGTTGCTCCAGCCCGGTGGCACGCTATGGGGCGGTGGTGGCTGTGATACCCACAGCACCTCTGGCATCTGGTATCGGTACCTGATTTGGGCTTCCTCCGAGAGGAACTCACCTTTACCACGATGAGTAATCGGGTGCTGTGTGCTGGAGGCAGGATACGTCAAGGCTTCTGGTGCTGACCACACCACCTCGTCCGCCAGACTGGTCCTTAAATAGGCACTCGCCGAGAGCCCGTTTTTGTTCGTTTTTAGACCTATCACACTTGTCACGTAAAGTTGAGAGCAATTGTACATTAGCTCTGTCCGTCCGTCCGTTGTAGTCCTGTTCAAACCCGGATAGAGAAACCAAACAAATAGAACAAAGGGTTGTCTTTGGTGACAGAGTCGTGACGGAAATCTACTCCTGTGCGACCCCTGTCCAGAACATTTACTATCTGAGCCCGACCACCACCTCGGGGCCTATGTCCTCACGTTGTTGTTGGCACGCCGTTCTTTCCGCAGCTCGCATTTGTAAAAACAAAAAAAAAACTTCCAAAAAAACCGCCCGTTGTTGCTGATTTGCCGTTGAAATCTCGTTGTTCATGTGCCGTCCCCTCCGCAGCTCTGTGCAGCGCATTGTGATCCTCGGGTGAAAGGCGCTATAAAAATGCAATTTTTATTATTATTATTATGGCCACTGGGCTGCCTTTGCTCCTGGGACGAGCGCTGTCACTCGCGTCGCTCAAATAATAATAATAATTTCATTTATGAAGCGCTTTTCACCCGAGGGTTACAAAGCGCTGCACGGAGCTGCGGAGAGCACGGTAGGTCAACAACGTGCTCCCGAGGACGGGCGCAAGTTGATCGGCGCACAAGCGTGAGCTTGGATTGTTCTTCCTTGTAAGATCGTGTTGTTCGTACAGGGTCGTGGAAGAGGCAGTCCGCTTGGAATTACTTGCTTTTATTGAAATGTTTCACGAATAGTTCACTAAGTTCGTATGTTTGTGGTGTCTAAGGAACACTGCATGTAGAGCTTGCAAGCTCATTGGGTACTTATTACTGTCATAACAAACGTCTGTCTATTAAACTTACAGCACCAATGCCGCATGGGAGAATTTGTTCATGTAAAAACATTTTCAATGTGGTCCCAGTGCATATAAGTTCGCTTGTAGACGCCTACTGAAATTCTTTATAACCGCAGCTAGTCGTGGTGTGTCTTCAGTGATGTTCTCCACAGCTGTTGTCATTTTGGCCGGCAACTGTTGAACCGTATCTGGAATGTTCCTGCACACATTGTCTTTAAGATATCCCCATAACATACAATCGCATGGATTAAAGTCAGTTATTGTGAGGAAAATACGTCAACAAGTATAGGTTATTGAAGCTAGATCTTCGGTTTGTTTGTATTTGGTGACCCTGCATTTTCAAGAACCCTGCGAATGAAAAGTACCACAAAATAAACTTACGCTGACGGTTGACCAAGTTGACAGCTGCGTGCGACCTATCCACCCCCCTCCCCCCTTAGGTGGACTTCACCGAGAAGGTTCTGTGCAACATCTTGAAGGGTGCTGTGCGCAAGCGCTTCCCGTTTACGCAGCTGGCGTCCTGCGAGGGCCAGGAAGGGCTGCACCTCACGCTCTACTTCACGCAGCACCACGAGTACGAGCTTGAGGTCGCCTCCGACGTGGACAAGACCCAGGTGCCCCCACCCCCCATCTCCCCCCCNNNCCCCCCCCATCTCCCCCCGCGTCTCTTAGCGTGGGTCCACGGCTCGAGCTCTCGCTCGGCCGTTTCCGGTTGCGTCCCAGTGCCGCGTGTCCACGTCAAGTGTGAGTAGAGCCACGTGGTGCTGTCTTCAGCTGACTGCGGTGGTGGCAGAACTTGGCTGGCAGCTACAGTTATAATGGAAAGTTTACCGTGTGTGGTGTGCTGGGTGAAGAATTGTTTTTCAACAGTACAGCAAATTTCTGGGAGTAGATTTCGTGTGAATAGTAGCCATAGCACTAGCGAAAGCTACAAACTATTTTGTATATGCCGGATGTGGAATAATTTTTCAGGTGGCTGGCCTGGACAGACCTGTCGAGAGTGAAACATGCAATGGGTGATTCGTGGATTTAAATCGATCCATAGGCTCACAATAAATGGATTGAATAATGCAGAGAAAAATCGAAAATCTATGATTTATGGAACTAGTGTGCCAATGCTACATTAAGGCTAAGAAATAAACACAAAAGAAGAAGCGGATTTAAGTACCCTCTTAATACTGTACAGGGATGCCAGGGGGAAGTAGCCTATCCTGGCAGACATAGGGCACAAAGTGGGGCTACGCCCAGGATGCGACGCCAGTGCGTTGCAGGGCACACTTTTTGGGACAATTTACTCAGCAGGCCCAATTAACCGAGACAGCAGCGTGTCTTTGGGTGGTTGACGGAAAGCAGAGTACCCAGCGCTAAACCCATGCGGATACGGGGAGAGGACACGCAAACTCCACTCAGAAAGGAACCCCAGCCGGGTACCGAACCTGGGCCCTTCTTGCAGTGAGGCAGCAGCGCTACCCACTGCGCCACCGCACTTCCCAAATATAACAAAATGGTCATTGATGCTTGCTTCGAAAAGCTGCTCTCTCGGGACAGCCGCGTTGATCGCTCATTCAAATGAGATGGCACAATCAAAATGTATGCATATTTTCATCAAGTTGCTACCTCTGGTTTTTGATCATTTATTGAATAAATTGAGGGTTAACTTTCACAAATTCATATCTACGCACAATTCTACTTGCTTATTTTTTTTTACAAAATCGCATTACTGAGATGGGGATGATAAAGGAGTGTTTGTGCAGTATAACTTGCTCTAAAACAGAATGATGAAGGAGATACAAACATCTGTCATTTAATTTTCCTAGGAAAGTTTCTCTGTCTCAGTTCCCAGTCTCACAAGTAGTCTTAATTGTTGTATTTTGCCAGTCTCAAGTAATAGCAGAATTTTTAGGGGGGGGTGAGGGGCACGGTGGCGCAGTGAGTAGATCTTTTGCTTTAGAGCAAGAAGATTCCGGGTTCGATGACCGTACCCGTTTGTAATGATGTAGGTTTTCACGGCTCGATGCATGATGATTGCTTCGAAAAGCTGCTCTCTCCATCGACGCGGCTGTACCCGTTCGCTTGTTTTTTGCATTTCCTCTGGATACTCCGGATTCTCTCCACCGCCCAAAGACATGCTGCCTCGGCAAATTGACCTGACTAAATTTCCCCCGTTGCCCTGAGATGTTGTAACTAGAATACCCCTTTTTCGCTGGACAACTGTTGAAAAGAGCTACTTAGCTCAATGGTTCCTTCTGTGCTTAAATCACAACTGACTGATTTTGAGTGTGGGATTAAACCGGAGTACCCGAGGATAGACTCGCACATGAGCAGATAAGACTGGAAGCCCCATACGGATTATATTCCTTCTATTAATGGACCACAAAGAACTGGTGGTCGCACATTCAAATACCGACCACGCTCGACCTCCCTTGACTTCCGAGAGACAATGTGAAAACCCACATGAATGAAGAGACAACCCTTTAAGACGAACACAGAGGGGTTCACAAAACTCAGAGGACTGCAGTCTTGTGGCCACCCCACAGCCCTGGTAGTTTTTGGAGTCGCACAACAGCTACCTAATCTATTCACATTCTGTTGTTTGACAGTAATGCACCCCCACTCGCTCCTGGCCATACTATGATCGCGTTTATTAAACATGCGTGTTCATCCGTCAGATCCTGCGACTGGCCCACCTCATCCTCAACCAGAACAAGGCCCTCTGCCAGGAGCAAGAGGCCACTTTGCCTGGTGCCAAACCCCTGGAAATTGTGAGAGTGGTCAAGGAAGGGGAGGTCCTGCTAAGAAAGGGAGGCCTGGCCTCCGTCAAGTGGGTCAGGTGAGCTGCCCAGAGTAATTACATTTATTGCTATTTCTCGTTGCAATCAACCGATGAATCATTTAAAGTTTAGTAGCTAAACTTTAATGCAATTTAGAGGCTGTGCGGTGGCGCAGCGAGTAGCACTGCTGCCTCACAGCAACAAGGTTCTGGGTTCGGTTCCCAGCTCAGGTGCCTTTCTGTGTGGTTCTCCTCGTGTCAGCGTGGGTATTTGCCGGGTGCTCCATTTTCCTCCCACCGTCCAAAGACACGCTGCTGCCCAGGTCAATCGGGCCTGCTGAGCAAATTGTCCCCAAAATTGTGCCCTACGATATATTGGCGTCATATCCGGGCCATAGCCCCGTCCTTGCGCCCTAAGTCTGCAGGGATAGGCTCTAGCCCCCCCCACCACCCTGTATAGGATTAAGTGAGTACTGATACTGACTGAGTGACTAATACCGTTTATAATGTGTGTACATTCCACACCTAGTCATGGACGGGATACGGCTACGGAGGTTTAAGAGAACTGTAGAGAGGGTGGAGTTAGCCAGTGCCAACGTGCCAGACATTGTTTTCCTTATTATCATGATGTTAGCGGCCAATTAATTAATGGGTGTTTTTTTTTTAGTTGCGGGAAGAAACCGGAGAATCCGGAGGAAACTCGCGCAGAACAAGGGCAGAACACACAAACTCCACACAGAAAGGCGCTCAAGCCCCCTAATTGACCCGCCTCGGGCAAGATTTTCTTTCTGTGATGTGCAGACGTTACCACTGCGGTACCCTGCCATCCAAATGATTTTGAGGTTAGATATGGTGGCAGCCTACCCAGCAAGTACTCTATTGAACTATACACAGCAGTCCTTACCCTACACTCAAAACACTTTGCAGGACCCACCAGTAGAACGGTCATGATGCTCAGACTTTTCTGTGTAATGAAGCCTCACGTCATTGTGAAGCACTTCAACAGTGTCTAGATGATTCCGTGCTTTAGAGTCTATTGTGTCAGGGTGTAATTGTGAATAACTGCTGAATGCAGAGCATATATATAATAACGCAATATATTTTCAAAGCGTGAGAACACAGCAGACGAGCAGCACCGGCATCCGCCAGACACCAGGAGCAACGGCAGCCGACGTCGTAAGGGGGACCTTTTTAGGATGCGCGTCATTACCGTCGCCCCCCCCCCCCCCCCCCCGTCGGAGATGCGTGCAGAGTGTGGCTGGAGCTGTCTCGGTTGGACCTGCGCTTCTGCTCGAGCGAAAGGCGGCAGGGCAATCCGGGGAAACTCGCTGCCTTGACGGGAGAGGTCCTCCCGGAGGGCTTCGTGGCTCCGTGCATCGTGCACTTGTCGACGCCGGGGGTGGAAGCCTATGCTGACAGCTTGGCCGACTCCTTCTGCGTGTCCACCAACAAGAATCTCTACACGTAAGGTCCCGGTTTGGGTTCCCGTAACGTCATGCGTTGTAACGCGTCCCCTCTTGTGCCCTCGTACATGGAGTGGGAGGTTTAGTTTTGTCCGTCTCGTTGTCGAGCCATCTGACAGCCACAGCGAGAGTAACTTTTTTGTCTGTCAAGAGGCAAAAGCTCATTCTGAATGGAAGAAACAGTCTGGAGGCTTGTGGCGTTCATAATGATATGTCTCATCTCACCTCATTGTCAGACACCGCTTAGTCCTGTACAGGGTCGCGGTTTATAATGATATGTCTCATCTCAACTCATTGTCAGACACTGCTTAGTCCTGTACAGGGTCGCGGTTTATAATGATATGTACGACCTATTAAGTTACACCTTTGTAAAACTTGAAAACAAACAACTGTTTACGTATTTGCGCGTAGTGTTATTACTCATGCAAAATGTCATATCTGCTCATTTACAGCACTTTACCAATTACAACGCTAATTCCCAGGCATGGCTATGATTATTGGTGGGTCATGTATGGAATGCTCTTGGCTGCACTGTATCACCAACACACACTGAGCAGCATGCTCAGGCATGGTGAGACAACACGTGTGAAAAATACCACCGTCCCTAAACCAAACGTCCAACCAATAAAGAATTTAAAATACAGTACAGAAATTGATGATTGCTTCGAAAAGTTGCTATCTCGGGACAGCCGCGTCGATCGCTCTCCCTCTCTTCCCCCATCACCGACGCGGCTGTCCCGAGAGAGCCGCTTTTCGAACAAATCATCATGCGTCGAGCCGTCAAAACCTACATTGTTACAGGGCAATAATGTAACTTATTTTTATCACGGTCTTCAGATTTCGCCTGTCGCTGAGCGGCGCAAACCGCGATGAGTTCGCCGAGGAGCGGGACCTCTGGGTGCGCGAGATTGAGTCCGTGTGCCGGGGCTACAAACGCTTGTCTCACCCCCCGTCAAACGCGTTCGGTGCAGACACCGTCCCCGTCTGTGCCACCGCCACCGGCACCGCCACCGCAGCCGCGGTTGCAGCCAAAGCTGCGCCCGCAGCCAAAGCCGTATCGGCAACCGCAGCCGCAATTGCATCCACGGCCGTGGCCGCATCCGCATCTGCATCTGCAGCCACGGCCACGCCGGCAGCCACGGTCACGCCGGCAGCCACGGCCACGCCGGCAGCCACGGCCACAGCTGCAATCGCAGCCACGGCCGCATCTGCAGTGGCTCAAGGCGAAGATCCTGAAACGCGGGCGCCCTCCGATGAACCCATCTACGCCAATGAAGACGGCGGAGTCAAGGTCTCGGAGGTGGCCACGAACATGGCCCTTGAAGAATGCTCAGCACACGGCGATCCAGGTGTGACGACTCCCGAAGTGCTGAGCTCTGACGATGAGCTGTTGTCAGCTCCGCCTGTGCCCGTCGCGGAACTCATTAACTGCCCTCCAGGCATCGGCAGCAAAGCGAGCACGGTTACAGCGGAGGTGGCGACGGCGGCGGACATTCGTGGCCACGAGTGCGACGGAGACGACGGTGGCGCGCGGAGCAGGGGCGAGGAGATCCGAGACGAGATCGACGCGCCGTTCGCCTCGTGCTTCAGACCGAGCAAGGAGCGGGAGGCGGCGAGCGCGATCGCCCCGTCCCGCGCCGCCCCCGAGCCGCCGCCGCTGGCGCCGCCGCCGCCGCCTCCCGTGTTCAGGAAGCCCGCGGCCGTGGTGCGAACCAAGGCTCTGCACTGGGACGCGCTGCAGAGCGACCGGGTGAGGCGACTCGTGCGAGCGCCACCGCTGGGTCGAGCTGCGGTCAACGATTGAACCTGGTTTTTTTTCTGGGACCGTAATCCAGCAAATTTCTACATGTGTCCAATTCTTCGTGTTACCGTTTACTTTCTCATCATGATTAGGGTTTTGGTGTTTTTACGCAAGTTGGTGCTGTGAGTTTGCTAATTTACCCTTTTATTTTTAAATATTGCTGCATTGGCCAGTTCCGACGTTTGTCTCATCGCAGGAATCCCGTAACCAGAGCTTGCAAGCTCACTGTGCATTTTCTGCCCTAACAAAATACCAATTGACAGCTATAACCCAGTGCCTGCGGTCAAGTACGTAACGATCATCCGTACAGCCTTAACAGACTGAATGGTCAAGTGCTGAAAAGATCAGCATGGTACATGAGGTGGTGGTTGACCAGTACCAATTCCTGCCACCTGTGCCTACCTCGTGGCAATGTTTACATACTGCACCATGGATGGGGCGGCGCGGTGGCCCAGTGGTTAGCGCTGTCGCCTCACAGCAAGAAGGTCCCGGGTTCGAATCTCTCGGCTCGGGTGCCTTTCTGTGTGGAGTTTGCATGCTCTCCCCGTGTCCGCGTGGGTTTTCGCCGGGTACTCCGATTTCCTCCCACAGTCCAAAAGCATGCTCCTGGATAGGTTGATTGGCTCGCAGACTAAAATTGTTCCGCAATGCCCGGCGATGGACTGGCGTCCCGTCGTCGGGTGTATTCCTGCCTTACGCCCTGTGTTTCCGGGATAGGCTCCAGCTTCACCGTGACCCTATATAGGATTAAGCGGTTTCAGATAATGAGATGAGATGAGATCTTTTACGACGAGCAGGTGTGGTGATTGCAAACTTGATGCCTTGTTAAAGACGTGTATTTGGTTTTTTGAACATCTCCACATCGTTATTATTGCCAGGAAAGGTAAAAAAAAAACCCTTTTGTTTTTGTTTTCTGTTATCAGACGCACTCTCAGTGACAGGGGCACATGCGTGTGTGTACAGATCGCCAAGTCCATGTGGGCGCAGATGCGCAGCAGGGACGTGGGTCCGGTGGACCTGTTCCGTCTGCGGGAAGCGTTCCGTCTCGACGCGCCGCAGGGGCCCGTTATTTCCACGAGCCAGCCTACGTCACAGATCTTGCTCAACGCGAAAGTGGCGCAGAACTTCTGTGAGTGTGGCCCGCGGTGCCAGACATGGGGGAGGGTGATAGAAATTCCACCTCGCCGTGTGTGTGTGTGTGTGAGTGGCCACGTGGCCTCAAGGTGCAGCTGGTCTCTCACGGCTGCCGTGGTAACGTCACCGCTACTTCTCGTCGAGGCTCCCACTTTCAAGAAGTCGGTTGCAAACTTTGTCACTGGCGGAATTTTGAGATAGTCCTCAGACGTTTAAGTCTGCACTTAGAAAGTTTGGCCAGTTTGAGTTAAATCGGTGAAACTATCAAATACAAACTTGCCCTGTGTAGCCTTTAAGAGGCTGTTGGGACAATGGCTGCTAGTGAGACAGATCAAGACGCAGCGAGTGGCTAATACTATGCCTGGCTACCATTGTCCCTTTTACTTTATGCGTTGTTGCATTGGTCAGTTGGGACGTTTGTTGTGTCGCAGAAATCCCACAACTTGCAAGATCACTGGGTGCTTTCTTCTGCAATAATTAACATCTATCCATCTCGAGTGCCGATTTTTTTTTTGTAAATTGGCTACACGTATGAGGCTGCGCAATCACCTGTGAAACACAAACATGTATCTACAATTGTCAGCCAGTGAATGTTTCAAACAAACCACAGCTTGGGAGGTGACCGGGCGAAGGTAACATGGAAAGTTATTGCGAAAGCCATCTGTGCTGAGCGTCAGTGTTACTCTTTGAATCTCTACGGTGTCTCTAGGTTCTCCGTTTTATAGATCACGTGCAACTCATTGAGAGACGTGGCCAAACGTCATAATGCAGGTCACGATCATGACGTCGTCACAGCCCAAGCTGTTGACGTCACCGGACATCACTGCACTTCCTCACTTTCAGCCACAATGCACAGCTGCCGTTGCACGGTGGGCGCAAGGCTTCCAGGGCCTTCCCGAATTGTGCGCCATCATCTGGTTACAGGCAGTGGTGAAAGTAAACCGGTACGGTACAGTGCGGTGTACCGGTAAGAAAGTGGCCCGAGCATTCAGCCCAGGCGTACAGTACAGCTGACACTGAGGAGAAACTTCAGTTAATTTCACTCCTCGTTATGGTTCTTCCTCTTGATGATCTAGTTTGTGTAAAGCACTCTGATGGCTGTCTCGGCAATCGCGCTTCCTTCCCTCGTTTAGTACAAGTTTCACACAGCGTGACATTATAGCCCCATGTTAACTACAACCCTCACCTGCCCATGTTATCTTCTTGACATCTGCATTGCGTGTCCATTGCGTTTTGCCACAAACTTCCTGAAATCCGTCTCCGACACCTGCTCTCAAATGCCAACAACTTGTTTGTGAACTGCTCAGTATCTAGCTCCTTCATCCACACAGTAATGTAGATAGCTCTCCTGCCTCAAATAACGTTTTATTGACATTCAGAGGTCTTTCATTTTTTTCCCAAGTGGTTTCAGTTGTTCATTACAAACCTGAGGAGTTGCTAAAGCAATGTACCGCTGAGCCTCCAGTTCACAACATCCCAAATCATGGACATTATTGTCTGAATACACTAAGTCCTTTACCACCTCCTAACGATAGATCCTCCTATCATGGCTTGCGTCCGGTTCCAAATCGCCGTCGTTAACTTTCACAGCGAAGGTGATGTTCAATAACAATGTTGCTTTTTCTTTTAACCGTCGTTCATGCAAATTGCATCTCACATTGCTGAGCAACCGCAAATACAACGACCGTCAATTTCCACTAATTGGCGGTGACGTCACCACGGCGCTTGTGTGCCAGGTCGTAGGCACGTTGAGGCCAGGTGAATAAGTATCGACCATCGACGGACACTATCTGAGACTTAGCCAGTCAATGAGCGAGCGCAAATATCTTCGCCAACTCTATATTCCCAGAAGTGATCAAGCAACTAACGCGTGCCGGTGCAAGGTGATGGCGCGTGTCCTTCCGTACGTCTGCACGCGCAGGTATTTTCCTGCGCGGGTTCCGCATCCAGCCGGCCCAGCTCCGTCAGCAGCTGCTCGTTCTTAGCGGCGACCTGGATACGGGAATCACGGATGAACAAATCACGGAGCTCCGGCGGTGAGTGTCCCACGGTCAGGGCCCCCCTGCGCTCGGTCACTCACGTGTCCCGACCCGGCACTCGTAGCAATGTTTATGAGCCAGTTTGTTGGCAGGGTTCGTGCAGCGGTAACATCTGCGCCTCGTAGGAAGAGAGTTTTGTCCGAGGCGGTTTGATTTCCGTCTCGGGCGTTTTTCTGTGTGGAGTTTGTGCTTGTGTGCTCTCCCCCCCGCTTTGTGTGGATTTCCCGCGGGTTCTGCAGTTTACGCCCACAGCTCAGAAGAAAAAAGAAACGAATTCATTGGCTGATAATATCATAATATATCGGAAGCATTATCTGGTGTGTTGGCACTGGCTGTCTGCCTGGCTGACTCCTCGTTTCTACACGTTATGCGTGCCTCCATATCTGTGTCTTGTCCATGACTAGGCATGGCATTTGCGCATGTTGTAAATTGTATTATTATTTACTTGAGTAATTTCGAAAAGCTGCTCTCTCGGGACAGCCGCGTCGATGGCTCTCTCTCCTCTCCTCGCGACGTTTCGCCTCACACGCGGTATCGCTAAAATCAATTTCTTGGGTTAGGTCACGCACAAAATTGTGTCGTTAACCACCAACTGGCACAGCCAATTAGTATGGTTTGTCACGTAAACAGAACGTGCCAACTCTTTACACACGACACACTTTTTTGCGAGTCTTAACCCAAAGAAATAGATTTTATCGATAACATTGGTCGCGCAAAGCCTTCAAACTAGAGATAGTAAGAGTAATGATGTAGGGTTTCACGGCTCGATGCATGATGATTGCTTCCAAAAGCTGCTCATCCTCAGGCGCAGGGGATGCAACTAACGTCTCATCTCATCTCATTGTCTGAAACCGCTTAGTCCTATACAGGGTCACGGTGAAGCCGGAGCCTATCCCGGCAGACACAGGGCGCAAGGCAAGGATATACCGACGATGGGACGCCAGTCCATCGCCGGGCACTGCGGGGCAATTTAGCCTGCAAGCCAATCAACCTATGCAGCAGCATGCTTTTTGGACTATGGGAGGAAACCCTAGTGCCCGGCGAAAACCCACGCGGACATGGGGAGAGCATGCAAACTCCACACAGACAGGCACCCGAGCCGAGAGATTCGATCCCGGGACCTTCTTTCTGTGAGGCGACAGCGCTAACCACTGGGCCACCGCGCCGCCCTGCCTCTAACGTGCGAGGGCGAAACGTAGCGAGGAGAGGAGAGGAAGCGAACGACGCGGCTGTCCCGAGAGAGAGCAGCTTTTCGAAGCAATCGTCATAGCCGGAGTGGTGAGCGAGTGGTTCCGATGCTCGTGGTCGCGTTCACGACCGTGTCACCTGTTTACAGATACGTGCCCACGGCGGAGGATGTGGATATGTACAAACGGCACATGAAGCGACGAGCGGAGCTGCACCAGGTTGACCAGTACATGCTGGAGGTTTGCTCATTGCTTGCTCCCTACGCACGTCCGGCTCGATCCGCGAACATCCTGATCCGGTTTTGCTGCAAGGCACCGCTCGCTCGCTTTCACGAGCGCGCAGATTCTGATCCCCTCGTCCGTCGTCATAAAGAGTCGTGGCATCGCGGTGTTGCGGCGTTAACGCGTACGAGAGTTGTCCGGCTAATGGCGCTCTTCGTTTTAGGTCAGATTTAAGACTCTATTTTTCTGTTC
>JAZEWT010000002.1:3755063-3765229 GCA_036362905.1 Mordacia mordax
TTTTTATGTCGTTGTTGACGTGCCGTTCTCTCCGCAGCTCTGTGCATGCTTTGTGACCCTCGGGTGAAAAACGCTCTATAAATGCAATTATTATTATTTAGCTCATACTAATAATGAACAATGCGTACATTGGTCACAAGCTGTGCTTATTGAGGACATGTGGCCTAAACGATATGAGCCGCAGAAGTATTTCTGAGCCCTTTGTTTTTTTGCAAACAAAACTCATGTAATTGTAAGCTTAACTTAATCATTTTTTTATACCGTGTGGATTTTTAAATATCTCTCCAAAGTGTATCAGCAGCACTGCAAAAATTTTTCAGCATTTTTATGAATTAAATGAGAAAGTGGTTTAATTCTATAATGATATAATAGATTTTAAAAAATCCCCGTGTCTCAATGTCTAGCTGAGTGAGAGGGCCTCCCGATGTCAC
This sequence comes from Mordacia mordax, assembly GCA_036362905.1. Taxonomy (NCBI): domain Eukaryota; kingdom Metazoa; phylum Chordata; class Hyperoartia; order Petromyzontiformes; family Petromyzontidae; genus Mordacia; species Mordacia mordax. The sequence continues at coordinate 3,755,495 of JAZEWT010000002.1, forward strand.
ATTGGCCACGGGGGTTTGATTACACTTGACCACCCAGGTTAGAGGTTAGTCACAGCTGTAAATCCAATTCAGGCGAACCAGCCTTCCGGGGTAATGTAAAGTAAACGTTGGTCCAGAAGGTCCATCTGTCGGACGAAAATATTGTGACGTAATGCTGTACATACACGTGCAGTAATTTTCACTTGTGTCATCTGGGCGAAATGATTTTGCTGCCTGAAGGTGATGAACTCCATCGTGCATAATTAGCTGAAAATTAAGCATTGTAATCGATTGATGGAATTCTAAACAAATTGAATCTGACTGAAAATGCCAGTAACTGATGGATAAAATGAAGCAAAAATAACGCGTGAAAATTAGCAAATGACACCATTCACAGACAACAGTATAAAATGTTTACAGCTGCATTTATTTTGCTTTACAGCATATGCATAACGTACCACGTAAAAAAAAAACATTCCCGACCGACATGTCACATTCAAAACAGAGATATGTGTTGTCACAGATGTGTTTTTTTAAATCCTCCATTTCCAAAACAGTAAAAAGGTTTGCTTTTGAGAAAAAAAGTTAATGCATTATTTGAAAGTCCTGAGAAAATCTTATTGGCCATAACACTATTCATCATGTTTTATATAAAACACTGAGAAATAGACGCAGACATGTACTGATGCAATTTTTCATAGGTCGATCCATGAGAATTGCTCTGAAGAGTTGCTATTTTGGGACAGCTATGTCGAGCGTTCCTCCTCTTTACTTCACCAGGAGAGACGAGGAACGCTCGATACGGCCATACGAGCAGCTCACAGATGTCGACACTGTGTCCAATACACGATATAGTGTGCTTCTCAGCACCACAGAAGCAGAAAATGCTCCATCACCTGCTGATCTGCCCTGTGAGCGAGGTGAAAAGGTACTTCACGCTGCTGCCCTACACCGGTCAGCCTGAACAAGTCTGTGGGCTGCATTTCCGACTTGTAAGGTGATCTCACGCACGCTGCCACAGATCGGCCCACCAGATATGAAGGATGAGAGTGCATTTAGGCCACGAGTGTCCGCACGTTGAAGGCGTTTCGCACCGCAGCTTCCCAACCGAGGCTTTTGAGTTCTAATGCTGGTAACATTGCGAGCGGAGTGCCGGGTGTGCTCCACGACAAAGGTCGCTTCTCTGGAAGCCCACTGTGAGCCGCAAGCTCCGGTGGATACTGCCGCATGGCTATGGCTCCTTGCAACAGCCGATCAGAAGTTCGCCACCATCGACATCTTTTGACGACGACTTTCAAGAGAGAGGTGAAGGACACGGTTTTTTTTCTTCTCCAAAACATCCGCATCGATGCGTAATTATATTGAGTCTCGGTCCTATATCTTTCAATGACATAAAAACAAGCTCGGATTGTCCAAGGCAGTGTGAGATGCTTGATTGCAGCAATGTCCAGCGAGCTGCCAGCAATACAGCAGAGCGAAATGGAACGAACACAATTCTTCCCCCCTTAGCATGATTATCCACAGCCATAAAATGGGAAGGAGGGCGGCGCGGTGGCCCAGTGGGTAGCGCTGTCGCCTCACACCAAGAAGGTCCCGGGTTCGAATCTCGGCTCGGGTGCCTTTCTGTGTGGAGTTTGCGAGTTCTCTCCTCGTGTCCGCGTGGGTTTTCGCCGGGTACTCCGGATTCCTCCCACAGTCCAAAAAACATGCTGCTCCATAGCTTAATTGGCTTGCAGACTAAATTGCCTGCAGTGCCTGGTGATGGACTGGCGTCCCATCGTCGGTATATCCCTGCCTTGCGCCCTGAGTCTGCCGGGATAGGCTTCGGCTCACCACGACCCTGTACAGGACTAAGCGCTTTCTGACAAGGAGATGAGATGAGAAAACGGGAAGGACAGTACGCAGGGCAACTGTCAAGGTCATCAGTTTGCAGTTCGCAAATGAGATTTAGGAAATGATTATTCTCGCGTTATAGCTGTGAAGCTGATGAGCAGATATGAATTCGTTTTCTTTACTACAATTATACATGGCGCATTTCGCCCACAGGTCCGAAAGTACTGTAGGAAATCGTAAGGGGGGGGGGGGCTGGTTGGAGGCAGGCAGTCAAGTGGTCAGCTGGTGCCAACCCACCAGACAATGTGTCCATATATATATTGTTATTGGCCAATTAATGTACGAGTGTTTTTTTTTATTGTGGAAGGAAACCAGAGAACCAGGAGGAAACCCATGCAAAACATGGGGAGAATATGCAAAGGCCACACATAAAGGCACCAGAGGTGGAAATTGAACCACCTTGGGTAGGACTTTGTGTAAGGCGCATATGTTACCACTGCATAGAGACCCTGTCGCCTTGTGATACCCAATTGGAGGCGTGACCGCAGACAGCAAATGCAGCAGAGATGAACTCCCCACACGTAACACTGGATTGCGTTTGTATGGCGAAATTCATCAGCAGCGAATGAAGAAGGGGTGACGATTAAAAGCAAGACAATTAGTAGGAGGTCTTCTACAAGAAGTCTTCAGCTGACACTTTGGCAAGCTTGAGAGCATTCTTCAGGGTTCGACTCGTGGCATTACGACCCTCCCTCTCATGCCAGATCCTTAGCATCTGATAGGCCACCTCATCCATCGTGTAGTTTTGGTAGTCATGCTGCAGGTTTTCCAGCTGCGCTTCAGTGAGGCTCAGAGAACGGCCGACAGCTTTCCATTTGTTGCCAAGCAGCCGGGCAACTTTGATTAATTCCTGTTTAGTTACACGTACGTTCGGTGCATCATCCATCGTGGTCTTCGAAGTGGTGCCTAGACCAACGTGAGTTCGTGAATGATCGTTATTATCAACACATGAGCATATTGTGCAGCATGGGTACTTTTTTTGCCAGTATACATATATAAGTAGGACAGGTTTTACCGTTTCTGGCGATTATGCAGGTGTTAAGATCTTAACACATGAGCATATTGTGCACATGTTAAGATCTTAACACCTGCATAATCGCCAGAAACGGTAAAACCTGTCCTACTTATATATTGTGCAGTGTTCATTGTGTTGGAATGGCAAATGCAGACTCAGTGGCAAGAAAGTACTCGTCATGTACACCTACAATTTGTACAAATCACCTTAAAGGAGCCTGATCTCAGAAACTAAGCACGCTGAGCATGGCTCGAGCATAGCCAGCCGGTTAATGAGCCATGCAACGTGACACGGCCAATAGATGGAAGTACAACAAAGGACGTTATCCATCTGCAATCCCTTTTACTGTTGCTTCATCAAATGTGGAAAGGCATGTGGCCAAGTAGCCAGCGCATTTACAACCGTGTCATTGAGTCTGACGGTTCAAACAACGCTCTCAGCTGGCAATGGCTCAAGGTGCTGTGAAGCGTATGCGACAGAACATGTGACAATCACAATGGGAAGTCACTGTGTGTTGACGGTAAAGGTCATGTTTGTAAAAAATACCGTCGTGATGGGTGCTGTGCTCCATCTGCACAGATGACTCCACACACGACGGCTTTGAAGTCTCCTGCACAGGACCTTTGATAAACACACGCACGCACGCACACATATATAGAGATGTGTCCACAGCACACGTGCTGTCTAGTCTAGTGCAACAAGCGTTATGCACTCTTAATCAGCTACAGGTGTAGCGTTTCATAATCAAAATCGAACAAATCTGGTTACAGAATTGGTGATGTGGCTCACCGGCCCATCACTTGTCTGCAGCCTCTTTCTCTGCCTGACACTTTGTACAATTCTTCCAAAGTGGTCGACATGCAAATTGAAATGCAACGCTTGTGATCAACACGTGAGTTTTGCACTGCATTATGTATACTGATGGCAAGGGGGGTGCCAGTTGGAAACACAGATGTGTTGCTCTCATGCACCACTACGTTCTGCATTTTACCATTTAATAAAGAATACGTATTGGATCTATATAACAATTATGAAACAAATCTCACGGTGGCAGTTCATGCTTCCAGGCTGAGGAGGAAACAAAGTCCGTCTCGGGGTTTCCAGTCTTGGGTGCAAGCGTGCGATAGCATGTGCAAGCGGGTTAATGAGATATCGGAATGCGCTGGCAGTGGCTGCTCACATAGGGACCCAGAGAGTCACAGAGACCCATAAACAGAATCCACTGAGAATGTAGAAGAAGGTGGCGGTGGCTTCATTATCAGCAAACCACCAGATGGGCGCACACAGATTCCCGAGAGAGCTGGTGGTGCACAGCACTGGTGGATCATCGTTAGCGTCATCATTACATCGTCACCACACGCTGCCTTTGTGTTTAAATCAATTAGGCCACGCGGGCATATCATCGCCTGAGACAGGAAACTCCAGGATGGGGTGAACTTAGTTCCCTCCTCAACCCAAAGTCATAAATTGCCACCGCAATCTGGACAGTGGTGTGTGGTGAGGACCGTGGTCTTACAGACCTCTTGTGTGTAACAACCATAGGCCACTTGGCAGCGTCACACTTTTCTACACTTGCCAGCACAATGTAAACATAAATCGTACAGTGAGAAATGCCATCTTGATGTACAAGGCGCCGTGGCCACGTGGGTGGACAACCCGCACTGCCACAAACCAAGGTCGCTCGTGTAATACACCGTCAGCTGCAGCTCTGCCATCCGGTACTCGCAGCATCACTCCCTCTTGCCTACTTACTGCCCTCCGTCTGTCACAGGGTCAATTAGATCGCGGCGAAATGGCGGAATTTCCCACCGTGTGTACGCGGGAATGTGTTGTGCTTGTCCGTGACGCGCAAATACGTCCTGTCGTGGGTACATGCACTTCAGTTTGTCACAGACTTACGTAAAATCTTCGTGGTTAGATTTGCCTCTCCCCACCCAGGGAGCTCTTGGTCATCGGAAAGCGAGAGCTGAAATGAAACCACAGATTAGACATAACGACAATCACATGCATACATACACAGGGGATTTCTCCTGTGTTCGTACGCGTACAACGTTGTAACCCATGGCACATCGCGGGTGAAAGGGAAATTCGAGTCACTTGTGTGAAAGGTCAGACTGAGAAAGATGTCTGGGATAGTGGAGGAATGCCACGATGGAAGTATCCAAGACAGGCAGAGAGGGCGCAGCTGAAGATGACCAGCTGGAGGACAGGAGCCCAGGGAAAGGAGGAGAAGAACAGATGACTTGGCCACAACATCAGGGATGATAGGGAAGGGAATGTGTGAGCTGCAGGGATTCAATGTGGGAGGTTTGAGTTGATTGGGAGAGATTTGCATTCACCTTGCTGCATATAACAGCATACTAGATGAGCTATGATGTGTACAAATTACTAGGCGATAAAGTGTACGCACTTACTCTATTAACATGCCGTCGTTACATCTGTAAGCATTTTAAATGGGCATCTTAATCTGTAGAGATACTCGGAGAGTTAAAAATATCCTTACCATGGTGTGCAGTTCCTGCCTTGCTGTTAGAATCTTATCTTTGAAGGCATTAAAGACCGGCTGTGTAACCTTGATGCAGTCTACAAACAAAAATGATATCACATTTAAGATTGCATTAAACACAATAATAATGTCATATCATTGTCAGAAACCGTTGAGTCCTGTACAGGGTCGTGGTGTGCCAAAGCCTATCCCGGCAGACACAGGGTGCAAGACAGGGATATACCCACCATAGGGCGCCAGTCCATCACCGGGCACTGCGGGCAATTTAGTCTGCAAGCCAATTAACCTGTGCAGCAGCAGGTTCTTTGGACTGTGGGAGGAAACCGGAGTGCCCGGCAAAAACCCACGCGGACACGAGGAGAGAACATGTAAACTCCACACAGAAAGGCACCCAAGCCGAGATTCGAACCCGGGACATTCTTGCTGTGAGGCGACAGCGCTAACCCACTGGGCCACCGCGCCGCCCGGCGATGCAATATAGATCACAAAAGCAGTTTGCATCGCTCTTGTAAAACTTAACAGCGAGACGCAATTCATCGACGCGCATAAAGACGTGACATGGACGCTCCAAACTGTACATCAGTGTTATTTTTTTCACCATGAAACGTGGGGCGGTGTTCGGGGTCAAGGTGCCAGCATTTCTTCATGAGGGAGATGAGGTTTTCCACCGGCCGCGGCCGATCCTTAGGGATATCGTCGATGCTAGGCCGTTGGTGCTCCTTCACGACGCATTCGACCACGTGTATTGAGTTGACGGCATCTGGTTTGTTTTTTTTTTGGGGGTGGGGCGGGGGGGAGGAGGACACACACGTTTGAAAGCAAGGTGACTGCCCGTCCCTTGCGCAGACATAGTTCACTCTCAGTTCAAGTCACGAGTCGAGGGACAAGTGTTACTGTGAGAATGTACACAGCGCAGTGGCCAACTATAAATGCGCATGTGGCCACGTTAACGCTATGGGTACTTTCTTGCCAGTATACATATATAATATTACAACAGATTTTACCGTATCTGGCGATCATGCAGGTGTTAAGATCTTAACACCTGCATAATTGCCTGGCATAATTGCCTCGCAGGGCGGCGCGGTGGCCCAGTGGTTAGCGCTGACGCCTCACAGCAAGAAGGTCCCGGGTTCGAATCTCTCAGCTCGGGTGCCTTTCTGTGTGGAGTTTGCATGCTCTCCCCGTGTCCGCGTGGGTTTTCGCCGGGTACTCCGGTTTCCTCCCACAGTCCAAAGGCATGCTCCTGGATAGGTTGATTGGCTCACAGACTAAAATTGTCCCGCATTGCCCGGCGATGGACTGGCGTCCCGTCGTCGGGTGTATTCCTGCCTTACGCCCTGTGTTTCCGGGATAGGCTCCGGCTCACCGTGACCCTATATAGGATTAAGCGGTTTCAGATAATGAGATGAATTGCCTCGCATAATTGCCTGGCATAATTGCCTGGCAATTTTGCACGTGTTAAGATCTTAACACCTGCATGATCGCCAGAGACGGTAAAACCTGTCGTAATCTTATATATGTGGCCACGCTGTTATTGACCTGTGAAAACGTGCACCATATCTGCGGTCGCCCGCTTATTTCTATGAAGAAGGACTATTGCCAGCAACGTACGGCGGTGCTGTTGCCCTACAAACAAAATGTTGATAGGCCGTGCAGATGTTGTTGTTGACACGCCGTTCTCTCCGCGGCTCTGTGCAGCGCTTTGTGACCCTCGGGTGAAACGCGCTATAGAAATGCAACTATTATTATTATTCAATGTAAATTGATGATATTGCTATTGATGTCAATATGCATCAAATATCAAACACTTTCACCGTGTTGTACACATTTAATGCGATTTTAGATTAGGTGACCGGATAGCCAAATATTCCTCCACAGCTTGGATTTGTAAAAAAAAAAAACCTTGAACGTGATTGTTGCTGATTTTCCATTCTTATGTCGTTGTTGTTGACGTGCCGTTCTCTCCACAGCTCTGTGCAGCGCTTTGTGACCCTCGGGTGAAAAGCGCTCTATACATGCAATTATTATTATTATTGTATATTCATTTGTATAAGCATATGCACTGAAACTGAGATTTACTGCTATGCAAAAGCAACCCAAATAAAAAGCGAAAACAAACTGGGGGTGTTTTTCGAACACCGTACTCTGAATCGTGCAACGTGACGATGTTTAAATCGGAATAAATCCAAAGCATTGAAGCCACGGCGGCAGTTCCTCACTTGCGTAGGGGGTGCTGAGCGTTAAGATCTCCCATAGGACGATGGCGAAGCTGTGAAGACACCACACGTTCGCGCCGTTGATTTCCCGCAACACGGCACGCAGTCAACTGCGAGCAGAGCCGATCGTACGGAGGAGAAACGCCAACGGTGCGCGGACGGAACATCGACTGGCACGACGGCTGGCTCGCACACCAGCGCGGTACGGAGAGGCACCTGTAAACGTCAAAGGTGTACTGCGGCTTCCGGTGGGTGTCCTGCAGGTACTCGGGTGGCACGTAGGGCAGTGTTCCCAGGAGCTTGGTGGACTCCGCGATGCTGAACGTGCTCTCGCGCAAAATCTCCTGGTGGTCAAAGTCTCCTGCCTGACATCCACCCGAGCAGCCCCATGGAGAGAGAAACGTGAATCCACGCAAACAGGCTTTTGTTAAGACCGTTCAGTTTGCTGTGTTTTATGGGCCGTTGGTTTGAGACATCGCAGGTTTTTCCGTTTTAAGGCAGTGCTGTTGACAAGCGTGGTGAGTTTTTTTTTGTCTTTCCGGTCAATCGTGCTTGCGCACCACTGCCAACGGAAATTACCAAAGAAATGCGGCTACGATTGTGCAAAGCACCGCTTCAGCTGGATTTTAGCAGTGATAAAAAAATAATTAAAGACAATCCACAGTGTGTCTGTCAGTCAGTTTTTTTTAATTTAAGCTGGAAGGAACCGTTGAGCTATGTAGCTCTTTTTAACAGTTGCCCAGAGGGGCGGGTCAAGCAAGTTACTCTGGGGCATAATTTGAGTTGTGGTCATGCATTCCACATTATAAGTCGTAGAGTTCATCAGTGCAGTCTGCACTCCTGCAGTGGAGGAATAGCAGCACCATATAAACTCCTCTGGCTGGAACTTTTGATGCTGCTCGCTGCTGTGTTCTTGGGTCATGGTGCGCTGTTGACCATGCCTGCTTAGGAACACTTCTTTATTCGTTTAAACATTTGTTTTATTATTTTATTGTTTTATTTGATGTCGTCCATTGATGTATAGTCATTATTTTACTCAAGTGATCTATTAAGATGTCGTTGTTGTTTACAAGCCGTTCTTTCCATAGCTTTGTGCAGCACTTTGTGACCCTCGGGTGAAAGGCGATTTCGAAATGCAAATAATATTAATACTGAGCCTTTCTCATGGCCAATAAACCCCTAACATTGGCATTAAGTTTTTAAACGTTTTACAATGCACAAGAACCAGGATCGTCATAAAACACTTCATGTAATATCTCATCTGTCAGAAACCGCTTAGTCCTGTACGGGGTCGCGGTGAGCCAGAGCCTATCCCGGCACACACAGGGCGTAAGACAGGGATATACCCACGATGGGACGCCAGTCCACCACTGGGCACTGAAGGCAATTTAGTCTATAAGCCATTTAACCTATGCAGCGGCATGTTTTTGGACTGTGGGAGAAAACCGGAGTGCCCGGCGAAAACCCACGTGGACACGGGGAGAGAACATGCAAACTCCACACAGAAAGGCACCCGAGCCGAGATTCGCATCCGGGACCTTCTTGCTGCGAGGCGACAGCGCTACCCACTGGGCCACCGTGCCGCCCCCCTATATGTAATATACATTGACAATATGCTTTTTCATGTGCTTCCATTTAAAAAAGAGATATTTCCCAAAGTGGCTGTAAAACTATGGATAGGCGCCAAAGAAAATGGTGATCGTGCAAATGATCTGTGTAAAAAATATATATTTAACAATGTATTAGAATTTAACGATGTAGGTTTTCATGGCTCGATGCATGACGATTGCTTTGAAAAGCTGCTTCCTCGGGGCAGCCGCGTCGATCGCTCCCCCTCTCTCCATCGCGACGTTTCGCCCTACACGTTCGAGGCATCCTCAGGCGCTTTGTGTGTGAGCACGCCTCTCACGTGTGAGGAGGCGAAACGTCGCGACGGAGAGAGGGGGAGCGATCGACGCGGCTGTCCCGAGAGAGCAGCTTCTCGAAGCAATCGTCACTTTATTAGAATGCGCATTTAGGCAAGGATACATGGATGGGCGGCGCGGTGGCCCAGTGGTTAGCGCTGATGCCTCACAGCAAGAAGGTCCCGGGTTCGAATCTCTCGGCTCGGGTGCCTTTCTGTGTGG
>JAZEWT010000002.1:3785288-3801707 GCA_036362905.1 Mordacia mordax
CGCCCCCCACTGTACGCGCGCCGCGCGGACAGTGGGGGGCGCCACTGTCCGCGCGCCCCACTGTCCGCGCGGCGCGCGTACAGTGGGGACCGCGCGCGACGGCGTTGGGCGAAGACCCGAGAGCGTGGCTCGCGGTCACAGTTCGCGGCGTTTGTGCCGTCGGAGATGACGGTGTGAAGATGGTAAGTAAAAAAAAGTTGTACTGCACTGCAGTGGTCTGGTGGGGAGAACGCAACTGCGATATGAACCCGGTGTCGTCGAGGTTCCTGACCAGACGAGTGGCCGAGTCCCGGGTACTCCGGTTTCTCCCCCTCCCCAGCCAGTTCAAAGACACGCGCTACTGCCGTCGACTTTAATTGTCCTGCCGACGAAACATTCAGCTGGTGCCCTGCGATAGACTGGCGTCCCAACACGGGTATACACCTGTCTTGTGCCCTGTGCCTGTCGGCATAAGGTCGGGCTTTACTGCTACAGTCTGCAAGATTAAGCGAGAACTGTGAATAAGCGGTGAGTGTATCTCTGACGAGATTGACACGGCCATTGGCAGGGCTTAATTTATCCAGGGCCCTAAAGTATTGAACTGTGTTTTAGCTTCAATAATATCATGGCGCTGTGCTATGTAATATGTATTGCAAAAATAGAGTAAGTTTATGATACAGTATTGATGATACAGCTTACTTGGTGTACTTGCCATTTCATGCTTTTTAAATATTTTAAACGTGGATAGCCCATCGACATTTCAACAGTGCATAAATGTTTAAGAAAAATATGAATGTGCTCTCGTTGGTACCCTAAGCTAGCGGTGGAAGGGGCATGGCTGTAAGCAGTATGCTGATGAATCGACGCTAATGGTTATAATCAAATACAATGACATTTAGTTTTTGCTTGCGTTTGCTTGTTGTTAAAACAAATTTTAAACGAGGTTTCAACGATTTCCCACCACGTGTAAAAGTCGTGATGTCTGCAGTCTTTTGAAATGTATTTCTTGGGGCGCAGTAGTAGCAAAGCAAAGCTCTTTTTTTCCCTCTCTCCAAAAAGCACGTGTGGTTATTGCAAACGATGCCTTGTGAAAGGCATCTTAATTGGTGTTCCAACATGCCAGCACCTGTATAAGTGCCAGGAAGAGTAAAAACATTTTCTTTGGACTCTTATTTCGCAACTCCTATAGGTCATCTTTATCTGCATGCTCTTCCCGGGTGGGTATTAACTTTACAATTAGCGAAACGAACGTTGTTGCTGAGCTAGCAAACTCATTTTGATAACAGGTTCAACCAAGATTTCGCATGTGATCTCATGCACGTTAAAACAAATCGTCATTCACTCTAATGCCACGTGAAATACAATTTCCATGCCAGTACAAGTGTTATACAGCTTTCCATATGGGTTGCATTTAAAAAGTTTAACTTTTCAACAATGCCAGTGTGTTTGGCATTGTTTATCAAGTTTATAATAATGTAGTGTGGTAAAAAAAGTGAGCGTACTAATGCCATATCTCATCTCATTTAATCAGAAACCGCTCAGTCCTGTACAGACAGGGTCGCGGTGAGCCAGAGCCTATCCCGGCAGACACAGGGCGCAAGGCAGAAATACACCCACGATGGGACGCCAGTCCATCACCGGGCACTAAGGGCAATTTAGTTTGCAAGCCAATTAACCTATGCAGCAGCATGTTTTTTGGACTGTGGGAGGAAACCGGAGTGCCCGGCGAAAACCCACGCAGACACAGGGAGAACATGCAAACTCCACACAGAAAGGCACCCGAGCCGAGATTCGAACCCGGGACCTTCTTGCTATGAGGCGACAGGGCCACCGTACCGCCCTACTTTGTGCTTAATGTTCAGTTTCGTTACTTCACTTGTGATTCCTTGTTCTTGAAATAGATCGCCAAATGTGAATGTGACTAGCAAGTTTTAGAGTATACCACTGACACAAAGGGCAATATGTTCCTGAATTAAGTACGTGTCAGAAATCAAAAGCTAGACAATATAAAGATACTTTGACTTGTCCCAAAGCTCTGAAAATTATTATTAAAGCCTGTGCTCATGTCTGCGAAGTGTTCCATTTTTATTGTCAAGCCTTATTTTCATTATTAACTGTTCAGTGCAGATTTTTTTTCATTGATCTATACATTTTTATATTTCCTTTAAAAACATTTAATTCTTTTTTTTCAAGCAATACCACATTGCTTTTTTTCCCATGTACTAAATATCTATTATGTTAGGCAAATAAGATAGGTTATCACAAATGGTTCGTCCAAAAGAACGTTGGTTTTTTTGTGCTGATTTTCCGTTCGACGCGCCGTTCTCTCCACAGCTTTGTGCAGCGCTTTGTGACCCTGGGGTGAAAAGCGCTCTATCAATGCAAATTATTAATCATTATTTTTGTCGAGCACGTTGACAACTCTTGCTGCCGGAGTCACCTTTTCAGAAGCACTGAAATTTAAGGTAAATTACAGCAGAGTAAACAGAAAATGTGCGTCCGCGAGATCTTTCTTGGTGACCTGAGTTTGAGTCTCTGTCATGTCTTCTATCAGTGGCAAGTGATATCTAAACCGCTCCTGGCCATCCTATTCACTAACCTGCACTTACTGCAAAGGTGAGGTATAGTTAGATAACTATTATGAGCAGCACGGCGTAGAGAGGTCTTTACCCAGTAGTGGGTTGACAAAGGGCTGAGTTGGCGTGTCCTCCCCATGCCTGCGTAAGATTTCGTCGAGTACTCCGTTTTCCTCCCACCGTCCAAAGCCCGGGTTAATCGGCCTGCTGAGTAAGTTGCCCACAAAAGTGTGCCCTGCGATGTACTGGCATCACATCCTGGGTATTCCCCCACCTTGCATCCTCTGTCGGCCCGGATAGGCTCCGGGTCCCTCGCGACCCTATATATGATTAAGCGGGTATTGATATTGAATGAATGAATGCAAGCACAAAAATGTTGCTTGTTGATGGTGATTTAATACTGCTTGATCACAACAATTCACTCACTTAACTACGCACTGGGCCTAAATAACTTCAATGTGTAACACTAATACTGGGAAGCACAACACTTAAAGCAACACGTGCTTGCTTTGCAGAGATTGTTGCCATGCATAGTTTTATAAATAGCAATAGAATAACTGATACCTGAGAGCATTCAGTTCTGTCGACTGTAATTCATGTGCAGTGGATCATGTTATCTGTAATAGGCTGATGGATACAGGAGGAAGTCTTTTGTTTAAAAAAAAAAGTTTGTGTTCTTGTATTGATGTAGGTTTTCACAGCTCTCGGCATGATGATTGCTCATCAAAGATTTTCTTTCAGTGTAGCTGTATCGAGCGCTCTTCCTCTCTCCTTCACGACGTTTCACCTCGCAAGTTGAAGACATCCGAAGATGCCCCCAATGAGGGAGGCAAAACGTTGAGAAGGGGAGAGGAGGAGCACTCGACACAGCTATCCCGAAAGAACCGCTTTGGGAAGTTGGTGTTCTTAGTTGGTTAGAGTTTCTTCTGGTAATGGTATCCTGACATTGTACAGTGCACACTTTCCCTTGAATCATCCAAAAGTTATAAACAAAGAGAATGAAGACCCTGACCATCCCACCATCTTTATTTTTGTAACAAGATATTAGCCATGCATTGGCAATACAATTTGTACCATGCAATTTTGGCTGGGTGACAGAATATGTGACAGTCGCAGGAATAACGTTTGTACGGGAGATGTGCTTGCTTGCAAAATGGTGTTTACAGATTTTATTCCATAGTAAGTATGTCGTAATTTACCCCAACTGAGTAATGTCATGAATTGTTAGAATTGATTTGATTTAGTCATTCTTTCGTTCGTTATCAATACCTGCTTAATCCTGTACACGGTTGCAGGAGGGCCGGAGCCTATCCTGACCGACAGAGGGTGCAAGGTGGGGGAATACCCAGGATGTGACACCAGTACATCACAGGGCACACTTTTTGGGGCAATTTACTCAGCAGGCGAATTAACCTAGGCAGCAGCGTGTCTTTTGCATGCTGGGAGGAAAACGAATATCCATAATAAAACTCACGTAGGCATGGGGAGAACAGGCAAACTCCACACAGAAAGGCACCCGGGCCCGTAATCGAACCCAGGTTCTTCTTGCTGTGAAGTGACAGTGCTACTCACTGCATCACAGTGCTGCCCTGATTTGATTTTAAAACCCAATTATTTTGGTCTAATTTTAACCATCTCCGTTGCATTGTCTTTTTTGTTTTGTTCTGTCTGTGTAATCTTATGCACTGTTTTTTTTTAATGCACTGCTTTGGCCTGAATATATCATTAACGTTCAATGTTCAGTTACTTCGCATGTGTCGAAAACAGTCAGCTTTTCCACACGCAATTTGACACATACCCTGAGCATAACAGTAGTCTTTAAGCTATGCGTGATTGCACCGCTGCATGCCTTGAGCGTTTGCTTGTGAGTTGTGTCACATGTCACAGCTGTGGAAATGTCTCCTCCGGCAGAGTGTGGCGGTGGAAGCTTGCGAGGGTCATTGGCAGCATGGCGGAATGGAGTTCGTCATTGAGCGATGACTTCTGCAGGGTTATGTGGAAGGACCTGGAAGACATTCATAAACTCGGGTCTGGGGGTTACGGAATTGTCTACAAGGCGAAGCACAAAATCTGGAGCATTGATGTGGCTGTCAAGTGCCTGCTGCCCAACTACAACGAGAGGTGGTCACTGCCTAATTGCTTTTGCTTCCCTGACACACATGCTCATTTTGAAACTCATCATATATGGACTCTTGTGTGAATTTCACTCTTATGTGGATATGTGCCGCATGGATGCATGTGCAGTACTTTTACAATGCACAATTGAACCGTGCTGGTTTTTGCTGAGCCAGGCCAACAGCTGCAGAGCTAAGGTGGCGCCAGCTTGTTTTCCACCACAGAATGGTGCCAGATTTCAACATTTCAGCCTTCTTAAATGTCATTACATTTTACACGATGAGCAGCTGTTTATTGGATGTAACATCACTGTGTCGTGTTTTTTAAATAGTCTTTAACCTGTTGCATTGTGCATTCTTGGAACTGTATATGTGGAGGCACACGTATATATGATGATAAATATGCAATATGTTTATGCATTATAGTTAATTTCACGTCTACCCCTGTCCTGAGGGTCCACTGTTGTCTCACAGGTGCTATCCACGTACCTGCTGTGGCTGGAAATGCCAATAGGCAATTGGCCAGAAAACCATAATAGCACCATTCCCTAAAGAAAGCCACGTGTCACTCTTACAAAGCTTCAAATTCCTCATTAGTAAGACTCTTGGAACGTGTGATTGCCTTTCAAGTCAGCATTTACCTCATTTCAGTTTTAATCAATCTCCACACGTGTTGGTTTTCACTGCGCTTAATGCAGGCAGAGTACCTACAAGTATGGGATGTTGTTTCACGCATATAACGCGTTTTTATGACGTCAAGGTAAAAGCATAAGCGTGATGAAGAGGGTTTATGATAGTTCAAAAGTGGGACTTTAAATGTGAAATAACGTTAACGTTTCAGAAGAGCAAGAAATAAGTGAGAATTAAATCCGGAAATAAGACGTAAAAGCATCGGTGTTGTGCAGATAACATTTACGCTTATGAACGATTTAAATGCAGTACCCTGAGAGAACTTGCATAAAAACACTTGCGCCATTATTTAAAGGTTGACAGCCATTTAGCGTTCAAGGTTAGTTTTGGTATAAATGAGGGTGTAGAGTTTATGCAATGGTATTTGCCAACTGTGCCTTGAACCAGGCATCTCAAGTTCAGTGTGTGACTGTGGATAATAATAATTGCGTTTGTAGATCACTTTTTCATCCGAGGTTCACAAAGCGTTGCACAGAGCTGCAGAGAGAATGGCACATCATCAACAACAACGACAGAATGGAAAAATCAGCAACAATAACATCTTGGGATTAAAAAAATATATATATACGTCGTTGCAGTAAACGTGCAGAATATGATCTGACTTAAACATTTAAAAACAAAATTATCAATGTTTAATACATATATTGTGAAATGGTTAATGTAACATCGTATAATAATAGTAATAATTGCACTTCTAGAGTGCTCATCACTGGATGGCCACAAAGCGCCACACAGAACTGCGGAGATAACGGCCACGTCAGCAACGAGATAAGAACGGCAAATCAGCAATAATGTTTTTTTTTACAAAACTGAGCTGTGGAGATAACGGCGTGTCAACAACATCAGGACAGTTCAACTGAAAGTCAAATAGTAGCAATAAATTATAGAAGGTCGTAAAAGTAAGCGATTAAAAAAAATCTGCAACAAACAAGAAAGGAATAAATATTCCCGAGCAGGCGCAGGTCAGAAGAGAGCCATCATCCCGACACGACTACATTGAGCCGCATCAGCAGTCCTGGCAGGCGGACTTGAAAGCCCTATGTAACAAGTGAGTCTTGAGACGAGATTTGAAGATGCCCAAGGACCCAGCTGATCGAATCTCCAATGGAAGGGTATTCCAGAGTCTGGGAGCAGTGCGTAAGAAGGCTCTGTCACCCATCGAATGGCGGTGCGACCTGGACACATGCAGCAAGCCCTTAGTGGAGGATCAAAGTTGTTGTGTTGAGAAAGGTGTCTGAAGTAGGTCACAGATTTATGTTGGAGCAGTGCCAGTGAGAGCCTTGTAGGTGAGAAGGAGGATCTTGAATTCAATCCTGTATTTAACAGGTAACCAGTGGAGAGACATCAGTACTGGGTATATGTGATCATGGTTGGGTGTGTGAGTGAGGACTCTAGCAGCCACATTCTGCACACGTTGGAGCTGATTAATCAGGTAGGCAGGGGTGTCAGAGTAGAGCTTTGCAGTAATCGATTCGTGAGAAGATGAAGATCTGTATTAGCTTCTTAGCATCAGCAGGTGACAGGATGTTGTGCAGTCTGGCTATATTTCTGAGAGGGAAGTAGGCTACCTTCGTCACCTTGTTGATGTGTGTCCCGAAGGTGAGTGAGGAATCAAGAGTCACATCTAGACTCCGGACTGCCTTAGCAACTTCAATTATCTGGTCGTCAAGCGTGAATTGGATAGGTTCAGCCTTGGACAATTTGAATCGAGCCAGGCCTTCAGAGTTGACAGTGAGGATGACATGCAGAGACCAGACGCATTGATGGATGACTGCGTGGATATAGATTTGGATCTCATCAGCATAGCAATGATAGCTGAGATTGAGGCTGCACAGGATATGGCCAAGAGTTTGTGTGCAGATGGTGAAGAGAAGTCGGCCGAGAACTGAACCATGAGGAACTCCAGACAAAACAGGATGGATCTCTGAGTGTTGTCCTCCGAAGCTGACAAACTGCTTCCAATCGGACAGGTAGGAGCTCAGGCAATGCAGGGCACAGCCATCTCATCTCATCTCATTATCTGAAACCGCTTAATCCTATATAGGGTCACGGTGAGCCGGAGCCTATCCCGGAAACACAGGGCGCAAGGCAGGAATACACCCGACGACGGGACGCCGGTCCATCGCCGGGCATTGCGGGACAATTTTAGTCTGTGAGCCAATCAACCTATCCAGGAGCATGCTTTTGGACTGTGGGAGGAAACCGGAGTACCCGGCGAAAACCCACGCGGACACGGGGAGAGCATGCAAACTCCACACAGAAAGGCACCCGAGCCGAGAGACTCGAACCCGGGACCTTCTTGCTGTGAGGCGTCAGCGCTAACCACTGCGCCACCGCGCCGCCCAGGGCACAGCCAGTGACTCCTATACTCTTCAGTCGCTCAAGTAAGTTCCGATGGTCAGCGGTATCATAGGCAGCCCTCAGCCCCAGGAGGACAAGAATACTTGACAAGCCTTCAGCAGCAGCGACGAGTAGGCCATCAACTACTTTGACCAGAGCAGTTTCAGTTCTGTGGCCGAATCAGAACCCAGATTGGAAGGGATCGGAGGGGTCATTGTTAAGAACGTGTTTCTGAAGTTGCGCAGTTACGGATAATCTCTTAAGTGGCTTTCTCCATCCTGGACTGACCATCAGCGTGATGTACGGTCAAATAAGCTCCTTAACTGACAAGGCATGGGCATTAATTTAGCGGTAGCGTAATAAAGGGCCGTGTATTTAATTTCTACTGAACAGAAACTGACAGTTGTAATTGCAGTTGTCTGTTTACTATCAGTTTGATTTACAATTTCGATTCCTTATAATAATGGTGTATGTTTGACATTGCCAACTAATGAACACAAACTATTGCAATATATACAGGCGTCTTAATTTGACCTTATTACATTTGTATATTTTAGTTTGTTCTCAATTGACCATCATCATAATGACAACCAACCATAACCTTTTTAACTTTGTTCGCATAGGCAAAGTTTATAAAAAAAAAACTTGGTACTATTCTACTTAAGTTTAGTTAATACCCAAGCATCTTAATGCATTGATGACTATTACATCAGACGTATGTGAGAATTTAAAAATAGATCTATCCAATTTTCGAGTAAATATTTTTGTCAGGGCATGACCTGATTTGGAAAGCTCGTAAATCTTATTAACGGGTGCTTGCATGCATTTTGGCAGATTACTAAAAGACAGTCGTTTTAAAATCAATATTACCAATGTACAGTTGACTCGTGCGTATTCATAAAAATTGCAAAAATGCAGTATTAGTAGTAATTAGTATCTGTTTGCTGCTTGTTCTCACTTCCTGTGCCAGTGCTGCAGGCTCCTTTTGGTTCCCTGTTCCCACTGCACACAGGAAGCCTGCGATGCATGCATGGTCTCATTCATCTACTACTTGTGCTTCTTGAGTTACAAGCTGAACGATGGATACACATTGTCAGTACTTCAGTAGTAGTTTCAATGCGAAGGTTTTCGTGACCAATATCGATGAAATATTGCTTTTCAACACACCGGTGTGCTGAGATAGTAAAGGAATTGGCTCGTTTTCTGTTCGCGTGACAACCACTTGCTGATTGGCCGTGTCAGTTGGTGGAGGGTTAAACGACACTATTTTATAATTTTCTGCATGACCTGACCAAAAAATGAATTTCATTGACATATCAGTAGTTGGTTAGCGCTCAGCTACCCCTGAGTGGGTTATCCCGCTTATTATTAATCTCCGCTCACTCATTGAGGGCCTGTGACTCAGTACACAAGTGACTACGGTTATGTTGGTAGTTGGTATGTAAGCCGATCACTTTGACTAAGCGATGCAAACAGATAACAGCAGCTGCTGCGTTAAGCAATGACTTTTTTAAACAAATTTTTTTAAAAAATGATTTCTTTCGGTTTTACCCAGGCCGCCATTTCGTCCCCATCTGCCTGCCCCCACCCAACTTGCCTTCGAACAACGCAGAGTAAAAGAACGAACGTGGCTAACTGAAAATTCTCTTTCAGTGCTCAAGAAAATCTCTTGGACGAGGCGAGAAAGATGCGTCGTGCGCAGTTCTCATTTGTGCTGCCCGTGCGTGGGACCTTGCTTGAAAAGGACAACTTGGGCATTGTGATGGAGTTCATGCCGTACGGCTCAATCGCCGGGCTGCTGGGAAGCTTGGAGCCGCCGTGGTCACTTCGCTTCCGGCTCCTGAACGAGGTGGCGCTTGCCATGAATTACCTACACAGTCTGGTGCCCCCGCTGCTGCACCTTGACCTGAAGCCTCAGAACGTGTTGCTTGATGGTGACCTGCACGCCAAGGTTTTCGCCTCTTTCCTCAAAACGATTCATCGTCGTTGCTGTCAGCATCTCGCTCCTCTCCGCGTGTGGTTTTCAATTGTTGTCATCGCCATCACCCATCGGGCATCATCATCAGGCGTGCGGAGATTGGAATCAATTCCTCGCGCTCACAATGCACTCGCCACATTGCGCATGTGGAAATTTGTGTCATTTGTGAAAATTGTATGATAGCTACACAGTGAGGCAAACTTGCATTGATGAGTTGGAACGTTTGTTGTAATGGCAGCAATCCCAAATCTAGTGCTGTAATAATAGACATCTTTCGGTAGGGTAATCCAGAAAATAGAGATGTATACACCAGAGAAGGAAAAGGTAGTAACAATACAAATGTAACACTAATTAAAGAAGACTAAAAAGAGCCGGTTCTTGAATTCAAACCAGATACAGATTTTTGTCAATATGAGGCAGTGGTGGTGGTGGGGTTTGTGTTGAGGGTGAATATTGACATGCGTAATCATCATCATCTACTCAAGTAATCACAGTGTGGTCAAATTGCTGTGTCTCATGTGTGTCTAGGTCGCTGACTTTGGCTTATCCAAGTTCAGGAAGACCGATGAATCAAGCCTGTGCAATAAGAGCCTGTTGGGGACACAGGAATACATGCCCCCTGAGTCGCTCAGCAACATCAATCACCATCCCAACACAGCGTTTGATGTCTACAGGTGAGAGGCTTTGCACTGCTTGCCCAAACGTGAACGAACCTCGGGCTGGAATTCAGTACATGGTGCAATATTCTCTCAGTAATTTAGTGAGCAGCAATCTTTATGTTGTCACTATTACTCGATTTCACATTGGGTGAAGCACTAGGCAATACTGAATTTTTGGTTTGCCACATCGAGCAACCGTGTTCAAACTACGCTTCCAGGTTATAATCCAGTGTGTGCCCAACAGCTACGCGATACTCATCTGGACAATGCTCACAGGACAAACGCCTTACGAACGTAAGACAACTGCTCGCACACAAACATTAAAATATTTAAAATCATACCTTTTTGAAAAGACATGTTTGGCAGTGCTAGCTTAATTCAGTTTGTTTCCTTTTAATTAATATATTGGTCTTTTTGATGATGTATATTGTGTGTCTTTGTTATTGTCTTCCCACTAATGTTTCTCCTAATTTATTTTTTTAATCTCTCTTCTGGCATACTGTGTCTCTTTTCGGTGGTCATTTTTCAGCTGTTTTCTCAAAATTTTTTCCTGCCCCTGCATTCCTATTTCTGCTTGTCTTGCTGTCCTGTAGCTTTTTGGTTGCTCATTCGTCTGGTCTGGTTTTCTATTAGCTTTCTGTGATACAACAACATGCAGTGTGTCTATCCATTAGCGTTCTATGACACAAATGTAAGTGATTGTGTTTTTATATGATCATATGTCTGTCTGTCTCCATCTTCGATACAGATGCTCACCCATCGTTGATCCGATTACTTGTCATTGAGGGTCAAAGGCCAGACAAGAAGATGATACCAAACATAAACTTGGCAGAGATCACAGAATATGTTGATCTCATGCAGTTATGCTGGGATGGCGACCACCTCAGCAGGCCAAGTTTCAGGGGTTAGTCAAGCAGAGTCTCAATGATTTTCTATGTAGCACCTTTGCCCTGTTAAATGTCGTACTGTTCTACTGAGCACAAATTTCATTTGCGCTGAGAAAGCAAACGTGAAATTAAGCCCCAGTATCAGATGACATTGTCACCTGCAATTTCTGTGCATTCAATTCTAAGAATTGCACATTGTATGCTACATTTAATTATGGATCTCAGGACGTTTGAAAGAAAATATTATTTTAAAATTCTCACCCAAGGAAATGGCCAACATGAAAATTAATTATGAAGATTCCATAAGGCTTTCTTGGAGAAATTAATAATAAATTTTACATATTGTGAACATTTTATTACATGTCAAATCACTGCATATTTCCAAAGTGCATCATAATTTTAAGCTATTTTATTCCATGTTATGTTAATTAAACACCACCTGTTTATTCCCTTCTTTTCCATTTATCATTTACGTTGACAGTAATTTTAGAAAAAACGCAAGCGATTTTTGAAAAGCATAAGTCTCATTTACATTCAGATGTGCTGACAGTAAAGAACATACTGGTAAGTGACGTTAAAAATTGCATTCGTTCACAAGCAAATAAGCCAATGCCAATCATGCATTGTGTATATTAAACTTTCCTATTCAATTAAAGGCATGACCTCTTTGTAATGCCATTTAAATGTACAATGAATCTCCAAAAATACACGGCGATGTTGGGGGAAGCTCTTCGTGAATCCTATAATTCACAGCAAACCGCAATAAAAATGGCAAAGACTTTGTGGATATTTGTACCAAAACCCAATTTTTAGATTTTCCCGCCTGCAGAATTTAAGAGCTGCTGCAGACCGCAGGGGCGTTGTGAATCTTAGGATTCGCGGAAGTCAGGAGCACGGATTTTTGGGCTTTAACTTGTAATCGCTTGTTAAAACATACTGTCACTTCACTATTGTACCGCATACTTTTATCTCTTATCCTTGTAAATCATGCACTCATCTCATCTCATTGTCAAGAAACCGCTTAATCCTGTACAGGGTCGTGGTGAGCTGGAGCCTATTCCGGCAGACACAGGGCGTAAGACAGGGGTGCATCCACGATGGGACGCCAGTCCATCACCGGGCACTGCGGGCAATTTAGTCTGCAAGCAAATTAACCTATGCAGCAGCATGTTTTTTGGACTGTGGGAGGAAACCGGAGTGCCCGGCGAAAACCCACGCGGACACGGAGAGAACATGCTAACTCCACACAGAAAGGCACCCGAGCCGAGATTTGAACCCGGAACCTTCTTGCTGTGAGGCAACAGCGCTACCCACTGGACCCCCGTGCCACCCAGCAATGATATTATCTCATGTATAAGAGCTTAATTGCTGCATCGTGGGATTATAAGAGGGGTGGGTTTGGTAGACCTTCATCTAGAAGTCGACATGTCATGGCTGATAATTGATGACAGCCAGTTAATAAAGAAAGATCAAATATAGCTATTACCATTATAACAATTACAGTTATCTCCGTAATAGTAGCTTGGTAGAAAGAGGTGTTGTAAATGCTGACTTATTTGTATTACTTGTTGTTATGCAGCTATTGTATTTATATTTCCATAACGTGTGATAATGTAATTATAAATAGAAGCTATTAAATTGTTTAGCAATGAGAGACTTTTTTTGCAAAACGAATACCAGATGAAATTCATATTAATGCAGTAATTCAATTTGAATGAACTAAAATAACATTATTTTTTTTGTTTTCATTTGTTCCTTGTTTTCACAATCAGTTGAATGAAATCCTCAACTGAGCATTATTGCATGTACATGAATTGGTGTAGTTAATTTTTGCTCATTGGTTTTCTGTCAACATTAATTTTTAAATTGTGCATTATACCTGAATAAAATGAGAGGTTAACGTGCAGTCCTACAATGGGTTGCTCATACCTCTTTAGGTGAAAAGCCTCCTTTAGAGACATCTCTGGAAAGTTCCTCGAGAGGGTATTTTGGCCTACTTTTACAAACTGGCCAGGCATCTTGTCGCAGGCACTTTATCATACCACATGATAATCACTAATCTATATTGTAACTGAATTGTAACAAAATGGATGGGCAATGTCTCCATAAATCCATCTGTGCAAAAAAAGTGTTTTTTGACAGCCCATTGGCCCCAACGGTGTCAATTTCAGCAGCATTGATTCAGTTAAAGCAAATTTTGGGACGGTTGTAACTGGATTGTAGGCATTTTCCAATTAATTTTACCTCTGGTCTCAATGTCTCGCAGGAAAGAATGGCCCACGGAGCTTTGAACGTCAAGCCAGTTTTGGGGTCACAGGAGGACAGCTGGATGGGTCAGGACTTGCCGTGCACCCTCCGTGATTCTCAAGTCATGGAGGAGGAGTTGAACTCTAGCAGATGCTCAGGAATGACACAGTCGCAGCTCTCTGAAAAACTTAAATCGTGCCACATATCTGAGGAAGAAACAATGCCAGCTGTGGGGCGTCCGCAAATAAGAGACATCGGAACTCCGCATGGTAAGTGTTCGTTGTAACAGTGATAGTTTAACAGTATTTCGTGATAAATGGTATTCCATATTTAGAGTGAATATTTTGGTGCATTTTATGACCGGCTGGGCGACTGTATTGTCAACCCGTTGCATAGAGCGGGAAGTTTTCTATGGTTCTTAAAACGCGCATAGGAGTGGCACAACGGCACAGTGAGTTGTACTGCCGCCTCACAGCAAAACGGACCTGGGTTTTATCCCCAGCCCGGGTACCTTTTTGTGTGGTGTTTGCATGTTTTCCCCATGTCCCTGTGGGTTGTTGCCGGGCACTCTGGTTTCCTGCTGCAGTCCAAAGACATGGTGCATAGGTTAATTGGACTGTTAACCTAAATTGTTTCCTGTGCCCTGCGATAAGCTGGCATCTTATCCTGCATATAGAACTGCCTTGGACCCTGTGTCTACCAGGATAGGCTTTGGCTCAGGTGTTAAGATCATAACACCTGCATAATCGCCAGATACGGTAAAACCTGTTGTAATCTTATATATGTATACTGGCAAAAAAAGTACCCATAGCGTTATTCTCCCAGGTTCATAGCACAGAACACTCGCCACTGTTAAAAGCATTCACCGTTGTGGCTGGGATTTTAAACATGTGTGGGTAAAGTAGAGATTACCAGGATGATGTTTCTCCAACTGTCCATCCATCTATTGTCATGCCGTATATCTGGGTCTGGGTCATGGCGGTAACAGGCTTAGCAAAGCAGCCAAGACGTTATTTTCCCTTGCAACTTACCCCAGGTCTTCCTGGGGGACTCCAAGTCATTCCCAGGGCAGCTGAGATATATAATCCTTCCAACGGGTCCTGGGTCTGCCCCTGGGGTCTATGCCCAGTTGGTCATATTCAGTACACCTTCAGAGGGAGCGCCCAGGAGGCATCCTTATATATCCAAACCACTTCAGCTGACTCTTCTTAATGCAGAGGAGCAGCGGTTCTACTCTGGAGATTCGTTCAGATCACCGAGCTCCTCACACTATCTCTAAGGCTGAGCTTAGCAACCCTCCAGAGTAACCTGATTTTAACCGCCTGTATCCAGAACCTTACTCTTTCAGTTATTATCCAAAGCTCATGACCATAGGCGAGGGTTGGAATGAAGACTGACTGGTAAATTGAGAGCGTAGTGTCCTGACTCAGCTCCCTCTTCACTACGACAGTCCCATACAATGCCTGCATTACTACAGATGCTTCCCCCCTCTGTCAATTTCACGCTCCCTTTTGCCCTCATTTGTGAACGCACACCCTGAGATAATTGAACTCCTCCACTTGGCTCAGCTGCTCGCTCCGCATCCAGAGGTTGCACGCCACCTTTTTTCCAGGCGAGAACCATGGCCTTAGATTTGGAGGTGCTTCCTCTCGTCCCCACTGCGTCAGCACTCGGCCGCAAACCATTCCCGTGCATGCTGGAGATCGCAGTCTTATGAAGCTTATGAAGCATACCCCAAAACTGGCTACATTCCAGTCCTTGGCTACACCTTGATATATTGTCCATGTAAATCACGAATGGAATAGGAGACAAGGCACACCCTGGGTGGAGCTCAGTGCCCACTGCAGGCAGGCTTGATTTAATGCCAAGGATGCTCTCACTGCTCTCACTCTGGTTGTACGAGGACTGAATGGCATAGAGTAATGGCCCTGGTACCCTGTACTCCGATAGTACCTCTCACAGAACCCCTTGGGGCACATGATCATAAGCCTTTTCCAAGTCCACAAAACACATGTAGACTGGTTTGGCAAATTCCCACGACCTCTCAAGAATCTTTCATGGTGTAAAAAGCTGGTCCGCTGTTCCGCGGCCAGGATGGAATCCGTATTGTTCCTCTTGAACCCAAGGTTTGACCATTGGCTGAATCCTCTTTTCCAGCACTCTGGTATAGGCTTTCCCAGGGAGACTGAGCAGTGTGATCCCTCGGCAATTGGAACACACCCTCCCAGTCCCCCTTGTTGAAAATGGGAACCACCACCCCTGTCTGTCAATCCACTAGTACTGTTCCTGACATCTATGTTACATGTCAGCCATGACAGCCCAACAACATCCAAGGCCTACAGCATTTCCAGACAGACCTCGTTCACTCCTGGCACTTTGCCACTGTGTAGCTTCAGGAAAACCTCAGTGACTTACGCCAAGGAGATGGGCTCTGACCCCCCCCCCACAGCACACTCCGGTATGGCCTCCTCCTCTGACGGTGCATCTTTCAGGTTTATGTGTTTGTCAGAGTGTTGCTTGCACGTCCCGACAATATCCGTAGTCGAGGTCAGCATCTCCCCGCCCTTGCTGATAACAGCCAGGGCAGTGCCCTGCTTTCCCCACCTGAGGCATCCGATGGTTGACCAAGAACCTCTTTGAATCCAGCCGCAAGTCCTTCTCCATAGCCTCTCCGAACTCCTCCCACACCCGCGCTTTCGCTTCTGCAATCACCGCATTCATGGTGGACTGCCGGTACCTCTCCGCCGAATCAGCGGTTCCCCGTGGCAACCAAGCCTGGAAGGTCTCCGTTTTAAGGTTGACAGCTTCCCTCACTGCTGGTGCCTACCGGTGTGTCCGTATGTTGCCACCTTCTCATCTCATTATCTGAAACCGCTTAATCCTATATAGGGTCACGGTGAAGCCGGAGCCTATCCCGGAAACACAGGGCGCAAGGCAGGAATACACCCG